>JANAVB010022397.1:8644032-9080945 GCA_029216955.1 Iris pallida | reverse complement strand
AAAATATATTAAAAAAATATATATAAAATATATATAAAAAAAATATATATATAAAAAATATATATAAAAAAAAAAATATATAATAAAAAATATATAAAAAAAATATATAAAAAAAATATAAAAAAATAGATATAAAAAATATATATAAAAATATATATATTTTATAGATATAAAAAAATATATAAAAAAAAATATATAAAAAAAATATATATAAAAAATATATAAAAAAATATATATAAAAAAATATATATAAAAAATATATAAAAATATATATAAAAAAAAATATATATAAAAAATATATAAAAATATATATATAAATATATATATATATATATATATATTATATATATATATATATATATATATATATAGAATATATATATATATATACCCGGTCTCCTCCCTCATCGCGCCATCCCAGCTTCGGCTGCAGTCATCTCCGCGACGCCTCCTCCAGCCCCCCCCGGCCGTGGCAGCGGACCCCCTCCCGGCTCATCTCGCTTCGTCCGAGGCAGGCCCCCCGGCTCCTCCCTCCTCCGAGGGAGCGGTCTACCCCTCGGCGCTTCCTCCCCTTGCGACCGCCTCCCCGGACGCGGAGTCACCCCCGCCCTTTCCGATGCGTTCCCTCCCCTTCTCCCGGTCGGCCAACTCGCGGAGTCTCCCTCTCCCTCGTCGGTGGTCTTCTACCAGGACCCCCTCTCCCTGAGGTGGTCCTGGTATCCCTCCCCCGCCCAGGCGGTCGCCCCCCTCCATGTCCAGCCTCCGGCCACTCCGTTCTGGGCCTCCCCCTCCTCCGTCGTCTCCGGCGCCTCCGCCTCCGAGTCGTGGTGCCCCTGCGGCCGCTACCCTCCCCACCGTCGGGCCTAGAGTTTGCCGGACACCCTCGACCTCAGGCCCCGCCGATCTGGGCCTCCCCGCTTCCGCCGGTTCTCCCCCTGCGCCGGCGCCCTTGCCTCCTCCAGCGCCGGCCCCCTCCACCGCCTAAGCGCGTTACTGTTCCGGAGTTCTCCCCCGAGCACCGTGCAGCCCCTTACCGGAATGTTCCCCCTGCCGCCACGGCACTCCCTCCTCCTGCCGTGGCCTCCCCGACGAAGTGGTGCTCCCCGTCGAGTCGTCGCCCCCGTCGAGTCGTCGTGGGCGATCTCCCCCGGCGCCCATCGTCTCCCGACGTCGTTCCTCCGCCGCAGGCCCCCCTTCCTTCGTCTCCGAGGCGGTGCCCGGCGAGGCATTCGACGGCTGTCTTCCCCCTGTCGTGGCTCTCCTGGTCGGCGCTCGGGATTCCCGAGGCGCCCCCTCGGGCCCCCCTCGCCTTCGGGCTCCCCGCTTCCCTCCTTCGGGCAGCGCGCTGGGCGCAGACCCCCTCGGGCTTCGCATCACAGCGACACGTGCCCCCTCCTCCCCTTGGGACGTGTGTTGCTTTTGATTTTCAAATTTCGTGTTGTGGGCCCGGCTGTGTTTTGGTTAGTATTTTGGCGCCCTGTGTGGCTGGTCTTTCTGTGTGGGCCCGGTCGTGTAGCTTGTTTACTGCTTTTCATTCAATAAATTTCGTTTTCATTAAAAAAAAATAGAGGGAGAGAGTGACATGTGTGTGTGCAATTATGTGTGTATGTGCTATATGTATGTGTGTAGATAGGTGAGTGTTAGCAAGCAAGTTTACACGTATGTGTGTACATATAATGTGAGAAGACAGTGTGTGAGTATGATAACATGTGTTCTCAGTTTAGGCATATGCATGTGTGTAGATGAATAGGAATAAATGTGTGAGTGTGTGTAAGGGTGTGTGTGTACAATGCAACAGTAGATAGGAATTCAGAATTGTGTGTGTGTGTAGATAGGTGAGTGAGTGACTGTGGTGTTCTCAGATTTTAGAGTACAACAGTGTGTGTTCATAGGTTTCCAGTTTATGTATGTATAGATGTAGTTTAGGGTGAGTGATATGTTCTCAGATTTAACAGTAAAATATGTGTGATGTGTAGGGATATTAGGAGATAGTGTTCACATTAACATTGTATAAGTTCTCATGAAAAATAGTGTGTGTGAGTGAGTGTCAATGTATGTGTGTGTGTATGAGTAGTATACTCTCAGGTTGACAGTTCCTAGGAAATCAAAAACCCAATATCCCTTGCCAACATAAACTCTAACAAGTAGGTTAATCCTCAGATTTATATAGGTGTATCCATATTGAAACTAAACAAACACAAATCAGTAAACCACATGACATTTATCATCAATTCTTATTTTTTTAAACAGTGCATATATTAACAGTGCAATTTCTCAGGTTACATGGTATACAGGAACAATTTTACCAATTCAATGAAATTCGAAAACTAATACACTTAGCTACTCATGAACCTAACATGTAGATTAAACTCTCAGCCAAGATATGGGATTATCATAATGGTTTATTCATTCAAAAATCAGTAACACATTTCGAATTTCTCAAAAAACTCAATTGACAGACCTATGTATCAAAGATTAGGGAAAACTCTATTTCGAAATCCAAATCAACTTAATAATTAATTATAAAGGTTGGTAATCATAGACACACATGTGCACGTGTCCATAGAGTCATCTCGTGTCACCCAGCGCCGGATACGTCGTGTCCACAACACACAAACACTAAACGTGCGCACACGAATACACAGTCTCGTGCACGCATGCACTCGTGTCTAGGATACAACACACGACACGAGACATGACGTGGGTGTGCACCTAGGTTCGCCACCTCTAGGTCTATGACACAGACAAACTTCACCGTGTCCACGTGACTCCAGGACGCGACACAAAGTTCGTGTCAGAGCCGCTTGTGTCACGTACATAGTACAGGCAAATTCCAGTACGGGCCCTAGAGCGTGTCCGACTCGACACGAAGTGACTCGAGACTCGAGTGGACTCATGTCAGTCACAGACCCTCAGTTCTCGCTAAGTGGCATGTGTCCAATCGTCGTGTCCAGTAAAAAATCCTACCCAAGCAGCAGGACAGTATGTTCGTGTCCACAACAGCGTGTTCGTGTCCACATACTGACACGACACGACACTGAAATCCTCCACAAATGACACAAAATCACAGATGACCCCTAGATCTACAAATCTATTCAAAAATAATTTCAAAAACAGAACAAAACAGTGAGTGAGGCATTTCATCGAACACCTACTTCTAGGTTAGGATACGTGTCCGATACGGACACGAAATCAAATGCAATTGACACCTAACCTTCACTACAGCTAGGGGACACCTAGATCTAGGATATCATGTAAAGAAAATAGAATTAAAATACAATATGAAGGGTTTACCTATAGGGTGCAATTGACCAAGAAAACCCCCAAATTGATTGATTCCCATTGCTAGCCAAGTCCCCCAAATTGTTCACAAACTGAAATCACTCTCCATGAACATCAAATAGAGGATGATTAGAATCTATTGTAAAAGATTTGGATCAAAAAAGGAATTGAAATAGATTTATTATGAATTAAGGAAGATGGGAATTACCTTTCCTTTTAAGAAGTTTAAATGATATAAAAGAGGCAAGAACAAGTGGAAAGGAGATTTTATAGGGGATTCCCAATGTTGGTCGGCCACTTAAAGCTAGGTTAGGGTTAGGGTTTCATGTCATGGGCCTTGGGCCAAGTTGCATTAGTCATGGAATTAAATTCCTAAGTCATAAGTCATGAACCTAGTCTTTATTTCTCCTATTCAAACTTGATTCTATATGACTAAAATTGGGTTGACTTAAGTTAGACTAGGGTCTCACCATGCTAACCAAGTCACCATAGCTGGAGTCAACATCTAGGTTAGTGTTTGCAAAAACAAAAAGTTGTTCTATTACAAACTTTTGAAAAGAGTACAAGAGTACAATTTGAATTCTGGGGAAGTACAACTGTAGGAATCTGATCAGAATACGATCACTTTATTCTTTGGACTATGTGAACTTGAAGACTAAAGCCTCTGGAGAATGTAGCAGCACTTTTGTAAGAATTCTTGATCTCTGTGATGCTTTAACAATGATTGGAAACTCTATTTATAGAGTTTTGAAAATAACTGTTTTAGCAGTTATTCTGATGTGCGCGAGGCTGGATTGCACCACATTAGGTTGTGCCAACTTTATGTTGCGCCAACTTTCATTCAGTTAATCAATCATGTACTAACTGTATTTAGACGCGTGGCATCATGTGATTGGGATGCGCGTGGTCGTATACAGAATAGTAGACACATCTTGAGAGATTAGTGGCATGTATGCCACGTCATCCTGTTTTAGAATGTAAGTTGTCTCAACTTCATCAGTTTGCGTGAGCTCCAGTCAACAAGTCAAACTGCGCCTGATTGGGTTGCGCCTAGGTGCAACTTAATGTATAGGCACGTGGCAGCTTTTGAGAAGAAATTGTTCAGATTGCGCCTATGCATAACTAAGGAATTTATTTAGATTGCGCCTAGGCACAACTCATAAGATGTGCAGGACAGTTGTCAATCAAATCTTCTCGAGCGGCACAATTCGAGGGATTCGAAGAGATTTTCTCCGTTTACCGTGCTGTCAGTTGTCAGTGCTGTCAGGTAATGATGGCCATTAAATGTCAGACGCCACGTAGACTTTGGCACAATATAACTGGGCACAGTCTGATATTTGGCGCAACCTAATCAGCGGTGTAATTTGATCTCTGATCTTCATAATCATTGGCACAACTTGATTTTTTGGGGCACAACTTGATTGGTGAGTAGTAAATACATGTAGTAACTTGATTTTTAGGCCCTACAAGTCCCCCTTCAAAGTTTTTGAAACTTTTAAGAAGATTTCAAAGTTTTAAAATACTTTGAATTATGAAAACTTTTACTTAGATTGCGCCAGTCAATGCCCAGCCGTCATAATTAAATTTTTTTCTCGAAAACACTCAATATCCTCTTCGTCTTCTCGAGTTCTATTGATGATTTTTGGTTTTCCATGAGGAATATGAAGGGTCAGTTTAGTTTTATATATATATATAGGGGCTGGTCCTTGTACTTATTCTTCACTTCTGTACTTCGATGGCACCTAAGAAGAAGGAGATGGAGACCAATGCTGACACTGAAATCAAGTCCCCTGAAGCGAAACCTGATGTCACGCCTACTACTTATTCGTTGGAGGCTGACCTGTCACTGAGTGCGGCGAACTTCTTAGACTGTTTTGGTTTAAATCCAACAGTCTTCAATCACTCGAATGGTGGGCCATCACTTTCCTCTGAAGAGTGCGACGATTCGGATGGATTCCTTAATCTGATGCGTCGCTCGAGGATTCACAACATGCAAGAATTGGACGCTGCCCTTCGTCAGACCAATAAGACAAAAAAAGAAATAAAAGCTTGCCAGCTTTTTTTTTATGTGTCTTCTCCTACTTGTCTGTAGGGGTCTACCCCTCTTTATGAAATGAATTCATAATTTCTGACATCATTATTGTGTGGCTGTGATTCCAATGGCGCATGTAGATATGCTCTTTTGACGAATTCAACGTTTACTATTTCTTTGATAGACACATGGCAGCCATCATGTGGTTAAGAGCGCCTCTTGTTTAGTTCTTTCCCGAAATAAACTCCTAGAACAACGTATTGTTTACATCTTCAACGCTTTTAAAAGGATAGCCAAAATGATAGGAAAGAGACATTCGTGCTTTCTCATTTTATTTAGAAGATGACTTCTCACAAGGTCCTACTGTCCAACAAAAATTCAACATCCACAAGTTCACTTGCGCCACTTCAACCTGATGCTATTCTTTTGCATATCGTGCCTTTGGAAGTTGGAAAGTTCCAGTAAAGAACCAATGGTTTTCATACATGAGAGTTTTTACTTTGCACTATTCTTGAAGATAGGTGTTAATTTGAAGAAATGAAGTGCATGTTGTAGATGCGCGCTTGGAATTCTGAGAAGAAGCACGCACTGTAATCAATGTCTGACTTCGGTCAGAAGCGCGCGGTATTGATATGCGCCTATTTAATCAGCGCACATTGTTGATATGCGCCTGTTGATCGGCGTATGCTGTTGATATGCGCTTGCGCTTCTGAAAATAGGCGCACATTGCTGATATGCGCCTATTGATCGGTGCACATTGTTGATTCGTGCATGTGCTTTTAAAAATAGGCGCACATTGCTGATATGCACATGTTGATCGACGCACACTGTTAATGCACGCCTGTGCTTCTGAAAATAGGTGCACATTGCTGATATGCGCTTGTTGATCGGCACACACTATTAATACATGCCTGTGCTTCTAAAAATAGGCGCACATTACTGATATGCGCCTGTTGATCGGCGCATACTGTTAATACGCACACAGTTTTGATAGATTTTACTGACTTTACTTTCCTTGTTCATATTTGCAGAAGTTTGGTTGACAAGTTTCTTCAAAACTGGCATCGACGATTTGGATGCTATGAAGAGCATTCTTCTAACACCAACATCAGACAGCTAATGTGATTTTGACACTCAAATCAGACAGCTCAGGAATCTCTGCGTTCAAAAAGGGTCTTCCTCAGATGGTAGGAAGAGCCTTTATACATGAGAGTTGGATGGTGGAGAGACAGAATTAGGAATCGTATCATAAGGGTGATCTCATTCCTAGTTCCCATGATGGGTCGTCTTTTCTCCACCAGTTGTATTGATAGCAGCTTATCTTTGGGCTGCTATACTCTGTGGTTCTTCTCTCGTCTTTCTGAGAGAGAAGACTAGAGTTGATTCCGTTGTCTTACTCGCTGCTTCAGGACGAGATGACAAGGAACTGGCACCAACAAGAAGATCCAAAGATGTAATAGACCTTCAGTTGTCAATAAGAAGATCCAAAGATGTAATATACCTTCATTTGTAGTAGATTTTCATCAAGATGTATCTATATTTTTAAAGAAGGAATACAAATTGACTTTCTCTTCTTCTTCTTTTTATAATTTGATTTTGATGTGCCGATATGGAAAAATAGAATCCAGGAGAAATATGGATGTGACAAGTTGTTGATGTAAATAATCGAAATTCAGAGGTATGGAGAACGTGAACTCTCGTTATGAAAAGTGAACAGTCACTTTGATTTTTGAGGAAGAGATATTGAATGAACAGTCATTTCGACTCTCGAGGAAGAGAATAAATAAATGAACAATCGCGTCATTTTTTTGAAGAAAGGAAAATGAACGATCAATTATAAATAAATAAACAGTTATGAATGAACGAACAATTATAAATGAACGAACAGTTGTGCTTCTTTCAAAAAGTCGCATCAGTTCTCGAGGTTGACTATCTAGTTGTTCTGTGTATAAATAGAATAAAACTTTCATAGATATTGTCCATTTCTTTTCTTTCTGTACAAAATATCTTCCAAGGATTTGCTCACTCCGAAGATTGAAGGAAAGACCGAGACGCCCCTTGCTGAGCCTCCAGTGCCTCCTCAGAAAGAAAGGGTTGAAGGCTCAATTGCTCCTGCACCAGGACATGACTTGATTGCCAACCTAGTGGAGCCTGGGAAGACTGCTGAAGAAGGGGCATTGAGGATGGCTGCTTGTAAATTTTTTGTGAGTTCAGACAATGAGATGTTTAAACTGTTGGCAAACTATGTATTTAATCATGAAGCATCAGGGCCTCCTCCCCGTCCTTAATATTATGTAACTCCATTCTGCTTTTGAATAAAATAAACTTTTATTTACATCATGTCTCTGAAATAAAGTATATTTTACTTTTACACATAATATTTTTTGAGAAATTTGCCATTGATAGGCATTATAGCAACTCTGCCATCCATATCTATTAATTGATAGGCTCCATTTGAGAAAACCTTATTTACCATATATGGACCTTTCCATTTTGCCTCGAACTTGCCTTTTCTCATATGAGTCATAGTCATAGGATGTCTAACTGTAAGAACTATCTCGCCTTCCTGAAATGTTCGCACTCTGACTTTGCGATTGAAAGCTTTTGAAATCTGGGCTTGATAAAGTTCAATGTGTTGTTGAGCCAGCAACCTTTTCTCGTCGAGCGCTTCTAATTCTTGAAGTCGAAGACGATCATTATTCTCTGTAGTAAGTTCATTAGCGATGTCGATTCTCAATGAAAGAATTTGAATTTCTAGTGGTAAGACAGCTTCACATCCATATACTAACGAAAAAGGTGTGCAACCTGTGGGGTTACGGACAGTAGTACGATATGCCCATAGACATTCTCCAAGTTTATCACTCCAATTACGTTTGTTAATAGAGACAAACTTTTTAAGGAGTTTGATAATAGTTTTGTTGAATGCTTCATCTAACCCGTTAGCTACGGAATTATAGGCTGTAGAAGCAACATTATTGATTCTGTTGTCATCACAGAACCTTTAAACTTCTTGCTGACGAATTGTGGCCCATTATCATGGATGATTCGGCGAGGGACACCAAATTTGTATATCACATGATGTTTAATGAAGTTGATGACAATACTAGTCTTTACTTCAGCCAAAGGTATAGCTTCTGTCCACTTGGAGAAATAATCGGTTATAGCCAAGATGAACCGATGTCCTTTAGATGAAGGAGGATTGATAGGGCCAATTATATCCATGCCCCAAGCTTCGAAGGGCCATGAGGCAGCATTCGGATGAAGAAATTCCGATGGTTGGTGAATAAAATCTGCATAAATTTGACATGCACGTCATTTCCTTACATACTCAATAGCATCTGATACCATAGAGGGCCAGTAGTAGCCCATACGTCGAATACGATCCTGTAGTTTAGGACCAGGCTGGTGTGCTACATAAACACCATCATGAGCTTCGCGTAATATCTGTTTTGCTTCATCACCAGCGAGACATCTCAAAAGTAACCCATCAAAAGTTCTTCGATAGAGAGTTTTAGTAGTATGATTATAATAGAATCGAAGCGATCGACGACGAATACTTGTAGCTTCCTTAGGATTTTCTGGAAATATGTCATGTACTACAAAATCAATGAAAGGTGCTCTCCAGTTCTCGCTAATGACATTAACTTCAGTTAGATTACTGAATTCAATGTTGTGGTTGTTTTCAACACAAAATAGTTCTCTATTAGAGATAACAACCATTTGTTGTCTTTTGACTGGCACTGCCAATACCGCAGCTAGGTTAGCTAAGGTATCAGCTTCTGTATTGCATGCACGACGTACATGTTCGATGAAGAACCCTTTAAACGAAGAAGCTATTCTGGTTGCTGCTTCATGGTATGGTACCAAATCTTGATGTCGAACTTCATATATGCCTCTAAACAATCAGCTTAGAATCACCATATACTTCGAGATATTCAATATCCAATTGTTTAGCTAATTGGAGCCCAATAAGCAAGGCATTGTATTCTGCTACATTGTTAGAGCATGATTCGTCCAAAGAATAAGCCCTTTGAATAGCTAATCCATCTGGTGAAACGAGTACAATTCCCACTCCAGCAACAAGAGTACCTCCAGGTCCAATTCTAGAAGCTCCATCAAAGAACAACCGCCAAGTAGGAAATTCTTCTGAGATCATATTTGATTCTAATGTTTCGTCTGGAATTTCGTCATATAGTTTAGATGTTTAGGGACAGGATGAGCTGCTAAGAAGTCAGCAAGTGCTTGACCTATCACAGACTTTTGAGGAACATAAACCATATCATATTATGCTAATAATGTGGCCCATATAGTAAGCCTAGAATTGAGTGTACTTGGCTTCTTCATTAAGACTCGAAGATGATTGACTCGGGATATGACATGAATAGTTTGGCCTATGATGTAATGTCTTGTCTTCTGAACAGCAAACATTAAGACTAAACATTCCTTTCCCCCGGACTATAACGATGTTCAGCTCCAATTATCATCCGGCTAAGGTAGTAGATGGCTTGTTCATGACCTTCCCTGTTCTTCTGAGCTAGCAAATCTCCCAATGAATGATCCATTGCCCAGACATACATTAAGAAAGGTATTCCTGAGATCGGTGGTACAAGAACCGGTGGACTCATTAAATATCGCTTTATGTCATCAAATGCTCGTTGACATTCTTCTGTCCAAACGAAAGATACACCTTTCTTTATTAATTGAGTAAACGGTCTGCAACGTCCAGATAAATTCGAAATGAACTGCCTGATGTTCGCAAGTCGACCTTGGAATCCTCGTATCTCTTTTAGGTTGTGTGGAGGATGCATCTCTTAAATGGCTTTGATCTTCTCGGGATCAACGTGTATACCCTTAGAGGTAATGACGAAACTGAGAAATTTGCCACTAGAGACACCCAAGAAAGACTTAGTGGGGTTCATTTTGAGTTGATTCTGGCACATTAGATTGAAAATAGTTCTTAAATCTTGAATGTGATCTTCCTTTAGACGACTTTTGACAACAATATCATCAACATAGCATTCGATAGTCTTTCGTAAATGATCTCGAAAGATAGTACTCATAGCCCGCTGGTAAGTTGCATCTGCGTTCTTAAGACCAAACGGCATGACTGTATAATAGTATACTCTACGAGGAGTACGAAACAAAATATGTTTTTCATCTTCAGGATTCATTCAGATTTGATTATATCCAGAAAACCCATCCATGAAAGAGATTCGTTCGAATCCACATGTATTGTCGATCATGACATCAGTAATTGGGAGAGGAAATTCGTCTTTAGGGCAAGCATCATTGAGATCCCAAAAGTCTATGCAAACTCGAACTTTTCTGGTCTTCTTCAAGACTTGTAAGCCCCTGTTTTTCAAATTTTATTTAATTAGTGTTAATTAATTTTTAAAGTCATATTTAGCCTTAAAATAATTATTAGGAATTTTAGAAATTTTTCTAGAATTTTTAAATGAGTTTTAACTACAAAATATCAATTTGCAATTAATTCAAATATTTTAATATCATTATGTAAATTTTAGAATTATTTTTATATCATTATGTAATTTATTAAATTAATACTATATCAGTTTGCAATTATTCAAATGTTTTAAATTGCGGAATGTAAATTCTTATTTGCATTTGGACACTGATAGGGCCTGTGTGCAAAACCCTAAACTAGGGGGACCTAATTGCTAAACCTAATCTACCCACCCCCGACGACTCGGCTGGCCGACTGCCACGCCGACGACGACCACCGACCTACTTTTCCCCACCTTTTTCGGCCGATCCACTGCCCTAACCAGCCTATAAAACCCCCCTCCTCTTCCCCAGACCGAACCCTAACCCTATCCACCACGACGACCATCGTAGTTCCCCTAACTCCGGCGAAAACCCTAGGTCCTAAACCCCAACTCCGACCACTCCACAACGCTACCCCCAAAGCGAACTTTACCGCCCCCAACCACCACTGACGAGTTCGCCCCGACGAGCCACGCCCAGCGCCGCCCAAGCGCCACCTCGCCGACGTCTTCTCCGCCGTCCACGGCTCTCGAAACCCCCCCCGACTCACCGGACACGTAAGTGATAGTGAGAATTCGTGTCGTCCGTGTCTCGAATCCACGTATGTGGTTCTCCAGGACACGGGGACACTAGTTCAGTGCTTGGACACGTAAATTAATGCTCGTGCGCGTCGTGCATAGCACGGACACGTAGATTCCTGTGTCCCTAACTGTCCGGACACATGATTAATTTTATTATTATTTTTATTTATTAACTAACCTAAACCTAAATAAAACTAACCTAAGTCCTAACCCTAACACAAAGCCCGCTCAGGCCCACTGGCCAGCGGGTGGGGCTCTATGAATTCACCCTTTAACAGAGGGCCGAGTTCGAGCCCTCTGTCTGTTTTTTGTTTCTTTTTTTTTTCATTTTCTTTTCTTTTTGTTATATTATATATATATATATATATATATATATATATATATATATATATATATATATTTATATATATATATATATATATATATATGTATATACTGTATATAAGCAGTATTTTTATATATATATATATTCTTATATTTAGTAAAGTTTATATATATATATTTGTATTTATATACATATATGTATATATGTATATATTTTCATATGTATATATATTATTATATATATACTATTATATATATATATATATATTTTTTTTTTAACATATGTATGTATATATCCACTATGTATAATTTTACCTTATTAAAATATTAATATTTATTTTGTACTTTTACCACTTTGTATTTTTGGGTGTATTTAAATTACTGAAACCATTTGGTGTCCAAGCCTAGCATGGGTTTTTGGGCCCAAATGTGTTTTCACACATTCAAGACCTGTACAAGTCATATTGGACTTGACTCATGGCCTTGGGTCCTGTATTTGAACTGTGGTTCAAATTATATACATGGACAAAATACGCAGATAATTAATTATTTAATTTCAATTGTGTGCAATACTGTTTTTGAATTTCTAAAAATACTTAAAGTACTGCTAAAATTCTAGAAAAATAGTATTTAGATACTATGTTAAGTTAGCTAATTTAGTATAATTTTTATAGTATTTAATTTACAGTTTTGCCACTAGTTTTGCATATGAAACCAAAACTCATTTTCTGTATACTTAGGAAAACTGATTTTTTATAAAATACTTGTACTGGTTAATAAATTCCAAAAAAATTATAATAAATTTCTATAATTAACAAGGATCTTTTTGGTACTTTATTTTATGTAAAAATAAGCTTTTTTCTATCTCAAAAATTGTTGAAACACAATGTTTATTTGATTTATTTATTGAATAATTACGACTTGCAACTTTTTGTGCTACTTTGAGTTTTAGCCGTATTGAACCTCACCCCTCACTAGTGTAAAGACCCTAAAAAGTTAGTTAAAGTAGTGTGTCACCCCACATTGGTCTCCTATGCTAATGTCATCATTTTTGCTAGGTGCCCAGTCACAAGTCGTGTTGCACCAATTAGTGTCTTAGTGTTTTAGCTTAGTGTAAAGACTAAGTTTATATATTTTTTTCTACAGTGACGAGTTACCAGACATCTATAGCACTTTTATCGCAGCTTGCTTTGCTTTGCTTTGCTAGAGGCAAGTACTTTTTACAAACTTTATATACTGTTACATAAATGAACTGCTAATCCAACCATGTTAAATGCTGATCCTTGGGGTAGTAAGTTAGATATTCACATATTGTACTTTCAGTTATTTCCATGCTTAGAACAATCTTTATATATCTCTCACAAGATTAGAATCTGGGTTATAGGAATACTGTTAGTAGCATACGTGATCATACCCCCATCTTCGTACGTATGTACCGAACAAGATTGACATTTTATATGTATACCTTGTCGTAGGCTTTATCTCAAAGCAGATTTATGCGTATGTACATTTGTCGCCGTTTCACTTGTACGAAAGTACATTTCATTATGTGCCCCCAGCACATTGTACATCTATTGACCGATCATGTACCTGCTACAGTTTTAAATATTACATATACATCTGTCTCTATGACATATGTGTCCTTGCCATGATAGACTATGTGATGCCATGTTTCAAGTTATTTTCTCTTATGTTCATTTTCATGTTTCATATGCTAGTTTGCTAGATTCAGTACTTGCTCCCGTCCTGACAGGATAACGTTGTAGGTATCCTTACTGAGGAGGAGTTACTCTGCGACACATATTATGGAGATACTACCGAGGACCCGACTTTGCTTTACGAGGATGTCCCTGCGGGGAACCTCGCCTAGTTGTCTTTTTGCTTTAGACTTTTGAGAGTAGTCATGTATTAGACCACGTATTTTGTAACTGGACATGTATCCAGTTTTTACATTTCAGACTTGTACTTTGGACATTTTACTATATGAGACGACTTTTGTGTTTGGAGCATTTATGACTTTTATTCACTTATAGAGCTGTTAGCACATTTAGTCTTATCTTGTTATCTCTAGAACAGCTTACTGCATTTTATCCCAAACGCAGGCTGGACATGACTCGGCCCGGCCCAACAATTTGGGTAGCAGGTCGTGACATATTTTTAGTGGTGGCCCATGTAGGTCCTGACTAAATTGTTTGGTTACGTTATTGTACCAAGCATGCCTGCAATTACGAACTTAAGGTAATTAGACAACATTAGGAATGATGCTTAGAACACCTAGAGGAATGCTAGGATTACAACATAGGAAATACATCACATGCTTGCTATTATAATTAGATTTTCTTGCCTATGATTGCTTACTTTAAACAAGTCCTTATAAGCCCTTTTTATTGTAATTAGATGGTGCTTACTCGTTCATCCCAGTATGTTACACCTGAGAATGGCGTACTCCATATCCAGTCAGCTGACCAGTTGACTGATACACCTCCACCTACCACATTCCCCCACTCCACAGATCCACAAACCCAGATACCTCAACCACCTTCCACATCATATGCCCAGCAGGACCCAATACTTCTACCACCCTCTATCTCTATACCTACCCAGGCTTCCGTCACACTCGACGGAAACCAGCTGCTCACTATGATCCAGGGGTTCCTAACGACCCATCAGGAGCAGACTACCCTACTCCGCCAGAGCATGGAGCGTTCTGAGGAACGTACCGTGGTCCCACCACCTGTAGAGCTACGGCAGAGAGCGAGGACGATCAAGGACTTCATAGGTCTGAACCCCAAGGAGTTCTCAGGGACTGAGGGTATAGTAGTAGCAGATGATTGGCTAGACTCGGTAGAGAGAAAGCTCCTTGGAGTTAGGATACCGGGTGACCTCCAGGTCGAGGCAGCGGGATTTCTGCTGATAGACTTGGCAGGAGTCTGGTTCCGGAATGAGCCGTTGTTTGCGAGAGGGAGGGCCACTTGGGATCAGTTCAAGACCCAGTTCAAGAAGAAATTCTTCTCGACCACTGCTAGAGTAGTCATGGGGCTACGATTCCAGAACATCCAGCAGGGAAACCGTTCTGTTGATGAGTATGCGGCAGAGTTTAGTCGCCTGAGCCGTTTCGCTCCTAGTCTGGTTGCAGATCCAGAGGAGATGACCCGTAGGTTTGCCATGGTCTAGTTCCATACATTGGCATTTTTATAGTGGCGAACGGTACGACTGACTACTACCAGAGCCTAGAGTTGGCCCGGAGCATCGAGGAGCATCTTTTGTCATGTAAGAGGCCGGCTTCTGTACATCATGAGGGACCGTCCAAGCGTCAGGCTTTCCAGCAGAGAGCACCGATGCCGCCCCAGCAGACTTACTGTCCCCCTACATCACATCACCCGACCCCGCCAGTTAGAGCCCCGGGACCCTGGCATCAGCAGCAGCAGCAGAGGGGAGCTATATGTTCTTTCTGCGGAAGACCAGGGTATGATCACACCATCTGCAGGAAGAGGTTGAAGTAGTGTCTAGCTTGTGGGTCTCCCGCCCATCAGCTACGAGAGTGCCCAGTAGCGAAGACTAGAGGGCCGCTTCCGACTCAGCAGTAGAGGTTTGGGCAGCATCTGCAGCAGCAGAAGGGATCTCAGGGAAAGGTTTATAGCATAGCCCTTGAGCCGGAGCCAGAGTAGGTTTCGGAGCCAGATTACTTAGCTGACGTCATCAGAGGTCATGTTTATATGCATACTTTTTTAGCTCTATGCTTGTTTGATTCTGGTGCATCTCATAGCTTCCTATCATTAGAGTTTATACATAAATACCATCTAGTAGCTATACCTACTACGGAGATTAGTAGAGTGATGACGGGAGGAGGACCAGTGCCTATTAGAGCTATCTATAGATGTGCTATTTTTATAGCCGGGAGAGAGTTCAGGGGACGATTCTTTGTGATGCCACTCCCCGGTTATGATATCATATTGGGGATGGACTGGCTTAGCTATGCCCATACATCTATAGATTGTCATGAGGGTAGTATTTTGTTCAGTCCCCCAAGCACATCACCATTCAGTGTCAGGAGGACAGGGCCGGAGATCAGCCTAGAACCGAACTGTTGTGCGACAGTTGGGGAAGTAGCACCGCCACACCCTATCATTAGGGAGTTTATGGATGTATTCCCAGAGGATCTTCCAGGACTTCCGCCTGACAGAGATGTGGAGTTCACTATAGATTTAGTACCGGGTTCATCACCAGTATCCCGGGCTTGCTATAGAGTGAATCCCAAGGAGGCCGTAGAGATGAAAGAGCAGATTGATGACCTGTTGAAAAGGGTTTCATTCGATCCAGTGCTTCTCCATGGGGAGCACCAGTGCTCTTTGTGCCTAAGAAGGATAGTACAGTCCGGTTGTGTATTGACTACCGGGCCTTGAATGCCATCACCATCAAGAACAAATATCCTCTGCCTAGGATAGATGATTTGTTCGACCAGTTGAGCGGGGCGAAGGTGTTTTCCAGGATAGACTTGAGATCCGGGTACCACCAGGTGTAGGTTAGGGCAGCAGACATCCAGAAGATGGCGTTCAACACGAAGTATGGGCAGTACGAGTTTCTGGTGATGCCATTTGGTCTCACAAATGCGCCAGCTGTCTTTATGAATTTGATGAATAAGACATTTCACCAGTATCTGGATAAGTTAGTCGTAGTATTTATCGACGACATCCTGATATACTCGAAGACGCCGGAGGAGCATGCAGAGCACTTACGGATAGTTTTGGGGATTCTGAGGCAGGAGAGATTATTTGCCAAATTGCCGAAGTGCGAGTTCTTTTTAGACCGAGTGGAGTTTCTCGGCCATGTAGTTACTGGAGATGGAATCTCGGTGGATCCCAGGAAGATTGCTGCAGTTGAGACATGGAAGGCTCCGACATCAGTTTCAGAGATCAGGAGCTTTCTGGGTTTAGCAGGCTATTATAGAAAGTTCGTCCAGGACTTTGCTAGGATAGCTGAACCCATGACGAAGCTGACACGGAAGGACGCATAGTACATCTGGTCAGAGGACTGCCAGGCAGCATTTGAGGAGCTGAAGAGGAGGCCGACGACCGCTCCAGTTCTGACATTACCTTTAAGTTCTGGAGGTTTCACCATATACAACGATGCTTCTAGGAAGGGGCTAGGATGTGTCCTACAGTAGCATGGGAAAGTGATTGCTTATGCATCTAGGCAATTACGGACTCATGAGCAAAATTATCCTATCCATGACCTAGAGTTAGCTGCGGTGATCTTTGCACTCAAGTTATGGAAATATTACTTATACGGAGAGCGTGTTGAAATCTTTACTGACCACAAAAGCTTGAAGTATGTGTTCACGCAGAAAGAGCTGAACATGAGGCAAAGACGATGGTTGGAGTTGATGAACGATTCGACATCGATTTACGGTATCACTCCGGGAAGGCAAATGTGGTGGCGGATGCGCTGAGCAGGCATCCGATGGCATGGTACCTGATGATTGATCGACATTTACGGGAGGATCTAGAGAAGCTCGGTATCAAGCTAGTTAGGCCAGGATCAGTGATACAGATGATGGCGCTTGACATTCAGTCAGGTTTGATGGAGCAGATCCAGGAGGCACAGTCTACAGATGAGAGCCTTCGCAGACTTCGAGCCCAGGCTTTAGCTGGATTGCTGGATGACTTCACTATAGCAGATGATGGATCCTTGAGGCATGGCAGCCGACTATGCGTGCCGAAGGGAGAGCTAGTAGAGGCAGTCTTACAGGAGGTGCACCGATCGAGATATTCTATTCACCCTGGTGCTAACAAGATGTACCATGACTTGCAGGAACATCTTTGGTAGCACGGGATGAATAGGGATGTATCACGTTTAATCTCGAGATGCCTAGTTTGCCAGCAGGTCAAGGCGGAGCGCCAGAGGCCAGCTGGTTTGTTGCAGCCGTTACCCATTCCCGAGTGGAAGTGGGAACATATTACGATGGACTTCGTCTCAGGGCTTCCTCGTTTCCAAGGAGGGAAGGATGCTATTTGGGTCAACGTGGACAGGATGACGAAGTGTGCGCACTTCATACCCT
The DNA here is from genome assembly GCA_029216955.1 of Iris pallida. Classification (NCBI taxonomy): domain Eukaryota; kingdom Viridiplantae; phylum Streptophyta; class Magnoliopsida; order Asparagales; family Iridaceae; genus Iris; species Iris pallida. The sequence continues at coordinate 9,063,163 of JANAVB010022397.1, read as the reverse complement.
TCAAGGTGGGGCTTTCCACCGAGAAGTTGGCGGAGCTATACATGCAGCAGATAGTTTGCCTACACGGAGTGCCGGTGAGCATCGTGTCGGACAGAGACAGCAGATTCACATCCTACTACTGGAGGAGCTTACAGGAGGAGTTGGGCAGTAGGCTCAAGTTCAGTACGGCATACCACCCGCAGAAAAATGGGCAGTCCGAGAGGACGATACAGACACTGGAGGATATACTGAGGACCTGCGTGCTGGACTTCGGAGGATCATGGGAGAGCCATCTGCACTTGGTAGAGTTTTCATACAACTACAGCTACCAAGCCAGTATCGGTAGTCTCCTTTCGAGGCGCTATATGGACGACGATACCGTACACCGCTCTTTTAGAATGATGTTGGAGACAGAGTTATGCTTGGGCCAGAGATGATCACGGATGCAGTAGAGAAAGTCGAGATGATCAGAGACAGGCTCAGAGTAGCTCAGGACAGGAAGAAATACTGGACTGATGTTAGTCGCAGACCGATGGAGTTCGCAGACGGTGATACGGTGCTAGTGAAGATATCACCTACTAGAGGGATGATCCGGTTCGGACGAGGAGGGAAGCTGAGCCCCAGATACATCGGGCCGTTCGAGGTACTTGGCAGGATTGGAGAGGTAGCTTACAGGGTTGTACTTCCACCCAACCTAGCAGGAGTTCACGATGTCTTTCACGTATCTCAGCTGAGAAGATATATTTCAGACCTCAGTCATGTGCTAGATCATTCAGAGTTGGAGGTCGGACCGAGCCTTACAGTTTTTGAGCAGCCAGTGGAGATATTAGACAGGAGAGAGAAGAGGCTGAGGAACAAGGTTATACCCTTAGTATGAGTAGCTTGGAGCCGTCACTCTCCGGGTGAATCTACTTGGGAGAGGGAGTCGGACATGAGGGAGAGATACCCTTACTTGTTCGATCCAACCGCTGCGAGGGAACCACCCGTTCCCGTTTGATACCTTAGAGGTTAGTTTCGATTGCAGCCTTAGTCATTTTGTTGCATTGCTTGCTATATTAGAATATTGTAGGGTCTTCAATCCTTGTGAATTTCGAGGACAAAATTTTTCAAGGAGGGAAGACTTGTAAGCCCCTGTTTTTTAAATTTTATTTAATTAGTGTTATTTAGTTTTTAATGTCATATTTAGCCTTAAAATAATTATTAGGATTTTTAGGAATTTTTTTAGATTTTTAAATGAGTTTTAAATGAGTTTTAACTACAAAAATACCAATTTGCAATTAATTCAAATGTTTTAATATCATTCTGTAAATTTTAGAATTGTTTTTATATCATTATGCAATTTATTAAATTGATACTATATCAGTTTACAATTATTCAAATGTTTTAAATTACGGAATGCAAATTCTTATTTGCATTTGGACACTGATAGGGCCTGTGTGCAAAACCCTAAACTAGGGGGACCTAATTGCTAAACCTAATCTACCCACCCCGACGACTCGGCTGGCTGACTGCCACGCTGACGACGACCACCGACCTACTTTTCCTCGCCTTTCCCAGCCGATCCACCGCCCTAACCAGCCTATAAAACCCTCCTCCTCTTCTCCAGACCGAACCCTAACCCTATCCACCACGACGACCACCGTAGTTCCCCTAACTCCGGCGAAAACCCTAGGTCCTAAACCCTAACTCTGACCACTCCACAACGCTACCCCCAAAGCGAACTTTACCGCCCCCAACCACCACTGACGAGTTCGCCCCGACGAGCCACGCCCAGCGCCGCCCAAGCGCCACCTCGCCGACGTCTTCTCCGCCGTCCACGGCTCCCGAAACACCCCCGACTCACCGGACACGTAAGTGACAGTATGAATTCGTGTCGTCCGTGTCTCGAATCCGCGTATGTGGTTCGCCAGGACACGGGGACACTAGTCCAGTGCTTGGACACATAAATTGATGTCGTGCGTGTCGTGCATAGCACGGACACGTAGATTCCTGTGTCCCTAACTGTCCGGACACAGGATTGATTTTATTATTATTTTTATTTATTAACTAACCTAAACCTAAATAAAACTAACCTAAGTCCTAACCCGAACAGCAAGCTCGCTCAGGCCCACTGGACAGCGGGTGGGGCTCTAAGAATTCACCCTTTAACAGAGGGCCGAGTTCTGTCTGTTTTTTGTTTCTTTTTCTTTTTCTTTTCTTTTTGTTATATTATATATATATATATATATATATATATATATATATATATATGTATGTATTTTTAACATATGTATGTATATCCACTATGTATAATTTTACCTTAAAAAAAAAAAAAAAAAAAAAAAAAAAAAAAAAACAAAAAAAAAAAAAAAAAAAAAAAAAAATATATGTATTTGTATATATATATATATATGTATATACTGTATATAAGCAGTATATATATATATATATATATATATATATATATATATATATATATATATATATATATATATATATATTCTTATATTTAGTAAAGTTTATATATATATTTGTATTTATATACATATATGTATATATGTATATATTTTCATGTGTATATATATTATTATATATATACTATTATATATATGTATACAATATTTGTATATATATATATACTTTATAATTAAGTATTTTCTTATATATATATATATATATATATATATATATATATATATATATATATATATATATATATATATATATATATATATATATATATATGTATATATATATATGTATGTATTTTTAACATATGTATGTATATATCCACTATGTATAATTTTACCTTATTAAAATATTAATATTTATTTTGCACTTTTACCACTTTGTATTTTTGGGTGTATTTAAATTACTGCAACCATTGGGTGTCCAAGCCTAGCATGAGTTTTTGGGCCCAAATGTGTTTTCACACATTCAAGACCTGTACAAGTCATATTGGACTTGATTCATGGCCTTGGGTCCTGTATTTGAAATTTGGTTCAAATTATATACATGGACAAAATACGCAGATAATTAATTATTTAATTTCAATTATGTGCAATGCTATTTTTGAATTTCTAAAAATACTTAAAGTACTGTTAAAATTCTAGAAAAATAGTATTTAGATACTATGTTATGTTAGCTAATTTAGTATAATTTTTATAATATTTAATTTACAGTTTTGCCACTAGTTTGGCATATGAAACTAAAACTCATTTTCTGTATACTTAGGAAAATTGATTTTCTATAAAATAATTTTACTGGTTAATAAATTCCAAAAAAATTATAATAAATTTCTATAATTAACAAGGATCTTTTTGGTACTTTATTTTATGTAAAAATAAGCTTTTTGTCTACCTCAAAAATTGTTGAAACATAATGTTCATTTGATTTATTTATTGAATAATTACGACTTGCAACTTTTTGTGCTACTTTGAGTTTTAGCCGTATTGAACCTCACCCCTCACTAGTGTAAAGACCCTAAAAAGTTAGTTAAAGTAGTGTGTCACCCCACATTGGTCTCATATGCTAAAGTCATTATTTTGGCTAGGTGCCCAGTCATAAGTCGTGTTGCACCAATTAGTGTCTTAGTATTTTAGCTTAGTGTAAAGACTAAGTTTATATATTTATTTCTACAGTGACGAGTTACCAGACATCTATAGCACTTTTATCGCAGCTTGCTTTACTTTGCTAGAGGCAAGTACTTTCTACAAACTTTACATACTGTTACATAAATGAACTGCTAATCCAACCATGTTAAATGCTGATCCTTGGGGTAGCAAGTAAGATATTCACATGTTGTACTTTCAGTTACTTCCATGCTTAAAACAATCTTTATATATCTCTCACATGATTAGAATCTGGGTTATGGGGAAACTGTTAGTAGCATACGTGATCATACCCCCATCTCCGTACGTATGTACCGAGCAAGGTTGACATTTTATATGTATACCTTGTCGTAGGCTTTATCTCAAAGCGGATTTGTGCGTATGTACATCTGTCGTCGTTTCACTTGTACGAAAGTACATTTTATTATATGCCCCCAGCATATTGTACATCTATTGACCGATCACGTACCTGCTACAGTTTTAAACATTACATATACATCTGCCTCTATGACATATGTGTCCTTGCCATGATAGACTATGTGATGCCATGTTTCCAGTTATTTCCTCTTATGTTCATTTTCATGTTTCATATGCTAGTTTGCTAGATTCAGTACTTGCTCCCGTCCTGACAGGATAATGTTGTAGGTATCCTTACTGAGGAGGAGTTACTCTGCGACACATATTATGGAGATACTGCCGAGGACCCGGCTTTGCTTTACGAGGATGTCCCTGCGGGGAACCTCGCCTAGTTATCTTTTTTCTTTAGACTTTTGAGAGTAGTCATGTATTAGACTACGTATTTTGTAACTGGACATGTATCCAGTTTTATATTTCAGACTTGTACTTTGGACATTTTACTATATGAGACGACTTTTATGTTTGGAGCATTTATGACTTTTATTCACTTATAGAACTGTTAGCACATTTAGTCTTATCTTGTTATCTCTAGAACAGCTTACTGCATTTTATCCCAAACGCAGGCTGGACATGACTCGGCCCGGCCCAACAATTTGGGTAGCGGATCGTGACAAGACTGGTACAATATTGGCTACCCAGTCAAGATGTTGTTCTTCTCTGATAAAACTGCAAGCTATAAGCTTTTTGACTTCATCATCAATTGCGTCCATCATTTCAGGCTTGAATCATCGTTGTTATTGTTTGACCGGCTTGGCATTCGGCAAGATATTAAGTTTGTGAGTTGCAACTTGAGGATCTAATCCTGGCATATCTTCATAACTACAGGCAAAGACATCAATATATTCACGAATAAGGTGAATTAATTCTTGTTTATCATCCTCTGAGAGATTTTTTCTAATGAAGATTGGCCGTGATACGCTCTTTTCTCCAATATCGATTTGGACTAGTTAATCCTCAGTAGGTGGTTCTCGTTGTTCAAAATGAAGTTTTCACTGATTGTCCATCCTTTGTGCCCAAGGGTCTACTTCAGGAACGTCTTCAATGTCATCTTCATCATCTTCCGAGAATTCGACAGACACCATGTTAGAAGATACTATTACTCGATGAACATGACCAATGCTGGTATCAGAATCCCATGAGATAGAATCAGAAGAGTTAGATCGTTCTTCTTCATCAGATTCAGAAAGTTCTGGAGTTGGAAGTGGTGAAGTATAACCTAATCTCCGTTTTATTTTACTGTGGTATCGTTGTGATTTTCCTTATGGAACATAAATACGAATAGGAGTTCGTCTTTCTTTACCGTTGTTGAGGCCTGTTCTGAAATCATAGCCCATTTTACGGATGATTGCTTTGGATTGTGGACTATAGCGACGTAATTGTAGCCTTCCTGTATCATCTCTATTATCATTATAGAGCATAATTTTTTGTTCCTCTCTTTTATTGAAGAATCCAGGCCTTTCATCCTTCTTTCGAGACGGTACTAAGAAGTATGACTCTTGTATTGAATCCAATTATACCACATTTTGTAGAGATGGTACGACTTCTATTGTAAGTGGTTTAAAACTATCTAGCATATCCAAATAGCATTGAGTATAGTAAAAGACATCAATATACTACAAATGAGATGCTTTATTAATTTTTACACCATTATTTACAACAGGAACTTTAGCCTTAGCAGGCTTAGTCAGATTGATGACAAGAGGGGGAGAAGAAGAACGAGAAGGAGGAGGGGGCTTCTTACGACGAAGGTCGATTACAAGCGGCTCAGAAGTGGTGAGCTCTCTTTGTTTCTAACTATCATCAGGAAGCTGCTTCTCATAGGAAGGAAGATAGATAGTCAGTGGTTTGGAAGACTGAGGTCAGAAAGTATGCCCTTTGACAGAGATCACCAGAGTATTATTTGGTATACATTTCTGTTCTTCATCTATGTCCATTGCCAGTACCACCTTCATGAATTCCTCCTTATATATGCGAGAATCATTGCAGTATGCTTCAACTCCTTTGAAAGGATTCAGATCTGCAACCTCCTTTTGGACTTCTCCATTACCATCCATATACTTGAAACATTGGTGGAGAGTAGAAGGTACAATATTGTGTTCATGGAGGAATGGTCTTCCTAACAAAGCATTGTATGAGCCATGATTGTCAATTACATAGAAAGTCACCTTTGTACAAAGGTTGCCAATTTGAAGTTTTAGGCGTATCTTCCACAAAGGTTCACTTCTTCCTTGATTGAACCCCAAGATGGTAGTGATGGTTATAGACAGGTTATGCACTGGGATCTTCAAAACATCTAGCAAAGACTTCGGCATGATACTAAGAGCAGACCCAGGATCAATCAGAATACGATCGACTTTCATGGTGTCCATATACCCCGTGAAATAGAGAAGACGATCATGACGATTGTCTTCTAACAACATGTCAACTTGTGTAAAAGAAATATTGGGCATTAACTCAAACATACTGTAGCAATGTGCACAGCTGACTAGCTCATTTTCAGGCTTTTTGAGAAGAGTGAGACAAGCATCAGCCTGCATCAAAGCTTCACTTAACGTCTTTTGAGTTTTTTTTGAGAGGCGTAAGAGTTCAAAGATTGACAATCTTGCTGGATTATTGGCTAATTGAGCCAATATATCAAAATTATATAGCTTTTCGAGTCCAAAAGATAAGGACTTCTTCAGTACTTTATCAAAATGAATATGTTATTTTCCCTTGTCTGCTGATGTCGGTTTAGGAGGAGTTGGTTCAACCACCGGCAGAGATGTAGATGGTATATTCTCAGCAGGAGAAGATGATGTAGGAGGGGCATCAGGAGATAGGGCAGAATTCTTTCGAGTTTTGGGGTATTCTCGAAGGTAGGTTTTTCCAGATCTAGTGCCAATTAGAATTTCTTCTTCTGCTACTGGTTCAAAAGATACCATATTGTAGTTCTTGGATTAGTTTTGGAGTGCTTCTTTTGCTTAGAAGAGAAAGGCATTTTGAAATCTGCTACCAGATCTAGGTGAATCCACATAATCCCTCCTCTGTCAGTTGATAGTGGAACAAGACCTTCATTTTGAGGAGGTAGAAGATTCATGATCTCGAGAGTAGTCCTTGGAATAGGGACAACACCATCTTGTACAAGTTGTGGTGGAAAGTCACCAAACTGTACAGAGGCAACATTAGCTGTCACAGTATTCTCATCCTGCTGAAGAGTAATTGCTCTAGAATTGACCATCTTCTGAATTTTGCCTTTGAGCAAGTAGCATGCTCTGGTTGGATGCCCTATAAGTCTGTGATAAACACAGTATTTAGGGGGATCAGTTTTACCTACTTTTTTGGCCGTTTTGCCTCCGGCAATTGAAGCTTATTACTTTTAATTAAGCAATCAAAGATGCTCAAAGTATCATCTTCATCAAAACTCTTCTTTTGGACGAGGTATTTTCTGTGGTGGTGCTGATGGAGTAGGTACTGTCTGGGAAATATTAACAGCCAATGACTTCTTGCCCTTGAGATTAATGGCCAATGTTTCTTTACCCTTGTGGTTATTCTGGCGATTATTACCCCCAGGTGTAGAATGTTCATCTTGGTTAGGATGAGTTATTTGAACTCCTAACTGTTTGAACTTTTCGGCACTGACTTCTGCCATCTTGGCATTCACAATGAACGAAGGCCAATCCTGGAATTGTGTAGATCCTATCCACATGCTGATAATAGGCAACAAGTTTGATTTGCAGGTGTCTATTGTTACAGCAGATGGAGTTCCTAAAGGCATTTTAAGTGCCTCACGGCGGAATCTTTCAATGAAACTCTCTGTGGAATCATTGTGTCTTTGCTTGATCTTAATGAGGGCTGACATTGTCATGTCGTTGACTCTCTCGTAGAACCGTTCCAAGAACATCTGCTTGAAACCAGCAAAAGAAGTTATACAGCCATCTGGCAAACTATGATACCAGTCGTATGCTGCGCCGGCTAAATAATCAACGAACACTCTGGTAAGGAGAGCATCATTTGGTTGTAATTGGTCAATCATCACTTCAAAGTGATTGATATATTGACTTGGAGAAGTGCTGCCATCAAACAGCATAATGGTTGGAAGCTTGTATTAAGGAGGGAACGGAACCTCCTTCCATTCTGTAGGATATGGTTGCTTTATGCCAAGTCTTTGTAGGCCATCCTTCTGCTTGAAGGCCTCAAACTGAGTGCGTAAAAGTTTCACAGCCTCATTAGCATCCCCTGATGTTTGGGAATTAGTAGGCTGGTTAGAATTGTTAGGAGGAGGAACAGCGTGGTAATTACCACCCCCAGCACCAGACTGACTGGGTTCAGCTTGAATTGGTACAGAAGTAACCTGAGGAGGCAGTACCCCCAGACTGACATTGACAGGTATAGAAGAAGCTATAAGCTCTGGATTTATAGTAGGGTTTATAACCGGTGGCACTGTATGTTAAGCCACGATTATAGTATGCATACTTGCGACCATTTCAGCCATGGTCTTCAACTTGTCTTCTAGTGCAACAATTCGTTGTTCTTGACTAGCCGGACTAGAAGTGTCTTGATCTTCTGTAATGGCATATGCCGTCACTTCTCTAGTTGCTATTGACGAGATAGTTTGTTCAGAACTTTCACTATCTGCATCAAACTCAGATAAAGTGTTATCTCCTAGATGAGTGATGGGGAGATCTTCTTGATTAAAGACACCTTGGTTCAAATTTCGATTTCTTGATCTAGTGTATTGAAAGACCCATTCACTAGATGCATGAATCCGATCTAGATATTGCTGACTGGAATTACGGGACGCATTACGTCTTAGACGTTTTCCAACCCCAGTGCCTTGAGAAGTCATGTTGACAGAAGCATATAATGGCTTGTCTTTATCTTCTGTTACAGGTTCAGGAGTTGAAATATAGTTCAAACGATCGAAGATAGATCGTCTAGCTGATTGGCAACAACACTTGATGACCATTTCATGAAGGCAGTGGCGATCTGAAAAGTGATTTAGAGGTGAAGGAGACATCCCTGCGATCTTCCGTCTTTGTGTAAGACGTTCCCGGAGATCAGTTACCACTACTGGACGAGAAGAAGTCGGAGGAACATATTCCTTAATAATGTTAGGAACATGCCTCCTATTCTTCAAATGTTTAGTTCCCTGAGTGTACAAAGAGGTACTTAACTCATTAGCATAAGTAGTTGGGTCCTTCTTTTCAAACTTTGGTTTCTGGTACTGATTGGCCTTTGGCATAGGATTCTTACGTTTCACCAAAGTTGATACTGATGGATGCCTATTGAGATAAGCACATAAATCAGAGAATTCTGCTCCGGGTGTCTCTATTTGAGATACCATCAAATTTTTTTGCATAGATCTTGAAATTTGCAAGGTTGGAAGATCTTGACCAGACCCCATAGGGGTAGGCAAGATGCCTCTTTGATCAGTATTCTTTCCCACAGCAGAGATCTGAAGACCACTGTTTAAAGGAATAGAATCTGATATATTTTCCTCTGAGTCATAGACTAGAAAAGTTTGAGGAAAGACCAAAGGGTACTTTCCTTTATTTTATAGAGGGTTAGCTAAGAAGCATTTCCCTCTATTTTGTTGTTAAACCATCTTAGGCGCAGGTTGCGCGAGTTGAGGAAGTGTCAAAGGACTCTTCCCTTTTTTCTGTCTAGTACAAGCTCTAGAACATTGCTTCTCCAAGTTCAGAACTGGAGAAGAAGAGGGAATAGCCAAAAGACTAGTTCCCTTGGGTTACGCTAGAGTAGCATGGGGTACAAACTGCGCCTGGGTAGCAGGATGCATAGGTTGCGCCATAGCAGAATGGGCTACTGGTTGCGCCTTGGCAGCAAGATGAATAGGTTGCGCTCGGGCAATAGGGAGAATAGACTGCGCCTTGGCAGCAAGCTGAGTGGACTGCGCCTTGGCAGTAAGGTGAGTAGACGGTGCCTTGGCAGTAAGATGAGTGGGTTGTGCACGGGCAACAGAAGCAGGCTGCGCCTGGGCCGCTGAGGCGGATTGCGCCTTGGCCACTGAGCGCTCAGGTTATGCCTCGGCAACAGCAACTGTAGGAGACTTAGGAGTCCACATAGTTCTGTTCTTGGTGATAGCCACAGTGCGCTTGCTGCTCTTGGTGTTGATCATATCTTCGTAGGCTGTCTGGTTGACTTGAACAACCAGAGTCTTCTACGTCTTCCCGATCGACGCAGTATCACATTGAGTTGTCACCTTCTCGTCGGAGGAGAAAGTCATCCCCAACAGAGTCGCCATTTTGTTTGCAAAAACAAAAAGTTGTTCTATTACAAACTTTTGAAAAGAGTACAAGAGTACAATTTAAATTCTAGGGAAGTACAACTGTAGAAATCTGATCAGAAGACGATCACTTTATCCCTTGGACTATGTGAACTTGAAGATTAAAGCCTCTGGAGAATGTAGCAGCACTTTTGCAAGAGTTCTTGATCTCTGTGATGCTTTAACAATGATTGGAAACTCTATTTATAGAGTTCTGGAAATAACTGTTTTAGCAGTTATTCTGATGTGCGCGAGGCTGGATTGCGCCACATTGGGTTGCGCCAACTTTATGTTGTGCCAACTTCCATTCAGTTAATCAATCATGTACTAACTATATTTAGACGCGTGACATCATATGATTGAGATGCACGTGGTCATGTACAAAATAGTAGACACGTCTTGAGAGATTAGTGGCATGTGCGCCACGTCATCCTGTTTTAGAATATAAGTTGTCTCAACTTCATCAGTTTGCGCGAGCTTCAGTCAACAAGTCAAACTGCACCTGATTAGGTTGCGCCTAGGCACAACTTAATATATAGGCACGTGGCAGCTTTTGAGAAGAAGTTGTTCAGATTGTGCCTAGGCACAACTAAGGAATTTGTTTAGATTTTGCCTAGGCGCAACTCATAAGATGTGCAGGACAGCTAGCAATCAAATCTCCTCGAACGGCACAATTCGAGGGATTCGAAAAGATTTTCTCCGTTTACTGTGCTGTCAGGTAATGATGGCCATTAAATGTCAGACGCCACGTAGACTTTGGCGTAATATAACTGGGCGCAGTCTGATATTTGGCGCAACCTGATCAGCGGCACAATTTAATCTCCGATCTTCATAATCAACAGTGCAGCTTGATTTTTTGAGGCGCAACTTGATTGCTGAGTAGTAAATATGTGGCGCAACTTGATTTTTAGGCCCTACAGTTAGCCTACAAAGTCTCAACTAGTCAAAGTCAAAAATAACAATCACCACTCCAATAATTAATTAAATAATTCCAATAAGTAAAAATGACCAAAGTACCCCTAGGCTAAAAATGATAAATAAATATCCCAATCACATGGTTAGGCTCTAGGTCAGACAGTCTCTCGGGTTTCACTAGCAGCACATCAAAATCACAAGTCATGACTTAAAATAACTTTAAATTGATTAAAAATCACCAAAATTCATAATATGATATAAATATTAATAAATAATAATTATAATTACAAAAGTTCAAAATTACCCTCATTTGGAAAATTAGGTGTTACAAGTCTACCCCCCTTAGAAAAATTTCGTCCTCGAAATTAAGATGAGCGTACCCTTACTAGGTCAAACCCCCAATCAAATCTAGGTCGATAGAAAACATGCTACACAATCCTACTGGTCGTGATTCCATAGTCTCGATCAGGGTAACTACGCTATCTAACATATCACAAGCATATCTTGGCATGTACTAATGGAATCACACATGAAGTTGGGGAGGAAGAACAAGAAGGACAAACCTGCTAACCCATCACCTACAGCGTTAGTCTCCTCGACTGCCATCGTAAAAGCTCAATCCCTCTGGTGCTGGGCGTGGTGCTGTGCCACTGGTGGCCTAGCTCCCTCAAAAGGAGGTACAACGGGACAATCTATCTTCTAGTGGGCACCAGACCCACAGAAATAGCAAAACTTCAGCCTCTTCCTGTACTGCTCCCAGATGTGTCCCAGCTTCCTGCAGTAGGAACAACTGATCGTCTTCGGGTCCTGACCCCGGTACTGATGTGTCACGACTCGCACCCACTGTGAGGGTACGAGAATGTAACAACGCCCAGCCTACGCCGCAGTGTCGGCGGTAGAACGCTGTCCTAGGTCAACAACCAACTAGCAATATATCTCTAAACAGTTTATACTCCCCGAATGGGGGTGACATAGCAGTAAAACTCAATCACAACTAAGGAAGAGATAGCACGATATGAAATAGAACTCAAGGAAATAAATAGATGAAAAGTAGTCTAAGATAATCCCAGCAATATCCAGAAGTACATGGTCTCAGATACAGAATGAAAGAATATATACAACTCTGAACTCCAAATAAAGTCTAGCTAAAACATGTCCCAAGACTGCATAAAAGATAGATAAGCCTAACTAATCTAGTCTAGGCAATCGGTGTGATATCCTCAGCTAGAGCTGGGTTCTCCTGAGGGTCCAGCTCGCAGGTGTTATCTAAGGCTGCCCCGTAGTAGGTATCCAGGCAAGCCTCCTCCTCGTCCTCTGTAATATTTTCAACAGGTCCAGTCAGGACAGGAGCGAGTACAGTACATCTCAACAGTTCATAGCAGGTTAGAAGATGTAATCATGCAGTAAAGTAAGATACAAGTACTGAAATAAGTGCAGTATGTAAACAGAGAGAGAAAGCTGTAATAGAAATATCTACTATAAATAGAGAACTAACATATGACTAGTGAGTCAGAGTACAATATAGACAAGTAAATGGCATAGGAGATTCTGATGCTACACTATGGAAGAGATTCTGATACTACACTACTTGGATAGTATTCACATGTCTATTTCTACTCCTCTGTACCCCCAATCAATACGCAAGGATCCAACCAGGTTATGTTATGATACCATGTAATGCCCCCAAAGGGTGATAAGCCTCCGAAAGGTGATAAGCCCCCGAAGGGTGATACATAGTAGACCCATAAATGGGATAAGGATTCCAGGAAGACTCTGTGATCATAAGAGTATATGTCACAAGTGATCGAAGAATCAACGAAGCATAGTGATACGCTATGTAAGTGAAACGTACAGAACATAGAGTACCCGATGCTCCCTAAGGATAACATCTCAAGAAGGGATCCATATAGTACCAATCCGTGTGACCAACGTGACAGTACAAGTAAAGTAATCTACTGCAGGAAAATAGTTCTAAGCAGGATATGAAATGATCAGAGAATGTACTCGCCTGTATCTGAGTGTCCAATATGAAACGTACTGTCCGAGGAGTGGTGTCTGGCTCCTAATCAGAATAGAACAAGTCACAACAAGTCCAAAATAGTAAAATGAAGCCCTACTATGCATTCTACATGATTCTAGTTCAATCTAGGCCAGAGTCAACTCTTGGTCAACTCTGGTCAACTCTAAGGTCAAACTAGGTCTACTAGGTCTAAATTAGGCCAAACTAGTCTACCTTAGTCTAATCAAGCCTAGTTTAGCACTCCTACACCTTTACTAGGTCAACTAACATCACACAATACAATGATAACACAAAATTCTAAGTACCCCGTAATATACCATACATGCCTATGTGGTATCCCTACATAGTTAGATATTCACATTCTACATACCCACAACACATTAATAACTTGTATAGAAAAATACAACTTGTATTATACATATAGTCACATATACTAGAGTTAGCATTATACATACATACATATATTACATACATATACAATAGGACATACATAGAGGGGTGTGTGTGTGTGAGTGTCACATGAGAGTGTTGTGAGACATGTGTAGAGTGAATACTTGTGTGTGTATGGGCTGCAACATTTAACAGGGTTTGGAATAGGTGTGTAGGTGAATGTGTGTAGGGAATAAAAAAATAGTGAAGAAGGGAAAAAAGTGTGCAGGAAATGAACAGTGAAGAGAGAGTGATAGGTGTGTGTGTGTGATAGAGTGGACAATACAGTATGTATGTGTTACCAAAAAAACAGTAAAAGGGAGAGAGGACAGTGTGTGAGTGATCATGACACAATGTGTGTGTTAGCATGTATGTAAACATGGAGAGGGAAACTCAGTTCAGAAATCTGTGTGTGTGAGTGCATTCTCAGGTTTATTTAATACAGGAAACACCAACCCAAGTTCAAAAGACAATGCCAAGGAAAAATTAGTGTACTGTTGTACACTATTTTTCCAGATTTCAGCCAAAGGCAAAACCAAACTCAGTCAATATCCATACATTCATGCATATTAAAACAGTCCTATATTGAATCTCAGATTTCAGTCATAAGCGAACCCCAAATGTAATTCTCAGGAAAAGAAAAGAGAACTCAGGTTTTCAACTCAATACAGAAATTAGTATACACAAAACTCAGGTTTTTGCCTAAACAAAATAGTAATCTATCTTCACATAGAGTTTACCATAGTTCATGGACACACAAAATCAGTTCACTGTTTATCAGTTTCCTTCACTCTTTGAATCTCAGTTAAACCAAACCAAATCCTAGATTTCATAAGGCTAATTCTAGATTGAAATTCAATCTACTGCACAGGAAAATAGGAAAACCAAAATCAGTTATACACTAGTCCGGAATTCTCAGTTTTTCAGTATGAGGGTTCATGTGTGTGTGAAAGTAAATGTGTGTGTCTAGATAGGCAGTGACAGTGTGAGAGTCTACTGCAGTACAGTTTCTTTTTATTCAAACTCCCAAGCCCATTTTGAAACCAATATCCAACCAAAATAACCCCAACTCGACATACAAGTAGATTTCATATAGGGGAACCATGTTAGGGACTTAAACCAATAATTAACCTCAGTTAAATAGATCAAATTAACTGCCAAAGCTCGAATTGTAAAACTGGAAGATTACAGGAAAAGCATGTATCCGAAATTTAGGGAAAATAGAGAAATGCAAATAAAAAATAAACTAAAATTCTAATTTAAGGGTTGGTAATTCAAATATAGGGTGTGTACATGACATAGGAAGTGTCTCGTGTCTACCACATCAAGACACGACGTGTCCACAACAATAGAACTAAAACAACACAATAGGTACTGCACAACAGTGCACTGCCTCGTGCGTGTGTGCACGCGTGTCATGTGCACAACATAGACCAAACCAAGACACGTGTCCACCATAATAGGTTCGCCACTCATAGGGCTACCCATATGTCACCCTGCACTGCCATGTCGTATCGCACAGACGTGTCCACACACACGTATCAGAACCCGATCACACGACTGCACAGTCTGTATAAAAGAACAGTACAGTGTCTCGTCTTCCCACGATACGACACGAGAGGTCGTGCCACTTGGGGAGTGTCGTGTCAGACACTGCTCCAATATGTGTGTCAAAAATCTCATGTCCAAGTGTCGTGTCCAAGGAGTATTTGCCCCCGAGTAGCAGGGGATTACTGCAGCGTGTGCGCGCGATCGTGCACGCGCGTGTCCACTCCACAAATTCGACTCAAAATGACACGAACACTACCACAGAAGATCAAAAATGCATAAGCAACAGTAAAACTAATATTCCTATTTAAAAACATTGTACAAACGAGATCGAAATGCCCTTTGGGGCATTTCGTCAAACACTTAGACTACAGTCAGGATACGTATCCAAATGGAAACGAAACTTAGGATACCCGACACGAAACCTATACTGATACTTAGGGGACTCCTAGGGCTCCCTAATGATGAAGACAAAATGAAATTTCATGGAAATTTGAGAGAGTTACCTAAGCTTGAACCTTTAAGAAAAATCTCCTATTCAAATGCTCTCCTCTTGATGTCCCAATCCACCAAAATCACCCCAAACTGAAATGGAACATTAATGACAGCAAGAATAGATAGATTAGGACCTAATAGAAAAGATTTGAATGGAAAAGGAAGAGGAATGGAATTTTAGGGATTTATTGAATAGGAACAAACCTTGATTTTTCTAACTTGAGCTTTCCTAAGAAGGAGGCAACCCTAGATTTTAGGAGGGGTTTTATAGTGGGGGAATCCCAATGCAATAGGTGGCCGGCCAAGTCAAGTAGGGTTAGGGTTTGCTAATTTGGGCTTTGGGCCAAGTTACATAGGCTATGTTGATTTGATTTATTAAAGGCTCTAAATCATAAGCCATGACTTATGACTTTCTAATTTCTATTGCTAATTAGGCTCTAATGACCAAACCAAGGATTAGGCTAGGTTAGACTAGAGTCATAAATCCTAACCAAGCTCATACTAACTAGGGTTAGCTCATAGGTTGGTCTACATGGGTCCAAACTAGTCAAAATCAATCTAGTCCAAACAATACCAAAATAATTCCTAGAAATTCCCATAAATTCTAATTAATTCTAATAAATTTAAATTACCCCAAAAATGACAATTATACTCTCACTCTAGAATGTGGTAGTGACATGATGCTGCACCTGCTGAACACTTACTGGTGCCTGCGTCTGATAAATCTGCACATGAGGCCTCTTGGCCTGGCCTCCGCTGCTGCTAGTACCGTGAGCGTCCCGTCCCCTCTTGAGCCACAACTCAAGGTCATCCTCCGCTGCTAGGGCTCCTACCAGGATCTCCTCAAAAGTAGTGCTGTGGGGACTCTTGGTGTAGGACTTCACCTCCTTGACTAGCCCCTTCCTGAACCTCCCGGCCTTCGTCGCCTCAGATAACCCTTCAACAAACCTGCCCAGACGACAGAACTCCTCGATGTACTCCTCGACAGTCTGACTGCGCTATACTAAAGCCTTAAACTGTCTCTCGAGGGCACCAAGCACTGCGTCGGAGAAAAACTTCTCCTTGAACAGCTTCTTGAAGGCTGCCCAGGTCTGCCCAACTGTACCAACCCTCGGGTCTGTCTGGTACCATGTGCGAGCCAAATCCTGCATCATACTGGCTGCCGCCTCGATCTATAGCCTCGCTGGAATCTCTGTCAGCCTGAAGATCTCCTCCATATGCTCAATCCACTCATCTGCATATATGATGCCCTCTGTACCCCTAAAATCCCGTGGGTGAATCTTCTGGAAATCTTGGATGCCCTTTTCCTTCGGCTAATACGGCTGCTAAACTGCCGAAGGCTGAGCTGCTGCCCTCTCAACTACCGTCAGGGCCAGATCGATGCCCCGATTGAACTCTGCCGTTTGACGCTGCTGCTGGGCCTCCATGAACTGCTGAAAGAAAGTGAACAGCTGGACTGCGTCAACGGATCCAGAAGGCGGCTGTTGCTGCTGGAGAATCTTTAGAATCACTGGGCTCTGCCTGTGCATTGGTGGAGGAGCTCCTCCGAAAGTAGCTGAAGCACCTACCCTAGCTGGCATAACTGGTGCTGCGGTATCGTGGACTGGCTGCACAGGACAAGATGTGGCAGACCTCTCAGCAGTATCCCTCGGTTCAGAGCGATGAGATCTAGTCTCGACCTTCCTGGAGACAGATCAAACAAGGAATCAATACTGAGATAGAAGCGATAAATCAAGGGAGGACAGTTAATTTCAAGGAAGACAAATCAGCTAGATGTGTAGATGGCATGAATTGAAGCAGAAAATTTTTTAACTGTGATTGTGTACCTCTTCGTTGAAGCCTATCGCTCAATCCTATCGCAGGCTCGCAGCAGTACAACTAAGTAGCCGTACTACCACGATATCGCACTAGTGCGACTCTTGACCTGCATGGGCCACCGCTAAAAACGTGTCACGATCCGCACCCACTATGAGGGTACGAGTACGTAACAGCGCCCAGCCTACGCCATAGTGTCGGCGGTAGAACGCTGTTCTAGGTCACTATCTAACCAATAACTCACGCAATTATATAATGTACTTATCAAATCTCAACTCCGAACGAAGGACAAGTATAGATATAATGAAATCTCAATCACAGTCTAAGCACGATATGGTAACACAGAAGTTTATAACTAAGACTAAATAATAACAACAAAACCAACTACTAAATATTAATAACCTCAAAACAATCTCAAAACAAAACATATCTCAACTTATTTACGATTCAAGTTCTAAAACATGAAACTAAACCAAGTCAACTAGCTAGTCTCCCGATCACTCTGAGTGTCGAGGCTAAAGGTAGCTAAAACATCTCCTGGTCTATAGTAAGTAGGGCAAGTGTCCTCAGGGCAACCATCTGTAAAATTTTCAACAGGTCCAGTCAGGACGGGAACGAGCACATCTCATCTAGAAAACCCAAGTAAATGATAGAGAACTATAAAGCAGTTATAGACAGTTGTATTGATAAACATGACAGTTTATATTCAGGTGATGGTATTGAGAGACAGTTAAAGTACAAGGAAAGTAAGGTAACTAAAACAAGAGAAGAATTATGGTAATAAAGACTGTAAAATAGAATCTAGCTGAACTAGAGTAACATAGTATAAGTCCAGACAATAAATGTAAACAATTGTAAACTCCAATGTAAGTCCAGTACAAGATGAATCTAATACAAGATGAATCCAGTACGAGACAATTCCAGTCATAGTGATCAATGATTCCAAGGTGAGTCTAGCCTATACTCTAACAGTGTGTTTTTAAAATACCGAGGTCGACATGTAAACGGCTATAGGTAATCCGACACATCACATACCTGGCCGGGTGTGAGATGGCTATCATTCCAGTTTGATTCCAGTATTTAGGTGATTCCAGATTTGGGGTATGTCTACATGTCTTACTCAAGTATTTTCCCTCCCAGCAAATACAAGTGAATCTAGAATCCGATACGAGAATCGAGATGAGTCGAGCCAAACACGATGATACTAGCAATGATTCCAGAATGAGTCCAGTAATAGAGGCCAGACAATATGGTATGTGTGTCGCATACATGAATCCAGAAATATCTATACGTGTTCTAATAGAGAATCACATATAACTAACTAGAACTGAAGTACAGTAATTGATAAGTAAATGAGATAACTATCAGAGAATGTACTCGCATGATATCCTGAATATCTGAAGAGAATATATTGTCTAAGGAGTGGTGTCTGGCTCCTATAGAACAGTACAAGTCACAACATGTCCAAAATAGTAAAATAGACTACTACAATGCATTCTACATGATGTTTGGGTCAATCTAGGCTAAAGTTAACCTTTGGTCAACTCTAGTCAACTACACTAGTCAAACTAGGTCAACTAGGTCAAACCTAACCCAAACAAGTCTCACTAAGCCTAACCAGCCTATTCTAGGAAGCACACACCATTCACAAGTCACACAAGTCTAACAACACACAAAACTTATGTGTATATATTCCATATACCATAGGCTTGCACATTAGGATACCCATAGGCTATACTATATAGGCTATATGCCATATACACATATTATAGTCATACACACACATTTTCTACCATATATATATATACCAATTTAATATAAGCAACATATATATATATATATATATATATATATATATATATATATATATATATATATATATATATATATATATATATATATATACCAATTTAATATAAGCAACATATATATATATATATATATATATATATATATATATATATATATATATATATATATATATATATATATTACATTATCACACAAAGATATAGATAATATATATATATATATATATATATATATATATATATATTTAATATATTTTTTTATACATATATATATATATATATATATTATCTATATCTTTGTGTGATAATGTATATATATATATATATATATATATATATATATATATATATATATATATTATCTATATCTTTGTGTGATAATGTAATATATATATATATATATATATATATATATATATATATATATATATATATATATATATATATAGTGAGAGAAAAAATATATATAGTGAGAGAAAAAAAATATATATATATATAGTGAGAGAGTGACACGTGTGTGTGCAATTATGTATGTGTGTGCTATATGTATGTGTGTAGATAGGTGAGTATTAGCAAGCTAGTTTACACATGTGTGTGTGTGTACATATAATGTGAGAAAATAGTGTGTGAGTGTGATAACATATGTTCTCAGTTTAGGCATATGCATGTGTGTAGATGAATAAGAATTAAATGTGTGAGTGTGTGTAAGGGTGTGTGTGTACAATGCAACAATGGATAGGAATTCAGAATTGTGTGCGTGTGTGTGTGTAGATAGGTGAGTGAGTGACAGTGGTGTTCTCAGATTTTAGAGTGCAACAACGTGTGTTCATAGGTTTCCAGTTTATGTTTGTATAGATGTAGTATAGGGTGAGTAATATGTTCTCAGATTTAACAGTAAAATATGTGTGATGTGTAGGGATATTAGGAGACAGTGTTCACATTAACAGTGTATAAGTTCTCATGAAAAACAGTGTGTATGAGTGAGTGTTAATGTATGTGTGTGTATGAGTAGTATACTCTCAGGTTGACAGTTCCCAGGAAATCGAAAACCCAATATCCCTTGCCAACATGAACCCTAACAAGTAGGTTAATCCTCAGATGTATATAGGTGTATCCATATTGAAACTAAACCAACACAAATCAGTAAACCACATGACATTTATCATTAATTCTCAGGTTTTCAAACAATGCATATATTAACAGTGCATTTTCTCAGGTTACAGGGTATACAGGAACAGTTTTACCAATTCAATGAAATTTGAAAACTAATACACTTAGCTACTCAAGAACCTAACATGTAGATTAAACTCTCATCTAAGATATGGGATTATCATAATGGTTTATTCATTCAAAAATCAGTAACACATTTCGAATTTCTCAGAAAACTCAATTGACAGACCTATGTATTCGAGATTAGGGGAAACTCTATTTCGAAATCCAAATCAACTTAATAATTAATTGTAAAGGTTAGTAATCATAGATACACATGTGCACGTGTCCATAGAGTCATCTCGTGTCACCCAGAGCCAGATACAATGTGTCCACATCATACGAACACTACACATGCACACACGAATACACAGGCTCGTGCATGTATGCGCTCGTGTCTAGGACACGACACACGACACGAGACATGACATGGGTGTGCACCTAGGTTCACCACCTCTAGGGCTATGACACAGACATACTGCACCGTGTCCACGTGACTCCAGGATGCGACACGAAGTACGTGTCATAGCCGCCTACGTCACGTACACAGTGCAGGCAAAATCTAATGCGGGCCCTAGAGCGTGTCCGACTCGACATGACACGACTCGAGACTCGAGGGGATTCGTGTCAGTCACTGCCCCTCGGTCCTCGCCAAGTGGCGTGTGTCCAGTCGCCATGTCCAGTAAGAAATCCTACCCGAGCAGCAGGACACTGTATTCGTGTGCACAACAGCATATTCGTGTCCACATACTGACACGACATGACACTGAAATCCTCCACAAATGACACAAAATCATAGACGACCCCTAGATCTACAAATCTATTCAAAAACAATTTCAAAAATAGAACAAAACAGTGAGTGAGGCATTTCATCGAACACCTAGTTCTAGGTTGGGATACGTGTCTAATACGGATACGAAATCAAATGCAATTGACACCAAACCTTCACTATAGCTAGGGGACATCTAGATCTAGGCTACCATGTAAAGAAAATAGAATTAAAATGCAATTTGAAGGGTTTACCTATAGGGTGCAATTGACCAAGAAAAGTACCAAATCGATATATTACCGTTGCTAGCCAAATCTCCTAAATTGCTCACAAACTGAAATCACTCTCCATGAACATCAAATAGAGGATGATTAGAATCTATTGCAAAAGATTTGTATCAAAAAGGAATTGAAATGGATTTATTATAAATTAAGGAAGATGGGAATTACCTTTCCTTTCAAGAAGTTGGAATGATACAAAAGAGGCAAGAACAAGTAGAAAGGAGATTTTATTGGGGGATTCCATGTTGGCCGGCCACTTAAAGGCTAGGTTAGGGTTAGGGTTTCATGTCATGGGCCTTGGGCCAAGTTGCATTAGTCATGGAATTAAATTCCTAAGTCACATGTCATGAACCTAGTCTTTATTTCTCCTATTCAAACATGATTCTATATGACTAAAATTGTGTTGACTTATGTTAGACTAGGGTCTCACCATGCTAACCAAGTTACCATAGCTAGAGTTAACATCTAGGTTAGCCTACAAAGTCTCAACTAGTCAAAGTCAAAATAACAATCACCACTCCAATAATTAATCAAATAATTCTAATAAGTCAAAATGACCAAAGTACCCCTAGGCTAAAAATGATAAATAAATATCCCAGAAACATGGTTAGGCTCTAGGTCAGACAGTCTCTCGGGTTTCACTAGCAGCACATCAAAATCACAAGACATGACTTAAAACAATTTTAAATTGATTAAAAATCACCAAAATTCATAATGTGATATAAATATCAATAAATAATAATTATAATTACAAAAGTTCAAAATTACCCTCATTTGGAAAACTGGGTATTACACGCCTATTAATGTCTTACCCTCCCATGTCCTGCTCGAATCACATCCATGACTCGGGTAATCCACATCTCTATGCAAGTCACTAACTAGACTCAACTAATCACTATATGTACCGATACACGGACCACTCGTACTGATGATCAGTCAAGTGTGTAAGCCCGTGCCAACACCATGTAGTCTCACTCATTGTGTCGTATATGATACGTGACAAGACATAAAAGTTATTTAGAAACTATTTAACACAATCTGGGTACGTCTTCTATACACGTTAGTCAAAAACACACACACGAACTTCGATAACCACATCGATGGTACCCAAGTCATACTTGGACACACTCTACTAACATATCTACTTATAGTATAACAAAAATCCAAGTATTTGACAGTAGAAGAAAAATAGCAAGTATCGGTCATCTCCAACCTCCATAGACAAGTGATCACGAACTCTATAAAATATAAATAAACTAAATAAATACCACCATGATACTTAACATATATATATATATATATATATATATATATATATATATATATATATATATATATATATATATATATAGTATAGGCTAGTATAAGGCTAGTTGAAATATAAAAAAATAGTCAACTAGCCTTATACTAGCCTATACTATACTATACTATATATATATATATATATTTTTTTTTTACTATATATATATATATATATATATATATATATATATATATATATATATATATATAATAGTCAACTAGCCTATACTATTTATAAATACAATAATTTATGTATGGCAACGCATTATATAATATTATATACTAGAAATATATACTTTTAATTTCTCAAAATACCATAAATAATTCTGAATATATTTTATAAAAATATGCTAAATCGCTATATTTGAGTATCAACGCAACAAGCAACATAGAAATTCAATTTGGAAGCGATAAATCATGGAAAAGTTTATAAAATATTTATTCAGAAATAAATCAGAATAATTAGGGTTAAATATGATTTTTCATCAAAATTTATTTGATTTATATCATATTTATATCCTACAGAAGTTTGGAATAAAAAGGATTGATTTTGAGCGATGTGTCGGTGTCCAAAATTTGATAGAAGCAAAATGATAGCATTTCAGCATGAAATCCTTACAAATACTCATAAAAAATAATTCTAGATGGTATATATAGATGTTAGAGACCTTACCAAGATTTTATCTGAGATCAAACGGGGTTCGAAGTCAACGAAAAAGTCTCCACAACGATATTCGTTAATTTTGGACACATTTCGGTGTAACGGAAGCCACGGGCAAACGGAGTTGAACAATGTGAGTTAGCAATTTGATATAAAAGAAAACATGTAGGGCTATCCATTACATGAGAAAAAGTATATAAACCTATTTTAGAAGGTGGCGAACCTAGGTTCAGAATTTTTGTTACGACTAGAAATAACCATTAAGTTCGACCTCTAAACGACCAAACAAGCTGACGAAACTCCTCCGGTGCTTGATAGGGTTTAAGAGAGGCCTCTTGGAGTCATCATGGGGGTGGTGGAGTGCACAAAAGTCGAGTAGAAGGGGCTTTGGTGTGGTCAGCCTTGGGATGTAGTAGGCGGCGGCCAAGGTAATATGGGGGTTGGGTTTGGTGATAGGGAGAAGAGGTGGGCGGATATGTAGGGGTTCTATATATAAAAGGTTTGATCCCCTATGTGTTACGGAAATATAGGTTTTGATTTGGATTGAAATGGAGTTTATTTGGTCTTCTAATCTATCAATTTGAATTGGACTAGTACTGGTTTCCATATATGAATAGGATGTTTGACTTTGGTCAATGTTGTGGAGATTTGAGCACATGGCTGCTATTAAATTGATTTAAATCAATTTAATAGGGTTTTATCATGAGTTGGCACCCTATAATGGTCCCCACTAGGTTAGGTTGACTAGGGTTAAGTTTCAAAATTATTTCCAAGAGAAATAAACACCAAAATGACTAAAAACGGGTATTATGTGCCATTTGAAAATAAGTAGCACATAGAAACTCAATTGAGTGGGACATCATAGGCATATTGTAGTAGGCTCAAAATAGATCAAAATTATATATTGGATCATTTAGGTTGGATTGATGTCAAGTCCCAAAATAAAGTTGGAAAATACGACAAGTTTTACGGTAGATAACCATTTGGCCTAAATTGACCCAAAAGTTGTACGACAAAAATAGAAAACAAGAGAACACATTTGAGTGGGACATGATATATCAAAGTGAAGATAAACTTGTTTAGATGAAAGCTCATGCACTACCAAAATATGGCAAATTTGCGACAAATTTAGCCACTCCATGAAAGGACGTCGCTAATTTTTGGGAATTTAGCGACGTAGAAATGTGACATCGCTATTCATCGCTGGTGGCGACTACTAGCGACGAATAGCGACATTAGTTTATTAAATGGAAATATGTGTCGCAATATCGTCGCTACACGTCGCTAATTATTTAAATATAGCGACGCGTAGTGACGACTGTTATAGTACGTCACCGTCTATTAATAATCAGCGACGTTTAGCGATGTCGCATGCGGACATCGCTAAATGTTTCATATAGGGCAGGTGGGTTTTCTTTTCTATCATTCCCTGAAAATTTTTCACCCTAATTTTCCCACTCTCCCTCCTCCGGCGCTCGCACCCTCCTCCGGTCTCCTCCTCCTCGCACCCTCCTCCGGCCTTCTCCTCAGGTAGCCCCCGTCTCTCTCTCTCTTCCTCTCTCTCTAGGGCGCTGGCGGTGATTTTGGGATACATGGATTCCCTTCAATTTTGTGGTCATGTGGGGACTATTTTGGGATACATGGATTGCTTGTGTTTGGACTGATTTTTGTAATATGAAATCAATCTACCATTGTATCAGTTATTGTTTGAGGGGAAAAGAAGTGCATCAGTCAATAGACTGATGAGTGCATCAACAAGTAGACTAATAAATGTATCAGTTCTTGTTGATATGTGTATCATCCCTGTCATGACCCGCACCCACTGTGAGGGTACGAGTACGTAACAGCGCCCAGCCTATGTCGCAGTGTCGACGGTAGAACGCTATTCTAGGTCATGAACATAACTAACATAATATGAAATACTCTTCAACTGGAGGACAAGTCACAGAAGGTACAACTCAATCACAATCTAGAGGTAGAATATAGCATGATGGAATAGATAATAAAATCCTCAAAACTGAGGTACAAACAGAAGTGAAATAAATCAAAGTTAACAAATTCTAGTCTCAACATTTCAATAAATATACAACTCTGAAATCAAAGACAACAACTAACAAGAAAAGAAAGAACAGTCTAATCTATCTATACTATGTATGGGTATCATCCTCAGCAGCTGCCTGAACCTCCCAAGGGTCCAGGTCGCGAGTGTCATCTAGGCAAGCTCCATAGTAAGGGGTACAACGTTCCTCATCATACTCAGTAAAATTTTTAACAGGTCCAGTCAGGACGGAAGCGAGCACAATACATCTCACGCAGATCATAACAGGTTAGAAAATATAAACATACAAGAGAGTACGATACATGAAAACTGAAAGAATGTACATGATGTAAAAGAGAGATCTGTAATGGAAATATCTACTATAAGTAGAGAACTATCAGTGATTAGTGATGTAGAGTACAAAGTCGACATGTGAACGGCTAGAATTGTATATAAATATACTAAAGAGGTGCACATGGTTATACTACTTTGTAATTGTTCACATGACTATTTATACTCCCCCATACGCCAATCAATACACAAGGATCCAGACAAGTTATGTTACGTACATGATTTTCACATGAAAGCCCATAGATGGGTGTACATGAAGTAAACATGAGGGCTCAGAACTGAGTGCACATGAATTCCACATGAAGGCCCATGAAGGGGTACACATGAAGTATAGGTTATACATGAAATACATGAGAAACATGACCGAACATGGGAGCACATGAGAGTACACGAGCGTGCATGAACGAGCATGAAACACATGAGAAACATGAATAACATGAGAGCGAGGAATACATGATGTACATGAAACACATGACATGAAGTATCCGATGCTCCCGAGGGGGTTAACATCTCATGTAGGGATCCATATAGTACCAATCCGTGATAATATCGTGACAGCATCAAATAAGGTAATCTAGAGCAGAAATATAATCCTAAGCAAGTTATGAAATGATCAGAGAATGTACTCGCCTGATATCTGAATATATGTGAGAATATACTGCCCGAGATGAGGTATCTGACTCCTATTTAGAGCAACACAAGTTAAGACATATACAGGGGATGATAAATAAAATGTACAATGCATCTGTATGCTGTCTAGGTCAAACTAGGCTAAAGTCAACACTTGATCAACTCTAGTCAACCACACTAGTCTAACTAGGTCAACTAGGTCAAGTCCTAGCCCAACAAGTCTAACAAGTCTCCCTAGGCCTAACCAAGCCTAGGCTAACAAGCACACATCATCACAAGGCCAAACAAGCCATCAATCACATAATTTATATTATATATAATTCATATATTGCATACACTAGATATATATAGGCAATCAACTATATATACATTAGGCATTTATAGGAACATTTCAATGAGCTAGTGTAAACGTACATGCATATATTAGCAAACAATACTAGGCCTATATAACATGGCATTATATATATATATATATATATATATATATATATATATATATATACTACAATGCATAAAAGAGCTAAATGTATATATAGGCATGCATTCATGTAAAAGGGCTATAGAGGGTTAGTGAGTGAGTGAGTGAGTGATCTTCAGGTTTAACAGTGAATGAGTGTGTGTTAAGGTGTGTGTGTGTCTACATTATGTAAATTCTCAGGTTTACAATTTTGTGTGTGTACCCATATTTTCAGGACAGTGTTTAGTTGGGTGAGTATGTATGATAATAATGTGGGTAACATGGATGTAGTGTGTCAGTTAAATGTAAATGTGTGCGTGTGTGTGGATATAGAAGAAAATAGTGTGAACTTGTGTCAATGTCTCAGTTTTAGGTGTAAATTTGTATGTGTGTAGATGGAAACAGTGGGGGTGCATCTCAGTTCATGTGTGTGTGTAGGGACTTAGGCTAGGGTGTGTCTCAGTAGGCATGTTAAGAGGGTGCAATGTGTGTACATGACAGGGCATTAAATCTCAGTAAAGTGTGTGTGTGAATGTAGTGTAGGGTGTTAACAAGTCACAGGTTTGTGTAATATGTACATCAATGCATATGACAGCCTTGGGAAACCTCAGGAAAACAGTACATTTGCACATGTGTTCTTAGGTAAATAACAGTCCATGTGTGTAGGTATCAGTGGTATGTAGATAGGTTTTCAGTTTGTACATGTGTGTGGGTGAATAGATGTGTAATTTCAGTGATTCTCAGTTATTCAAACAGTACAAAAATGTGAATATATTCTCAGATTTTCAGTGTACAAAATAGTGTTGAAAAATCTCAGGTTAATACATATATACCTACAATTTCAGTTTAAAAGTACACATTAAAACTGTAATTCGAACTAACATTTGAAATCAATGTTAAAGTGTTAACATGTATTCAGAAATTGAAATGTGTGGGTGTGTGTATATGTGCTATATCACCAAGTTCTCAGGTTTGAGTGTAAAAGAAAATCTCAGTTTTGATTCCAGTTTGTGTGTGTGTGTGATATGTAAAAGGAAATCTCATGTTCATCCATTGAAAACTTGGTTAACTTATATTTTAACTCAATCCTATTCACAGTGCTACAATGTCAACCAAGCCAAAAATCGAATCAAGGCAAACCCAGTTATATATAACATTCAAAAACCCATTAACTCAGTTTTTATGTATAGGCAAATCTCAGTTAACTATGTCAATCAAAATCAAGTATCAACCAATCAAAACCAGTTTCTCAGTTGAAGTATCAGTAAAAGAAGACAATTTTCAGTGAACTTTTCAAAATGTTTAATCGAAATCCAATCTCCAATCAGTACAATTACATACATAAAATCTAAAAACCAAATCCCATATCTAACCTACATCATAGTGAGAATACAAAAATCAAAATTACGAATAAATTCCCAATTCAGTTTCAGTGTATCAGTGAACCCCATTTTCGAACCCAATAATCAAATAAAACCAAATCAAAGTTCAAATTAGGTGTACATAAATATTCCCCACATTAGTACGTGTCAGGGGGAGGTGTCTCGTGTCCAAACAAGGGGACATGAGGTGTCCAAACAAAATTCGAACTAAGAGCAGGACACTGGTCGAGCACTGTCTCGTGCAGCGAGGACACGAGCTCGTGGACACGACACAGTATCCTAGTGTCCTCGTGCTCGTTCATATGTGTTCTCCAGGGATAGGGGTAGGTCGTGGGGTGCCTGCACAGTATCCCCAATGTGTCCACGAAGGACACGAAGTGAGTATCAGTCGAGATTGTTCGACTGTACACACGCTGTACAAAACCCGTGTGCGTGTCCATGCTCCCTCGATACAACATGAATTATTGTCAAACTTGAGGGATGTCATGACAGAGGGTGCCCCTACTCTCGTGTCAACTGGCACGAGTCCACGTGTCCAAATACGTGAGAAATTAGTGCGTGTCATCAGGGCATACGTGCGCTGTGTCGTGCAGCGTGTCCACGACCGTTTCTGACACAAAAACGACACAAAAATGTGCTCAGTCTACACTAAATCTAATGTACACATATAGATCTACAATTCCATGTAATTGGTTTTACAAAAATCGAAAATCAAAACCTAAGTGACATTCTATCAACACCTACATATACAATATGACACGTGTCCGATACGGACACCAAATGGATACGAATTCTACCCAAATTCTAGGGACAGCAAGGGGACACCTAGATCTAGCCTAATATGCAAAGAAATTGGAATATTAGCATAATTTGAGGAGTTTTACCTATAGGTGCAAATAACAAGAAAAATCTTCAAATGGGGGGTGTTCTTCTTGATAGCCAAATGCTCCAAATTGACCCAAAGATGGGATTTCTTTCCATGAACAGCAAGTAGAGGTTGATTAGATTCATATGCAAAAGATTTGGATCAAAAAGGATTAAAAATTGACGAAGTTATGAATTAGAAAAAATTGCTATTTACCTCTTTCTTTAATTTGTTGAAATATTAGAAAAGAGGCAAGAACAATGGAAGAGAGACTTTTATAGGGTTGGGAATCCCTAGGTAGCTTGTCATAAAGGATAAAATTAGGGTTAGGGCTTTAAGTCATGGGCCATGGGCCAAGTTGTACTAGTCATGGAACCAATTTCTAAGTCTCAAGCCTATGGACCAAATCACCAATCCTCCTATTTCAAACTTGATCCTAAGTGACCTAACTTGGGTTGACTTAAGTTAGACTATGGTCTCACCATGCTAATCAAGTCACCATAACCAGGGTCAACATCTAAGTTAGTCTCTTAAGTAACAACTAGTAAAAGTCAAAATCAACAACCATCAATCAAATAATTAATTAAATAATTCTAATAAGTCAAAATGACCAACTTACCCCTAGGCTAAAAATGATAAATAAAAATCCCAATCACGTGGTTAGGCTCTAGGGCAGACAGTCTCTAGGGTTTCACTAGCTGCACATCAAAATCATAAGTCATAATTTTTAAATAGTTTTAAAATGATTAAAAATCACCAAAAATTATATTATTATTTAAATATCATGATTAAATAATTAAAATCACAAAATTTTAAAATTACCCTCATTTAGAAAACTGGATGTTACAATCCCTACATGTAATCTAGAGTATCTGTTATTTAAGCCTACGTATATATATTGTTCACTGTTAACTAGTGTAATGAGTGATGATTACATACCTTGTATCAGTCGAGATAGTATTAGTATCAAGATTCAGGTTCAGTCCTCCATTATATTAGTATCAGTCATGATTCATTCCTATATACTACTTTTGTATCAGTCTTTACTGATAACATATATCAGTCATCACTGATATATGGTAGCAGTTATCACTAAACATGGTATCAGTCATGACACCTTGGTTCAATCCTTGTTTGGATTTTATAGTATCAGTCCCAAGCTTCACTGTGTATCATGTAGAGAGGGGAATACTTCTTCATGTATTTGTGACTGAACAATGTGAATGATTACTCCATTTTAGTATCAGTACCATATGTGGACTTTGTGTCAGTCCTTGTTATTGTATCCAGCCATTGTTTGCATTAGTATTCGGTCTCTGTGGACTAATGTTCAGTCCTATCTCTTGCGTATCCACCAATTGACTTTCTTTTGTATCATTTGTATAAGATGTATGGCATCTAATTGTATAATTGTTTCAGTCCTTGTCTTCTAATATATCAGTAATTAGGATATCAATATAGTTCAGTCCTTGGTTAAATTTGTATCGGTCTCTTTTTGCATATATATCAATGGGGGGTTTTGATACTCACTTTTGTACCAGCTATTAGAACATGGCAGTTGGCTAAGGATTACATCAGTCCTGCATTATATCGGTCCCAGTCCTCTAATATCTTGTTTTAATCGAGAGGGCACTTTAGTTCAGTCCCTTTCTATAGACTATAGCTGTATGTTGTTACCAGTGCTTAGCTAGCTGCATAACTGCTGGTAGATTGACAGGGTTGGAAGCCTGAACTACATAAATAATCGCCTTTCTTAAGCCTCTATATACTGACTGATAGCATCCTTCAGAGATGCCTTGTATCATCTTGGGCAGTTTTTTATTTATTAAATAACAAGTATGTATTTTCTACTTATATACATACATGTCGCAATGACCATCAATCTCTCGATAGACTCTGGATTGGTACCAGCCAGACACTGTCCCTGCAGCCATTCGACTGGCGAGGCAGAAATCTATGTTCGATATTTGCTATAAGGAATTTGCATTAATCTACGGTACGAATCATGATCAGGACATAGTCCCTGTAGCCAAGATTGTAAAATTGACGTACAATTATGGCACAGAGCCTACCAAGATTATGTTGTTCAAAGTTGATTGGTTCGATCCGATACAAGATCAAGGATGAAAAATTGACAAGTATGGTCTTGTGGATATTAACTACCGTCGTCGATACCAAGGATACAAACCATTTATCCTAGCAAGTCAAGCTCAACTCGTATATTTTACAATATATCCTTG
This sequence comes from Iris pallida, assembly GCA_029216955.1. Taxonomy (NCBI): domain Eukaryota; kingdom Viridiplantae; phylum Streptophyta; class Magnoliopsida; order Asparagales; family Iridaceae; genus Iris; species Iris pallida. Next base: position 9,031,697 of record JANAVB010022397.1, on the reverse strand, counting down.
ACGGGGAACAACGAGGTACGATTGGTGGGCAGTATGCAAGACTAAAGCCATAAATACCTACGACATCGACGAAGTGGCTTATAAGGAGGACGAGCTGTCTCTTGTACCAAATACAGTTGATGTCGACTCAACAGAAGTTCCCCATTTCATATCTACTTATGTAGAAGAGGTACACAAAGGAGATGCTAGTGAAGATGAGGAGGAAGAGGAAGAGGATGAGGAGGAGGAGGCAAACGAAGAAGATGAATTTTCAGTGGATGATTGAAAAACTGTGATTTCAATGTATTCATATTTCTGTAATCTTAAATTATGAATTGTGATCATTTCTATTACTATTCAGATTTTTGTAAACTTAAATTATGACCTCCAATGTATGCAGATATTTCTAAACTGTCATTGTATTTATTTATATTTTTAATCATATGTTATTATCAGCATGGGAGGACGGCGCGGAGGCATAACAGGACGACGCAGAGATAGGTCAGGACGAGTCGTGTCCTTAGGTGGGTAGAGAGCTCCGTTACCAGAGGATGGCTCCCGATCATCGTCTGACCCGAGCACTCCATTGTACCATACGGTCGCAGGTCCGGGTGGCAGTACACCGGGGACGAGCAGTTCCAGGCTTGCTGATACTCCTTCCCCTAACCTCCCTACCGCTGACGGCAGCATGGAGGGTGGGAAGCAGGTGGAGGAGGTAGACCCTACTCCCGCTCGTACAGATCCATACCAGAGCGACCCTCCATGCGCACCTCAGGACGAGACGAGGATGGAGATTTGGGCCGACGGTCCTACGAAGTAAGTTAAATGAATATATATATATATATATATATATATATATATATATATATATATATATATATATAAATATATATAAAAAAATATATATAAAAAAAAATATATATAAAAAAAATATATATATATATATATATAAATATAAATATAAATATAAATATATATATATATATATATATATATATATATATATATATATATATATATATATATATATATATATATATATATATATATATATATATATATATATATTTATTTTATATATATATATATATATATATATATATATATATATATATATATATATATATATATATATATATATATATATATATATATATATATATATATATATATATATATATATATATATAGGGAGGGATATTGCACCAAATTTATTACATCAATTCTTGCACCAAATAATCTCAACCACACATTTATTTCAATCATGTGGTTATAAAGCATGCTGACGTGGCAACAACTTTATGGAATGCTTTATAACCACATGATAGAAATAAATGTGTAGTTGAGATTGTTTGGTGCAACAATTGATGCAACAAGATTGGTGCAATATCCCTTCCCTATATATATATATATATATATATATATATATAATGTATATATATATATATATATATATATATTTTATATATATATATATATATATATATATATATACAGACATACATAAAATATATATATATATATATATATATATATATATATATATATATATATATATATATATATAAAATTCTCGTTGTATACAGATATCGTCCCTCATCGATACAGAGAGCGTTGGGCTCCTTTCTGAGGTCCAACTATGGGGGTCCGTGGATCAACTACTCGGATGCCTCGGAAGAGAGGAAGGCATTCTGGTTTGTCCACTTCAAGGTAATTAAAGATAGTTAATTTAGTATGATTAATATAATTTTAAGCATTTTTAGAACTTATTATTTTAATTTGTAATTCTTGTAGAGGACTTATTTTTATCCACCACACCGGGCTGAGCAGATTGAGAGGCAGTTTCCTGCCGTCGCCGCCAAGCTGATCCGTGATGCAATTGACGATCAAAAAGCTCGTCAGCGCTCCGGAAAGACGATTACTGGTTGGATCACGCCTGACCAGTAGACCGCGATGAGGGCTCGATTTGAGGCACTACTAAAATATGACAAATTAGCGACAGAATTAGCAACGCCGACAAAGGACGTCGCCAAAATTTTGCATATTAGCGACGTCCTAAAATGTCGTCGCTATACGACACTAGTTGGCGACGTCCTAAAATGTCTCGCTATACAACACTAGTAGGCGATGTTTAGCGACGTCTCCTCTTGACGTCGCTAAAGTTTTTACTTAGGGCATGCTGTTTCCTTTTTTCCCCTTACTTGAAAATTTCTAAAATTTTCTCTCGATCTCTCCCCCCGGCGATCTCCCCCCCCCCCCCCGCCCCAGCGACCCCCTCGACCCCCGGCAACCCTCTACCCCTCCGACGACTCCCTCCCCCCCGGCGGCCCCTTCCCCCCCGACGACTCCCTCCCCCCCGGTGACCCCTACCCCCCGTCGAGCTCCTCCTCTTCCTCAGGTAAACCCTAACCTAACTCCTCTCCCTCCTCTTCCTTCTCCTCCTCCTCTCCCATGGACACACACACACACACAGAGATACACGGACACACACACACACACACGGACACACGGTTAGGGGTGCAACTTGGACAGGCTAAACCCGAACCCAATCGGATAAACCCGTTAATGGGTTGGGTTAGGGTTGAAGATACTCGGGTTCGGGCTCAGATTTGGGTTAAAATATTTGAACCCGATCAACAATCGGGTTGGGCTCGGGTTCATGTGTCGGGTTACCCGACGAACCCGAAACCCGACTTACATATATATATATATATATATATATATATATATATATATATATATATATATATATATATGTATATATATATTTTTTATATATATATATATATATATATATATATATATATATATATATATAGTTTCATACTTCTTAAATAAAAAGTTTAAATCTAAATTCTCCACACAAACTCTTCAACTCATTATCCTGAATCTTATTTCAGTTTGTATTTTGTAATGACCAATACTTGATTGCTATTTGGTTGTGTTTAATATTACTTTTGTTTAAAATTATTTCAAATATTATATTATAGCCCGATAAACCCGATGGACCTGACCCAACCCGAGTTCAACCAGATCCTCCAGGCTTGGTCTTGGGCTTCATATGTTGAACTCGAGGTCGGGCCGGGCTTGGGCTCGGGTTAGGCTTATGATTCAGCTGGTTGGGCTTGGGTTGACCTCAAGCCCGACCCAACCCGTCCGAGTTGCACCCCTACACACGGTTACCATGTCTCTCTACTGTAATATACACTAGGAAGTTCGGATACTGCAAATATCAGTGTTTGTTCCATGTCTATGTCTAGTGAAGGATAATTGCCTAGACTTAGTCAACTTCACCCAGTTTGACTAGTTTGTCCAAGATATTGACTTAGTCAACTCAACTTCACCCAGTTTGACTAGTTACTGCGGTGAACATGTGTGTCCATCTTTGTAGAATTATTTCCAAATGGATAAGAATTACTACTTACGAAATCGTTCATGGATGTACAATCGTCGTCCTGATGATATGTGTGGTGTACGGGATAAATACATAGCGGGAGTAGAACAGTTCCTGCAGTTTGCTAAGGCGTTCCCTCAGTACATGGACGACACCAAAATTAAGTGTCCGTGTGTGAAATGTCATAACGTGAAATATTATCCAGAAGTGGAAGTGACATATCATTTGTACTCGAGGGATTTCACGCCTAATTACTATCAGTAGACCGTATACGAAGAACTTGTGTCTGTATCATCAGAATCGGAGCCTTATGTTGAGCCGTATATACATGCGGGACCTAATTTTGTTTCAGATAATCATGCATACGATGATGGGTGCGTGAACATGGTTTTCGATGCTGTAGGGCCTAGTTTCGTTCATGATGCAGCTGAGGAGGCACCCAATGTCGATGCTGTAAAGTTCATGGAGTTGTTGGAGAATGCAAGGACTCTATTATATCCTGGTTGTGAGGATCATTCACCGTTGGAGGTGGTTACAAGACCGTTGAGCATTAAGTCAGATTTTAACATGTCTCAAGAATGCTACAACAGAGTGTTGGAGTTGATTATGGAGATCTTGCCAGTGGGTGCTAAGTTACCTATAGACTTCTACCGGTCTAAGAGGATGGTGAGATCGTTCTGGATGGGATATAAGAAAATTGATTCTTGTCGCAATGGGTGCATGCTGTACTACAAAGACGATAAGGACGTAGATGTGTGCAGATTTTGTGGTGCTGATCGCTATAAGACAACTAGTACAGGAAGGTCTACCGGTGCAAGAAGACCGACCGATTAAATGTACTACTTGCCTTTAATGCCGCGGTTGCAAAGATTATTTATGATGAAAGAGACGGCCGAAAATATGAGTTGGCACATGTGAGAACAGATTGAAGAATTGTTGGATCACCTATCCGATGGAGAAGCGTGGAAGCAATTTGATCGAGTGTATCCTAATTTTGCTTCAGATTCGTGTAATATCAGGGTGGGGCTATCTTCTGACGGTTTTACACTTTTTGGTCTTTCGGGATCCCAGTATTCGTGCTGGCCTGTGATTGTTACTTCCGTATAACCTACCGCCTTGGATGTGCATGAAGACTTAGTACATGTTTCTAATCGTTATAATTCCTGGTCCGAATAATCCTAAGAGGAACATTGATGTGTACTTACAGCCTTTGATAGATGAGTTGAATCGGTTATAGGAAGTAGGCGCTAACACGTACGATGTTTTCAGGAAGCAGAATTTTCAGATGAAGGCAACCCTTATGTGGACCATCAACGACTTTCCGGCCTATGGAATATTATCTGGATGGAGCACTCTTGGCCGTCTCTCATGTTCGTATTGCATGGACCTTACTAAGGCTTTTCGCTTGAAACACGGTAGAAAACCGTGCTTCTTTGATTGTCATCGACAATTTCTTCCAAAAGATCATCCGTTCAGAAGAAAAAGGAATGCATTCCGTGCCGGCATTGTAGAAAAGGTGATCCACCACCAAGGTGGTACGAAAACACGATATGGAAGGAGGTTAGAGATTTTCCAAGTGCTATCGAAGATTCTACAATTGGGTACAAGTGCGATGGATTTGGTAGAGATCATAACTGGACAAAGAGGAGCATATTCTGGGATCTGCCGTATTGGAGTACCAATCTGATCAGACATAATCTTGATGTCATGTATATTGAAAGGAATGTGTTTGATAACATAATTAATACTGTGATGGACGTAAAAGGAAAAATGAAAGACAATCCCAAGGCCAGGTTGGATTTAGAAGAAATATACAAATGCCCTGCGTTGCATTTGATAGAGGAGAATGGAAAACAGTTCCTGCCGAAGTCAATTTTCTCACTGGACAAGGAGGATAAAGTGAGACTTTGTCGGTGGATCCAGGGCCTAAAATTTCCAGACGGATATGTGTCAAATCTGAAAAGATGTGTCGATCTGAAGGAAAATAAATTGACGGGTATGAAGAGCCACGATTGTCACGTATTCATGGAGAGGTTAATTTCGATTGCATTTCGGGAATTCTTACCGCAGGCAGTTTGGGATCCATTGACGGAGCTTAGCATATTTTTCAGGGATCTTTGTTCTAAGAAATTGCTCGTTGATCGTCTAGAAAAGCAAGAGAAGGACATTACGGTAACACTGTACAAGCTAGAGAGGGTATTTTCTCCTGGATTCTTCGACTCTATGGAGCATTTGCCGACTCATCTTTCCTATGAGGCACGTGTTGGTGGACCCGTCGAATATCGATGGATGTACCCATTCGAGCGACATTTGAATCACCTAAAAAGAAAGGTGAAAAATAAGGCACGGGTCGAGGGTTCTATTTGTGAAGCCTATGTTCTCGAGGAGATTACAAACTTTTGTTCGATGTATTTCAAGCCTCATGTTGCAACTAATAGAACGAAAGCTTCCAGAAACGACGACGGAGATCATGAATGTAATGATACAATACTGAAGGTATTCAATGCTCCAGGAAAGCCATCGAATAAAATGATGAAGAGATATCTGAACGATGATGAGCTAAGGGTTGCTCAGGTGTATATATTACTCAACTACGACGAGAATGAAGTAGAGAAGCTGGAGGGATAAGTAATTAATATGTGTATATTATTTTAATAGTGTTGATTATTATAATATTACATTAATTGAACGATGTTGTTTTCAGCATATTTAATGATGATGTGAGGTCAGGTAGGCCACACATAACAGAAGAAGAACTAGAATAAGAAATGAGGCATTATTTCCCATCATGGTTGAGTGCATATGTAAGACTTGAGAACTCTGTAATTACCTTTCTGTATATGCACTTGAGAATGAGCTTAATTTCTTTTTTCGTGGTATTTAGGTCGATCGTCCATATGCAAGACTTGAGAATGAGTCTATTAGAACGCTAGCCAAGGGACCAATTTATGCTACAAAAATATGGCCAAGCTACTGTATGAATGGGTTTAGGTTCAAGTCAACAACTTGCTCGATCAGAGACAACTTTGTGGATCTCGATTCTACCAAAAACAGTTGTTTGTGTATCAGATCTTCGAACTACAAAGATGTTGATGCGGGCAACGATTTCTATGGCGTCCTACGGGAGATTATGGAGCTGACATATAGTTATGGAATAGAGCATGCTAAGATTGTGTTATTCAGGTGTGATTGGTTCGATCCGATTGAAGGTTAAGGTTGGAAAGTAGACAAGCACGGTCTTGTGGATATAAACTATCAGCGTCAATATCAAGCCTATGAACCATTTGTCCTATCAAGTCAGGCTCAGCTCGTGTACTTTATAATTTATCCTAAACGGGGAATAACAAGGTCGGACTGGTGGGCAGGATGCAAGACCAAAGCTAGAAATACCTTTGAGGTTGACGATATAGCTTATCAAGAGGATGAACTACCTCTTATAACAAATATTATAGAAATAGACACGACGAAAGTTCCTTATTACACATATAATTGTGTAGAAGAAGTAGAATTATCTGAAGTGGAAGATGCAGATGAAAGTAAAGATGTAGAGGAGGAAGAAGAAGATGAAGAAGAAGATGAGCTAAACGAACAAGATGAATTTTCAGAAGAGGATTAAATCTGTACATTTGTTTTATCATCATATTTTATACTTTAGTGACACTTTTGTGACTATGATATTTTTTAAAAATCTGTGATGTCTATCATATAAATATGTATATTTGTTTTATTGTCATATGATATTATAAGGTATGACTAGACAAGGAGGACGATGCGGAGGATATTCTGTTAGGCAGTCCCGTGTGCGTCGGGTTGGGAAGGCAGATTCTGTACCCTTATCCTCATCTTCCAGTACGCAAGTGTACCATTCTGTTCCCGGTCCACTACCGGAACAGGGCAGTTCCAGCAGGTTGGCGACTCCTCCCTCGTCGTCCAGCATTCCTTCCGCATCCAGCATTCCTTCCACATCCAGCATTCCTCCTGCCGACGGCTCCATGGGGAGAGCCGACGTCGAGCATATGGAGGACGACGTTCAGACTTATCCTGGTCAGGCAGGAGGTGAAAGCGACCCTCCATGCGCTCCTCCGGACGAGACGTGTATGGAGATTTGGACGGACGGACCTACGAAGTAAGTTAATTAGTTAATATATATTTCTCAAATGACTATATGTACATATATATTCATGAAATTTATTATTGTATAGATATCGGCCTCCTGCAGTATAGAGACAGCTGGGATTATTTCTGAGGCAGAACCATGGTGGGCCTTGGATTAACTACTCAGATGCTTCCGCAGATAGGAAGGCCTTTTGGTTGGCCCACTTCAAGGTAAAAATTTTGTTTATTTTTAAATTTTAATAATCATTTGTGTATATTATACAACTCTTTCTATTTTACTTCTTGTAGAGGACCTATTTCTATCCACCACACCGGGCGGCGAAGATCGAGGCTCAATTTTCTGCCGTCGCAGGCAAGCTCATCCGTGATGCGATCCACGACCAAAAGTCTCGTGATCACTCCGAAAAGCCGATCCATGGTTGGATCACGCCAGAGCAGTGGACTGCAATGAAGGCTAGATTCGGCGAGGCCAGGTACCAGGAGCGGTATGAGAAGGCCAAGGTGGCGCAGTCGAGTGCCAGTAAGTGGTATGGTGGCTCCATTCCTATGACGGAGCATTTTCGTCGTCTGGTATGTTTTCTTTACCGGAAATTATTTTATATATAGTTGGATAGAATATCTAATACTAATAATAGATAATATATTTTAAACAGGTAAAAAAGGGTGAGGACCCCAACATGGTGACCGTCTTCCTGGTCACCCATCGGAGGACTGGGAAGTTTATTGACGAGAGGGCGATGCAGACATATGTACGTTCTATTCTTTATATTAATTTACTATAATTTAGAAAACAGGAAAATAGATATCAATATAGACTTTAGCAAACACTTAGACATTAGCAAACAATGTTCTAGGCCGAGTATCTTTGACTACAAGAGGAGGCGACTGCTGTTGCTAGTGCGCCAGCAGAGGGAGGGGCTGGTACTTCCTCCCAGCCGTCTACAGCTCCATCGTCGGACGACCTCTGGATGACCGTCGTTGGTGGTCTTCAGAAGGATACGTACTACGGTACGGGATCCTACGACGCCTATTTGGCTTCAGAGTCATCCCGGGCCCCCTCTGTCGGTGAGCAGTCTCCAGCTTCGCAGGTGTCATCACGAGCTTAGGATATTGGTCGTCAGATCAACGAGCTACACCGCGAGTTACAGCAGCAGATTTCTGATCACCATACCGCAGAGCGACGATTCGACGATCCGACGATCACCGGACGATTTGATGTAGTCGAGCACAGTATACAGGAGCTGAGGAGTCTGCAGGAGGCTACAGCTGGCAGCTTGCACACGCTCACCGAGTTTACGGAGCGCACAAAGCGTAGACAGGTCGAGCTGGAGGAATCACAGAGGACCGTGACTGCCTCACTCACCCAGCTGCATACTTCTCTTGAGGAGAGTACTCAGAGGATGGTGTGTACCCTTGCTACGTATGTTGGCCGACTGCGAGAGTTGGAGCAGATACGTCCTCCCGGTCCATCGACGGTGCAGACTCCAGACGTTCTACTGTCTCCGGACGTTGCACAGCTCACACAGGAGTAGTACAACATCATTTTATCCTAGATGCGCAGCTGGGGTCCTTTGTGATTTATTTGTTTTTTTATCATATGCTAGTGATACACTTGTTTCTCTGTTTATGAGACATTTATTGGTTGTGAGACTTGTATTGGTTGTAGACTGTAATGATGGAAGACTGTTATTCATGTATTGGTTGTAGACTGTTATGATATTATCTGTGACGGGGATGATAAATATACCTACGTTGGTTATAAGCGATGATCTGATATACAAAGGAGGTGCTGCCCAAATTAAAAAAAAATATAATGTGTATTTTTGTGATGATGTGTGTCTGTGTTTATAATGTATGTGAAATGCAGTGTTCGAAACCATCAATAGTTTCGATTACTGTTGTATGTTTTATCTTGGACAGAAAGAGCAACAGTTCATGGTGTACTTCTGAGAGCTTCATATTCACATCCTTCACTTTCTCGGGACGTCGTAAAGGATCCCGAGAAGGTGAAGGACGTGAAGATGAAGCTCTGAGAAGTGCACCTTGAACTATTGCTATTTCTATCTAAAATAAACATAGAACAGTAAGCGAAACTGTCGATGGTTCGAACACTGCACTTCACACACACTGTAAACACAGACACAGCATAACAAAAACACCAATCATATTTTTTTAAGTTTTTATAATATCTGCGACGTATAGCAACTATCTGCGACGATCTATACGTCACTAATTAGCGCCGTTACATCGCTCTCCATCGTTCAGTAGCTGACGTGATAAAACAACTATATCACCACCTGAGAGATGACGCCACTAATTTGGTCGCTGTGCGTCGCTACACTGCTGACATGGCAGGCATGCCATATCATCACATAAAAAGAAATGATGTCGCTAAGTGGTCGCACTATGTCGCTGATTTGGCGACGTACTGTTACGGCGCTATATGTCGCTAATTTTGTGACGTCCTAGAGACATTGTTTGTGACGTTGCAAACAGCGACGAAAGGAGACGAAATTGTCATCTGCCACTAGCTTTTTCGCGACCTTTATGTTTCCTCGCTAAAGTCGTCGCTAATTCCTATTAGCAACGGATTTTCATTATTTAGCGACGTATCCTGCCGTCACTAATTTGCCTTATTTTAGTAGTGAGGAGCCCCGGTATAGAGAGCGGTCGTAGAAGGCAAATGCGGCTAGGACGAGGGCCGGAAAGTGGTGTGGTGGATCGATTCCTATGACGGAGCATTTCCATAGTCTATTATGTAATTTATTGCAATATATAAGATTTTATTGATAGTAGGAGTATATAATTTTCTATTTTAATAAAGAATAAAATATAACAAACATGTAGGTACAGAGGGATGAGGACGCAAACATAGCATCTTCCTGGCCATCCATCGGAAGGATGGAAAGCTTGTCGACGACCGGGCTACTCAGAGCTATGTAAGTACTAATTTAGATCTCGTTAATTTTAACATTACTTGAAGAATATATAGATAACCATATAGTTAATAATAATTAAATACTTTAGAAGTTTATTAGGCTAATTTAGGTAAGTACTAATTTATAGAGATGCACAATTTTCTAGGACGAGTTTATTAGGCTACGTGAGCGTGCGAGTGCTAGTGCACCTGCAGAGGAAGGGGTTGGTACATCGTAGCCCCCTCCACCTCAGTCGGAGGACGAGCTCTGGAAGATCACTGTTGGTGGTCTTCAAAGAGGTACGTACTACGGTACGGGGTCCTACGGTGCATTTGTTGCGACACAGGCATCCAGGGTTCCCTCTGCTAGTGCGTATTCACAGCCTTTACAGGCCGAGTCATCCCGAGTCGAGGATACCATTGCCCGCCAGATTGTTGAGCTGCACGACGATATGCTGAGGAGGATGAAGAACAAATAGGCAACTCTAGAGGGGGGTAAATAGAGTTTATGACAATAATATCCAATTAAAAATTTAAACTCTTTCACCAACAGTAAATAATCAGTGTAAATGCAGAAATAATAAAGAGCAAAAAAGCATACGCAAACATAGCCAATTTTAACCTGGTTTCCCTCGTGGAGGACTAGTCCAGGCCTGATAACTCTAGCTCAGGATTAAATCTACTATTTGTGAAATAGTAGTTACACCCCGTGCTTTTTCTTCAGAAGAGCACGTCAACTTCTTACAGAGATTGCAGTGGCGATGCTTAGAATTTTCCAAGCGCCTTCTTGAACACTTGCACAAACTACTAATTGAAAAGTACTGAGCACTTAGAGGCTTAGGGAGCTTGTGGCTAGTAGATGAGAAGGGTATGGCTTATATAAGGCTTTAGAAAGAAGAGAAGAGAACCTTGGATGATTGAAAATGAAAGAATTCAAGACCTATTTATAGGTTTTTAAGTAGGCAGAATTCGGCCAGAATTTTGGGTCAAATATTCAAAAATTTGGCTATTGGACAACTTGCATCCAGCCAACCCTAAAAATTAGGGTCCTGGATTTTAGAAGGCAGAGTTCGGCCCGAACTCTGTGTGGAGGCAGAGTTCGGCCCGAACTCTGTCTCCAGAGCACAGAACTGGTCCAATAGGTAAATGGGCTACTTGGATTTTTGTGGGGCTTTTGGTTTGAGGTATTGGTATAGGTTAAGTCTCAAATTGCTCAGTATGACTCAGTTTACATATGTCTAGACACAAAAAAAGTGTAAAATACAGACTCAAAACATTAAGCATAGCAGGTGCGAGCTGTCGTCCGTCTTTTACTGAGTTCAGTCATCATGTGTCGTATTGAAATATTACAAGTATCATGTCGTCAATTGTATCAATATTTGGTTGACTATGATTTTGTGTCAACAATCTTCCCCATATTGATAATTGACAAAATGATATTTGTATATTTAATATTCATACCTGGACACATTAAAGAGCAGTAGCGTAGCTCTCCCGTAATCAATACAGAGCTATCAATAGCTCCCCCGTAAACATTGCTCTGTTCCTGTTGTCCTGATAAAAACATTCTTTCCCAAAGCACAGATACACAATGCTAAAAAATATGATATGATGATGAATATAGCAAAATATTTCTCCCCTTTTGGCATTTATCAAACAACCAAAAATAATAACTGACAAGCACACCAAAAATAATAATAATAAACTGCATAAACGGATAAACGACAGAATAAAATGTCTCAAGAGTCACATAGAGAGTTCTAATACAACCAAAGAGCAGAATAAAACAACTACATCAACTAAAATGCAAAAAAATATAAACTACGATCCTCAGCAGCAGTAGCAAGTAGAAATCCATATCTATCACGGAGCTCGTGAAGGCCCAGCATCGTCGGATGGATCAGTGAAGGAACGATGAGGGTCCATGAAAGCCGCATCCGGATCCAGGTAGCGAATAACCCATGGGTCATCGATACGGTATCCATCGCGAGCAGGGTCCCGCTCCATAGGAATAGGCATAGAAGGATGCCGGGACATAGAGTACCAAATATCGTGCAGTGAGTTGCTAATGGCACTCATTTGCAGGGTGGTACGGGAGTCAAGCTGAGTCCAGCGATCATCCTCTAAAGTGAATCGATCGCGAAGCATAGTCTGTAGTGACTCAAGAGTAGCGGGAGGAGGAGGCACATCCTGTCCAAGAGAAGGTACGTCAGGCTGATCGACAAAGTGCTCAGACACAGCAGGTGAGCCAATCACCGCCTGAAGCCGCCGTGCCTTAGATAGGAAGGCAGGGGCAGGTAGGAATTGGCACTCATCAAGAAGGACACGAAAGACACGAAAGACCATAGGAAGATAAAGAGCATAAACCAAGGATCTTGGCTTCTTCCTAGCATTAATCATCCAGTCCATCATGGTACGTGGAAGATTAAAAGAAAACAAAAATATAGGTGATACAAAACAGAGATTTCAAAGTATGTACCCTCATCAGTTGATCCCGCTTTGGGTAGAATTGTGTTAAAGACAATGCGATAAAGTTCATAAAAGTAAGGATTGAGAAACTTGGCGAGAAGCTTGCGAGGACGTGTGTTAGGAGTACACAAATTGTCCTTAAAGCTTTCTAAGGATGACCCATCAGGGAATTCGAGCTTCAACAAGTTTCTCCCATGAGTTTGGTTCCGGAATTTCAAGGTATTCGGCCAAGTCAAAATCATCAAAAGAAATATCAATGCCGGCAACACGTGAAAATAGATGTATATGATCATGAGTAAGTTTGCAATAAAACATTTGGATGGCATTGAGATAAATGACAGAATTGGTTGTGACAAGTTCATCATGACATAGATCTTGAAATAATGAATCATATTGTGAAAAAATGGTAAAATTTATAGGATGACCCGCGTACACGGGACGTGATCGAAAATCACTAAACCACTCATTGGAAGCGTCTAGTGATACAAATATCTGATCATCGTATATTTTGGGGTCGAGTGGACGAGGTGGGTTGAACAACAGGTGAATAGGTTGTTGGTTAGGTTGTTCAACGGGTTGTTCAACACGAGGAGGAGCATTCGAAGAAGACGCACCCTCGGTTCGAATTCTCTTCCCTCTATTGAACAACTTGGGAGCCATGAAATAATAAAGAAAATTGAGAAAATTGAGATGGAGAGAAGTGTGAAAATATACCTCAATTTGTTGATAAAATATGAAAGAGAATGATGAGAGAATCCTTCTCCTTGAATTTTGAGAAAAAAATGCACTAGGATGGAAGAACTAGGGTTAGGGTTTGAAAAGGAGTAGTTTTGAGGAGTTTAGAAGGTGGCAATGGAGGAGAGAGAAGAGGAGAACCCGATTTTAAGTGTAAGGGTTCGAATGGTCGGAGCAATTTTGGACCATTGGATCAAAATTTGATCAGCGGCTGAGCCTGCTTTCGGTTCTGGAAGAACCAGACCGAATTCGGCCCGAACTCTGGGTTAGGCAGAGTTCGGCCTGAATTCTGGGTTCTGTGGCCAGAACAGAAATCAGACTAAACAATAAAAAAAAAATAAGACTAAAAGGAATACAATAATGGATAGATGCATTATACAAAATTTTAAAAGTCCAAAGAGAATAGCAACAAGAGAACGTTGAATCAAAAATGAAGTTTAAAATTTTGAATTTGTCATGTGATAAAAGTATACCATGTAATAAACAAGGAATTATGCCGCAATTCAATATTTGAAGTTGCCATGGGGTAGCTGCAGGGGCTGGATCCTAGCTAGCGGTAGTCCTGAGGACTAATGCACCGTGTCGCTTAGGCTTTTATGCCTTGTTGTCAGAAGGATCCTTTCGGCTTGTACCCATCGCAATTTCATCATAAAGAATCAAGACATAATCGATATTTATGCAGGTTACTTTAATGAATAACAGCTTCATCCAAAATTCCTAGTTCACGACAAAGAAAGTTGAAACGCTCTTCGGATAGTGGTTTTGTAAAGAAATCTGCTAGCTAATGATCAGTGTCAATAAATTCTAAGTTAATAGTGCCATTTTGCTAGTGATCACGCAAAAAGTGGTGACGTATTTCAATGTGCTTCGTGCGTGAGTGACATATAGGATTTTAGTGAGATTTATAGCATGAGTGTTGTCACAAAATATAGGAATGTGCATAAAAGATAAGTTATAGTCTTCATGTATTTGCTTCATCCACAGAATTTGTGCACAACAACGACCAGCTGCGATATATTCAGCTTCTGTTGTGGATAGTGCGACAGAATTCTGCTTCTTGCTAAACCAAGAGACTAGAGCCTTTCCTAATAAATGACACGTGCCGCTTGTACTTTTACGGTCGACCTTGCATCCGACAAAATCAGCATTAGAGTAACCAATGAGGTCAAATGATGTTGATTTGGGATACCATAGGCCGACTGTAACCGTACCCTTAAGGTATCGAAAGATACGCTTAACGGCAGACATGTATGATTTCTTAGGATTTGCTTGATATCTAGCACACAAGCAAACGCTAAACATGATATCAGGGCGACTAGCAGTTAAATAAATTAGACTGCCTATCATACCTCGATACTTACGTTGGTCCACAGGTTTGCCGCTTTCATCTGGTTCTAATTTAGTTGTAGTAGCCATAGGAGTGCCGATTGGTTTGACGTTGTCAAGGTCAAATTTCTTCAGCATGTCCTTTGTATACTTTGACTGACAGATGAAAGTTCCATTTGATGTTTGTTTGACTTGCAGTCCAAGAAAGTAATTGAGCTCCCCATCATGCTTATCTCAAAATCGGTTTGCATACACTTGGCAAAATCTTGACACAGAGTTTCATCAGTGGAACCAAATATGATATCATCAACGTAAACTTGTACTAAGAGAATAGTGTCTTTGAAAGATTTTATAAAAAGTGTAGTATCAACTTTCCCTTTTGAAAAACTTTTTTCAAGCAAGAAATTGCTTAGCCGTTCATACCAAGCTCTAGGGGCTTGTTTGAGGCCATATAGCGCTTTCTTGAGCTTGAAAACATGGTCGGGAAATTTGTGATTTTCAAAACCAGGGGGTTGTTTTACAAAAACTTCCTCCTTAATAAATCCATTCAAGAAAGCACTTTTAAAATCCATTTGAAACAGTTTAAAATTTTAAAAGTTAGCAAATGCACAAAGCATCCGAATGGATTCTGTTACGCCCCGCTCCCGTAGAAGCGATCGTCCTCGCTAAGGCGTGATGCCGCACGGGCCTAGGTTGCGCCCGTGCAAGGCTATGTCCAGAAACGGCCGATTTGAGCTAGGCCACAGAGTCGCACAGAGTGTCCCCATTTGCAGTGGAAAGTAAATGAACACAAATTGAAGCGAATTCAAACTCTTTATTGACATTCAAAAAGTTTACAAGCGGCGCTAGGCCGAGATTACAAATCGCTCAAGCTCTCTCTCTCTCTGAAACATAAAAGGCGTGCCAAGTGGCTTACAAGATGGAATAATTCATGGCAATGTTCCGATACATTATGTCCTGTATATGGTGCTTCAGCTCCTTGCAATGCTCCAAGGCTCCAGAGTTGGCTCCGCGCCTTAGCGCGTTCGAGGGAAGCTCCGCACCCGATGACGTTTTCTGCGTCCTACAAGCAAAGTAAACCAAGTTAGTCAACAATTCATATATAGCAACTTATCGTGATTCTCGTAAACATTCAGTATCGAGGGCATGTCCTTGCCTCGGAATCTAGCGCGACGTAGTTTTCTAACGTAATTGCACGAAGTACTCTTTATCCTTTGGTGTATTATATTTCAAGCCTGTTCAGAAGGTACTTCATTTAGTTAACTTAGACTACTTGTTTCAATGCAAGGACTTGCACGTGGATTGCCACCAGCAAAGCCCACTTAATCTATATGTACTGGTCGCTGGCACCACAAGCCATTTTGGACCATTTCTTCCTTAGTAATTTCTCACCTATCATAGTGTGCGGCAGGAACACCCTGATAGTCTTTTAAAATACCCCATACTTACGTCTCCTGGGTGGCCAAGCCCGTACCCACGTGAGCCCGTAAGCCCCTTTGATTTCTGTCCGGACCGGCCACGTCCCCCCTTTGACCATGCCGCTGGAAATCCCTTATGTCTCCCACCTCCCGTATACGAGGGGATTGTCCACGACCATTTCGTATTGTTTGTCATTTTAACTTAACGGTTGTCTCCGAGCCGTAGGCTAACCTTTAGCCATAATGCATTATCGACCAGGTTGGCGTACGTGCAGCACGAGTAGCGAGTCCCGTTGTACATGCCCGTCATACCTGTCGCTAACCATTCCTTTCTTTCTTATCTTTTATTCATTCCTTCTTTTCTTTCTTTCACTTGTCCGTTCATTCGTTGATTCATTCACATACTCGTTCATTCATTCGTTGATTTATTCATTCACTTATTCGTTTATTCTTTCATTCATACATTATGCAACTTCCCATGCGGGAGTCGCCTTGGCGACCCATCGGTCCCATAGTCTTTCAATGTTGCTATACTCTACTCGGAACGACTATGTCGATAATCTTCTGTTTCATTGTTGTAAACCATTTATTGTTTCATTGTTGAACGCATAAGGGTCTCGAAATGTAAGCCCGTGCCTTAGTACGAGCGCGGAGTACGGTACGAGAGTTTTCACATTTTCTATGTTCTTTTCCATATTCTATACAAGCATACAAGATGGGATTATTCCCTTAGCTAGGTGCGTTGAGTCATTTATTAGCATGCGCGGTGTTATCGCCTAGCGATTCTAGCAATAGTGTCCGTATTGTTATGTGTCTAGGCTAAGCAAAGACGGGTTCATCGGAGCCACCCACCTTAGCGATGTTCGCATCGGCCGAGCGATACTCCGAGCGCACCTTTGATAGTCTAAGTCTGGATTCCTCTTGACGGGCCAATGTAAGCCTTGCATCGATTTTTCATCCGGTCGATGACAACTCTTCGGGTCGACGGCTCATTTGAGTCGTTGCACTTACCGTTTGAATCGGCATTCCGCTAGGACGGAGCGGGTCATTACATAATACATCACTCAAAACAAGTCTCGTCCTCGAGACTTCCTGAGTGCATGTCATCCTACCGTTCCCTAACTCATGTCGTGTGCGTATCTTAGACAATCCCTACCGAATGACTTTATCGCTTATTTTAGAGTTGATGGTACTTATTCAATTGTCGTGTTTCTTCGACTTGGTTGCTATTTCTTCGTGTCATAGGACTGAAATGGTCGCACAAGGTGTGTTATAATTTATCTAACTCGAGAGTCGTCAGCTGAGGCAAACTCACTTTCGTTTATGCGCATCTCTATACCCACTTGCAGCTGCATTCGAGTTCACCATATCGCTGAGTGGGGACTATGCACATATTTAAGGCGTCCCTCGAATACATACATTTCAACCAAGCTTAGCGATTAGCAAAGTCGGACAAGCTACTCGTGATAGTTTTGATTTGTCGATCGTTTTACTAACTTCGATTTAAAATCGAACTCGCGTTCATCTCACTATCGTTTATCTTGATCCTCGAGATGATCCGATTCGTTTCTCAAGTGTTCTTGTCTACGAAATCAATACAATTTCTTCTTCTTAGCGGAGTCGACCAAGTCTTAAGTACTTTCCGTCCGATTCAAGACCAAGTATTGTACTATCATCAAGTACGTCTTCCTATCAATGATTCAATTCATTATCCCAACTTTACTTGTACATCATCCATTCCTATCATTCGCTTTGTTTGGGAACAATCTCGTCGTCGTTCACGTACACTCCCTGTTTCCCGTCCTACTCTAAGTCTTTCTGCCCCAAGTCTATCGTCCGTCCAGACGATACTGTAAGGTCAATCGCACAAGTTCAATCACTCGGCATAGGGTCGTCTGCCTATCCGTTAGGTCATCTCACAGGGTCATAGTTACAAGTCAAGTCCGTGGCTTATCGTGCAAGGCCGCTGTACGACGCTCGCCCCAAATCCTATGGTCAAACCATTTATTCGTTTGTACGGGAGTTTCTACCCAAGTTCGTTTCGCTCAAATTTCTAAACATCAAGCAGCGTTCACCCTATTCGTATCTACACATTCTCCGCTCCAAGTTCGAGCTCGTTTAGAAAAGTTATCCTACGATAGGTTGTCCTCAATCAAATCCTTGACATATCAATATCGTGCGTCCGTAATAACAATTATCGTAGTCTATCTCTTCAAGTATGTTTGATACAATCCACCTATCCATCATATCCAATTCACGCAGTCGATCATAAGGTCGTCTAGCCTTGCACGGGCGCAACCTAGGCCCGTGCGGCATCACGCCTTAGCGAGGATGATCGCTTCTACGAGGGCGAGGCATGACAGATTCCAATCTTTCAACAGAAGCATACGTCCCATCGTAGTCGATACCTTCCTCTTGGTTGTATCCTTGAGCTAATAGACGAGCTTTGTTGCGTGTAACTGAACCATCTTCATTTACTTTGTTTCGAAAAAACCATTTAGTACCAATAATCGAGTGATTTGCCGATCTAGGAACAAGTTCCCAGACTTGGCTCCTCTCGAATTGGTTGAGTTCCTCTTGCATGGCAGAAATCCAAAATTCATCATTGAAAGCTTCTAAAACAATTTTAGGCTCAATTTGTGAAATGAAGGCAGTGCTAGCAATGGAGTCTCTTAATGATGATCAAGTACTTACTCTGCGTGAAACCTCACCTATTACCAAGTTTTTTGGATGTGATGGCTTGAAAGAAAATTTCTTTGGCAAGCCCTCTAGAGAATTTGATTCAATGGTGGTATTCATCAGAGTAGAAGTTGAAGGCTCAACATCATCATCAAGAGTAGCTGCTGCACTGTTATCCTCATCAAAAGTCTCATTGGTAGACTCTTCCATAATTAATGAGCGTTTGTTGAACACTCTATATCCCTTGCTCTTGGCAGCATAGCCAAGGAAAATACCATCGTCAGCTTTGGCATCGAATTTGCCTAAGTTATCTTTGGTGTTAAGGATAAAACATCGACAACCAAAAACTCTAATGTATGAAACGTTTGGAGTTCTTCCAAACCAAAGCTCATAGGGTATTTTCTTCGTAATAGGACGAATGAGCACCCTATTTAAAATATGGCACGCTGTACTGACAGCTTCTGCCCAAAAATATTTCGGAAGTGAAAATTTATTCAGCATGACTCTAGCCATATCGCCAAGAGTCCTATTCTTCCGTTCCACAACACCATTTTGTTGAGGAGTTCTTGGACAAGAAAACTCATGATCAAAACTATTTAAATCACAAAACTTTTCAAAATCAGTATTTTCGAATTCGCCTCCATGATCACTTCTGATTCGAGTAATCATGTAGCCTTTTTCGTTTTGAACCTTCTTAACAAAAATTTTGAAAACAGAAATGGCATCACTTTTGTTTGTAAGAAAGAAAACCCAAGTAAATCTAGAAAAGTCATCTACTATAACAAAAGCGTAGAGTTTTCCACCAAGACTGGCTACTCTACTAGGGCCAAATAAATCCATATGAAGTAATTGCAAGGGTCTAGTAGTACTTACAGAGTTTATGGAATGAAATGAGGATTTGGTTGCCTTATTCAACTCACATTCGGCACATACCATGTCCTTTTTGAATGTGATGTCGGGTAAGCCTCTAACTAGCTTCTTGTCGATAGCCTGGATATAGTATCCATATTGGCATGACCAAGACACTGGTGCCATAGTAATCTTTCATCCTTGTAAGCATAGAGACATCTTCCTGCACTGTTAGTATCTCTAGATAGATAGAAAATGTAAATGTTATCCTCTCTTATCCCTTCAAAAGCGATGTCTCCTGTTGACCTATCATAAATATAGCATTTATTTTGTCCAAAGTTAATATCATATCCATGATCAGCAAGATGACTTATGCGGAGCAGGTTATGCTTTAACTCGGTCACCAGGCAGACATCCTTTATTACAGGAGAAGGAAGATGACCAATAGTACCATTACCAATAATATACCCTTTTAGGTTGTTGCCGAAGGATACATTGTAAAACCCCTAAATTTCTACTAAATATTTAGTACTAATTTTTTTGTATTTATACGTCGCGTAGTCGTATTGTACGTCGCGCGGGAATTTGCATTTTTCGTATTTACTCGTCGAGTGCGAATATGCGCGAGGTACATATTTTTAGCAAAATGATTTTTGGTTTTATTATCGGTAATGGTTTAAAAATAATATATATAAGAATTATTTTTATTAAAGGCAAAACCTATTATTTATTTATAAAATGCTATCTTATTGAATAGTAGAAATTTAGAAAACTAGAAAATTATTTCATGTATATTTTGAAAATGTATTTTTATTACTTATAATAATTTATTTAGCAAGAAGGTATTTTAAATATTTGATTATTTATGTTTAATTTTGTAATTGTTTTATCTAAATTATTAAAAATATAGTTTAAAATTATTCCTATTAATAATTAAATATTTATTACAATTTTTGAAATTTATTTAATATTAATATTTTATTATTCGAAAAAGTATTTGAAAAAATTGTTTTGGTTTAAATTGAATTAAATATGATGAAGTATATAATGAAAAGATTATTTTTATTGGCTTACATTTGAAAAGATTTTAAATAGCTTTTATTTGGAAATGTAACTTATCTATATTAGTTTAGATTAGATTTATCTAAAATTTGAATTGGATTTGAATTTAGATATGAATGTATTTAAAATAAATAATAAATTATCTATTTGGGTTTTAAATAAATCCTAATCTTTATCTAACTGGTAATTCCCACATCCTATAAATAGGCAGGTACTCCTCCATAAATTCCTCACATCCACAAATTACTCCACAAATATTTCCCCACCCACGTGCATCGTGTCCATGTTCCCCCATCCAAATTCTTATTCCATATTTTACAAAATACAAATTTTACTCTGTGTCGACAACTCTGACACAAATAAATCCTAACGCTAACTCTGCTTTGTCAGCCACCGCACCGCCATTGCCGCAGTATTCTGTCCTTCTCGTCCGATCCTACAGAAGCACGGCCGCCACCTCACACACAACCCAACCCCAAGCCCTGTGCTGTCCAAACAAAATCCTGTCTTCGCTGGAAGACCCCCATCTTGGCCACACTCTCGACACCGTCATCTTCATCATCAAAACCACCGGGCCGCCATCCGCCACCTGCCTCCGGCATACCCAACCAGAGATAATCACCAAACCACCATCCTGCCGTCACTCCGTAACGGACTCTCCATACCGGAACTCAACTCCGCCCCCACCAGATAACCGCCACATCCATGTCACCCCGTCGCCTCTGCTACCAAACCAACACCATCCCTGTCGCCATTCACCGGCACCACCACCCCACCATCCCGCTTCCGTCCACGACCCAAGCCATGCCACCAGAATCCTTTTCCGATCATCAACAGTTCCCCACAACCATCATCACCACCGCCGTGGCTAGCCTCCCAAGAGCCACCAACCAAACTCCCAAACCACCCCGTCTCCTAACCGATGATCGAAGACTCACCTGGAGCCCCTCGCGTGGCCACCTCTCCCCAGGTCTGGTCCGTGCGTCCATCGATCGTGCGCACCGCCGACTGACGCGCAGTCTCGAGGTGCGCTCCCTCCGCCAGGGTCCGCTGGCGAGAGACCTACGCCGCAACGCCGTCGCGCCGCCGAGCGATGACCGTACGCGCGTGACCCACTTCACCGCCGGAGTTCCGACGCCTCTCCCAGCGCATGCACACCCCCGCCGCACAGCCTCTCGCTTCCTCTCCCGGTGGCCACCGGAACCCCGAGCCACCGACTTCCGCTTTCCGCCTGCCGTTTCCTCCGGCGTCGCCCCGAGTTGGCTCGCTGTCTCTCCTCCCGCGACGCCACCTCCGGCATCCCGACCCCCATCTCCGTCGGAGCGCCGCAGCTCCGAATCCCCTCACCGAACCCCTCGTTCGATTTCCCCCTTTCTCCTTTCCTTCTCCCTCTCTCTCTCATTCTTTCTATAACTTCTAAAAAAAGAAAAAAAAGGAGCAGCAATGCTACTATTTTGTTGTTTTTGTTATTTATTATTATTATTATTATTATTATTAATATTATTATCATTTACTATATGCATGTTAACTTAGTGTTAGCGGACTACCTTCTTGTTGTAGGATATCCTTATATCTCCTTGGGCCATGACACTCACACAACACGGTTTGAGATATTTTGCTAGGGACATGACTTATGGACTGGCCCTCTCTAAAGTTATGTGACGGATTAGATGATCGTAACTGCTATGACTAGGATTTTAGAGACTCAAGCAGTTACAAAACTGGACGGGTCATGGACATGACTTGAACAGTGTGGGAAATATTGGGAAAGGACAGTCGCTAGTGCGTATGGGAATCCAAACAGGTAAACCACAGTCTCCGAATGGAACTGTGGTGATTTATTTGCAGATGCCCTCTGACGTTTTAGACGTTACGGACGGATACATATGACTGGATGCCAGTTACGTACACATAGCCTAAAATCCAACCCATGCGCATAAAAGTTGTCCTCTAAATTGTACGTTAGACGGTTAGAATATCCTTTGCATATTTGTGTCTAGAATAGTCTTTTATATATTATTTATTATTTTGACAGTTCATATTAGCTTATTCTTTCTGTATCTTGTCACGTCCGTCTGAGGACCTGGTTTTTCCCCAGGTGTGTATTCATGTCTTCCGCAGGTATCCTAGCCAAGGCTGTGATTTTCTCTATTCCTTCGAAGACGATTGTGCTTGGTTCGTCTTGCCATTTTATGGATCAATTTTTGTACATTCTTTCATTGAGATAGTTGGTAGTGGACTTTGTCTCCGCCCAACGAATGTATCATAAATATTCAAGTTGATTTTAATATCATTATTCTTTTCATTGTGGATGAGATTTAGTTTGTCTTGGATTACTGTATTTTATAGCTTATGTATAGATACAAGGCCCATGTACTTCGTATGTATACAACTGGCATGTCTACGTACTTGGTCCTACGTATTTTGGGACTGGGGCGTGACATATTTTTGTGGAGGCCCATGCAGGTCAAGATAAATTGTTTGATTACTTTATCGTGCCAAACAAGCCTGCGTATAGGATTAGAGTCTAGGATCTCATCCACACACTTGACTGCCTTCTCACTTGACTCCTCGATTTGTATCTTACCTGATTCCCTCAACCGTAAATTCTTATCATTCTTTCGTGCTTGATATTGGTTAGGAAGGTAACCCATACTAGGTAGACATGACCCATTGTCCTATCACCCTACTAGTTTAACTCTTATAAGTTGGGTAGAATGACTTACGACCTAACCTTCCTTGTGAACTTAACCATGTCTTAAGCAAGTAGACAGTAGGACGACAATATAGGCACCAACATAAGACATTACTAGGTTCTTAAGAAGTTTGAACTAGTCCCACTTCTTTCAATTTTAATCGTGCCAATGTTTTTACGAATTTTGACTATCCTATGCTGCTAGTTTAGCTTAAGTTTTGCAAGCTTATTCCCTTATCGAGCTTGATCATGACATATTTTATTGGGTGCGCACCCACTAACATATTATCTACTCAGAACCGGTGCATGATGGTCTGATCAACCTAGTGCATTTTGGTTTGCTTTTATCTATCATTCTACGTGGATGGGGACATAGCTAAACTTGTCCTCTAGGGCCCCATCCGCGACAGACTTGGCAATTCTTTTACTCACTCGCCTTTGAACCACATATTGGTATTCAAAAACAACTTCTTTGGACTCATATTGGTTTCGTCTTTCACCTATTTTAGACAAAGACTCGTACTTGATAGATAGACACCAAATGTTCCCCTATGACCATGATAGTTATAGTTAGCCATCAACCAAGCCATGTGTTTACAACCTTGCCTCGTGTTATTCGCCCTACCCTTCGACTCTTGATCATGATCTCTAATCATTTAAAATTTAGAAATGACTAGAATTATTTCCTTAAACGCCCCTAGACGAGTATTTTCTTTCTAGGAAACCACCTGTCCGGGATCTCAATTCAATTTACCACCCCTTATTGACCATTAATCTTTGGCTCTTCTTGCGTTAACACGCAACCATCAATTACTCCCTAAATTAAATTCATGATTCATTTTCGCAATTATCGAAATCACGAGTTCTAATGTATATTTTGATCATCGCAATTTGATTGTTCCTCATCGATATACCCTTGTACCTTTTCAACCCCTATTTATTCTTAATTTCGAGGACAAAATTCTTATAAGTTGGGTAGGATGTAAAACCCCTAAATTTCTACTATATTTTTAGTACTAATTTTTTTTGTATTTATACGTCGCGTAGTCGTATTGTACGTCGCACGGGAATTTGCATTTTTCGTATTTACTCGTCGAGTGCGAATATGTGCGAGGTACATATTTTTAGAAATATGTGCGAGGTATTATAAGAATTATTTTTATTAAAGGCAAAACCTATTATTTATTTATAAAATGCTATCTTATTGAATAGTGGTAATTTAGAAAACTAGAAAATTATTTCATATATATTTTCAAAATGGACTTTTATTACTTATAATAATTTATTTAGCAAGAAGGTATTTTAAAGATTTGATTATTTATGTTTAATTTCGTAATTGTTTTATTTAAATTATTAAAAATGTAGTTTAAAATTATTCCTATTAATAGTTAAATATTTATTATGATTTTCAAAATTTATTTAATATTAATATTTTATTATTCGAAAAAGTATTTGAAGATATTGTTTTGGTTTAAATTTAATTAAATATGATGAAGTACATATTGAAAAGATTATTTTTATTGGCTTATATTTGAAAAGATTTTAAATAGCTTTTATTTGGAAATGTAATTTATCTTTATTAGTTTAGATTAGATTTATCTAAAATTTGAATTGGATTTGAATTTTGATATGAATGCATTTAAAATAAATAATAAATTATCTAGTTGGGTTTTAAATAAATTCTAATCTCTATCCAACTGGAAATTTCCACATCCCATAAATAGGCAGGTACTCCTCCATAAATTTCTCACATCCATAAATTACTCCACAAATATTTCCCCACCTACGTGCATCGTGTCCGTGTTTCCCCATCCAAATTTTTATTCCATATTTTACAAAATACAAATTTTCCTCCGTGTCGACAACTCCGACACAAATAAATCCTAACCCTAATCCAGCTTTGTCAGCTACTGCACCGCCATGGCCGCAGTATTCCGCCCTTCTCGTCTGATCCTACAGCAGCACGGCCGCCACCTCACACACAATCCTACTCCAAGCCCTGCGCTGTCCAAACAAAACCCTGTCTTCGCTGGAAGACCCCCATCTTGGCCACACTCTCGACACAGTCATCTTCATCATCAAAACCACCGGGCCGCCATCCGCCACCTGCCTCCGGCATACCCAACCAGAGAAAATCACCAAACCACTATCCCGCCGTCACCCCACAGTAGACTCTCCACACCGGAACTCAACTCGACCCCCACCAGATAACCGCCACATCCATGTCACCCCCGTCGCCTCTGCTACCAAACCAACACCATCTCTGCCACCATTCAACGGCACCACCACCCCATCGCCCCAACAAACCATCATCCCACTTCCGTCCATGACCCAAGCCATGCCACCAGAATCCTTTTCTGATCATCAACAGTTCCCCACAACCATCATTACCACCGCCGTGGCTAGCCTCCCAAGAGCCACCAACCGAACTCCCAAACCACCCCGTCTCCTAGCCGATGATCGACGACTCACCTGGAGCCCTTCGCATGGCCGCCTCTCCCCAGGTCTGGTCCACGCGTCCATCGATCGTGCGCACCGCCGACTAACGTGCAGTCTCGAGGCGCGCTCCCTCCGCCAGGGTCCGCTGGCGAGAGACCTCCGCCGCAGCGTCGTCGCGCCGCCGAGCGATGACCGCGCGCGCGACCCCCTTCACCGTCGGAGTTCCGACGCGTCTCCCAGCGCACGCACACCCCCGCCGCACAGCCGCTCGCTTCCTCTCTCGGTGGCCACCGGAACCCCGAGCCACCGACTTCCGCTCCCCGTCTGCCATTTCCTCCGGCGCCGCCCCGAGTTGGCTCGCCGTCTCTCCTCCCACGATGCCGCCTCCGGCATCCCGACCTCCATCTCCGCCGGAGCGCCGCAGCTTCGAATCCCCTCACCGAACCCCTCTCTCGATTTCCCCCTTTCGCCTTTCCTTCTCCCTCTCTCTCTCATTCTTTCTATAACTTCTAAAAAAAGAAGAAGAAAGGAGCAGCAATGCTACTGTTTTGTTGTTTTTGTTATTTTATTATTATTATTATTACTATTATTAATATTATTAGCATTATTATTTTTAATTTTAATTTTATTCTGTTGTTTTATATTTATAATTATTATAAGTATTACTATTACTATAATTATTATTAAAGATATTTTGTATGTATGTAGGTATGTATTATGTAGGTACATTAGTAAATTAATTTTTGTAAAAATATATAGATTACTCTATTTACCGATAGGTTGTTGTCATTATTATTATTACTACTTTATTTTTATTATTTATTATTTTGTTGCTAATGGCAAAAAATATATTAAAATTTTTGTTGATTATTTTCCTAAATTATTTTGGTAGCAAAAATATAGCATTGGAATTTCAAATTTAGGATTTGGCTTTTACATATATTATTATAGTATTCTTGGACCATATTTTTATATATTTTACCCAAAATTTTATTATGAGTGTTAGCCTTAAAATAATTTCTTAGGATTTCAAATCATATTATATTCTTCAAAGTATTTATCTAAAAAGCGATATTTTAAATAGTATAAATATTTACTAAATAATATAAGTATTCCTTCTCCAAATCTCATAGACTATCCGTTTCTTGATCATGACCAAACATACACTCCATCCTCTTCTAAAATCCTGTACAACCTCATGTCAACCCTTAACCAATCTGACGGTCCTAAATCCGATGGAACAGTTCGTGCCATTATCGGAGGCCCCTTTGCGTAATTGTATCACCGAAGCCATACATTGAGCATCGCAGCACACCAGGCGTCCTACCAGGCAAGTATACCTTGCTAATTTACTGTCATGTTATTTATTTTCCGTATTATTTATTTTGTTTCATATTGTTAGTTTCCTTTGTTATAAATTGCGTATCCAAGCCACACTTGGGTGAAAGCGACTCTATTAGTCGTTTTACTTTACTATATGCATGTTAACTTAGTGTTAGCGGACTACCTTCTTGTTGTGGGATATTCTTATATCTTCTTGGGCCATGACACTCACACTACACGGTTTCAGACATTTTGCTAGGGACATGACTTATGGACTGGCCCTCTCTAAAGTCGTGTGAGGGATAGATGATCGTAACTGCTATGACTAGGGTTTTAGAGACTCAAGCAGTTACAAAACTGGATGGGTCATGGACATGACTTGAACATTGTGGGAAATATTGGAGGAGGATAGTTGCTAGTGCGTATGGGAATCCAAACAGGTAAACCACAGTCTCCGGATGGAACTGTGGCAATTTATTTGCAGATGCCCTCTGACGTTTTAGACGTTACGGACGGATACAGATGACTGGATGCCAGTTACGTACACATAGCCTAAAATCCCACCCATGCGCATAAAAGTTGTCCTCTAAATTTTACGTTAGGCGGTTAGAATCTCCTTTGCATATTTGTGTCTAGAATAGTATTTTATATATTATTTATTATTTTGACAGTTCATATTAGCTTGTTCTTCCTGTATCTTGCTACGTCCGTCTGAGGACCTGGTTTTTCCCCAGGTGTGTATTCATGTCTTCCACAGGTATCCTAGCCAAGGCCGTGATTTTCTCTATTCCTTCGAAGGCGATTGCACTTGGTTCGTCTTGCCATTTTATGGATCAATTTTTGTACATACTTTCATTGAGATAGTTGGTAGTGGACTTTGTCTCCGCCCAACGAATATATCATAAATATTTAAGTTGATTTTTATATTGTTATTCTTTTCATTGTGGATGAGATTTAATTTGTCTTGGATTACTGTATTTTACAGCTTATGTATACATACAAGGCCCATGTACTTTGTATGTATACAGCTGGCATGTCTACGTACTTGGTCCTACGTATTTTTGTCGGGAACATGTTGCACCCTGATGAGTCTTCTCCTTGGCGAGCTTGGCAAAACTTATGCCAATCGGGGGCTAGTATGGTAGAACTCTTTGTAGACAGAAGTATCTATCCCTATGCATGGTACATGGTAGCTGAGCTTTGGTTCGAGACAGCACACAGTGCCAAGATAACGAGTGATGGGTGTGGAGTTGATGTGCCTTGCTTTCGTTATACTGGAGGAGCCATAGGGCGGCACATGATGTGCCTGAACTGAGACGAGGAAGCAGAGCACTGTCAAGAAAATGATTTTATCTGATGATGAAGTGATTCGCTCCAGCGTCTCAGCACACTACGCGTTTTGTGTCCTACACTTTTGTCTGTTGCACAGATGAGGCATTGCGCTTTTGTATGCTGTATCGTGATTTTGTATGCTGAGTAGATAGCTTTATATATAATTTGTAATATATTTTTATAATCATGATTTGAATAAAGAACTTCTTTTGTGCATTCAGCTTCTTGTGTTTTCTATAGTGCACAACGATTCAGACTGCGCTTCATAACTGCTACGCTTTTCATGCTTCTATATGACCCCCTTCAAAGTTTTCAAAACTTGGACAAGTATTGAAATACTTTGAAAAGAAGCATGAAAATGAAACGTGGCATGGGATGTGCGCAACTCATCACTAACAGTCTGTAATCATTTAAAAGAGCCTTATTAACTGTTACAAATTTGTACTTTAGCCGTTATTTCATTAAATGATAACGTCTCAACGTACTTTGAAAACAATCTGAAATGATTTCATTCCACTTTTTCACACTTTTCGAAACATTTATTCACATGAAGCGTCTCCTCGATCTCATCTGTGGACATGTGTCCCTTTCTTATAAATATGGGTTTTTTGAGAGAGAAAGAACTTTACTTTGTTCGTTTTGCCTCCTGGAGAAAATTTTCTTTTCTTTTCTTCTTCCTCTTCGAGAGAAACCCTAGCTTTTCTCCATGGCCCCCAAAAATTCGTGAGCCCCCAGAGTTCTCAAGGCTAGTGCAGCGAGTACTAACAAGGCGAAAGGGAAGAAGCTGGCGACCGAAGCTGACGTCATTGAAGAGGCTCTAGTAGTCGATGCTGGCGCGCACAAAGACTTGCAAACTGCTGTCGCAAGTAGGTTTTCATGGCAGAAATGGCCAGAAGTGGGCGTCGATGCATAAGTGTCTGCTTCTTGAGCTAAACTTTATCGATGTTTTATTTTTTGATGTGCATGTATGGTACTTTTTGAAGTAGCGTCTGGAAGATATGTTGACGCTTTTTTCGCTAATGCACATGTGCGCTACTTTTTGAAGTAGCGTCTGGAAGATGCGCTGACACTTTCTTTGCTAATGCACATGGGTGCTACTTCGAAGTATCGTCTGGAAGATGCGCTGACACTTTCTTTGCTGATGCTTATGAGCGCTACTTTTCAAAATATCATCAGGAAGATGCACTGATGCTTTAGCTAATACGCAGGATTTCTAAATATTATCTGTGCCGACGCTTGCTTACCGATGGGCAGGACCAATGATCAGTGCCTGTACAGAAGTTTAGCGTTCTGATGTGCAGTGCTACTAAACAGTATTTGTACGTCCTACTCTTCTTTGCATAAAATACTTAGTATACTTTTTTGACTTTGTTTATTTTTCTTGCGGTTTCTATGGTCATCCTCCAATTCGATGAGATCCTTTTTGACTCGTCGGTCTGTGCACTAGGCATGAATTTAGACAAGAAAGTAGTTAACCCTGCTAAGGCGTCAATCGCCCGAGGCCAACAGGAATGATGGCTGACCATGATAAACCTCCAACACTATGCCTACTTTTGTCTTATAATGGATCGAGGCAAACTGTCGGTCCAAGGTGATGTCGGGGTTGGAAAAGATGGCTGCTGAGCTCTCCCAATAGGAATTGGAGTGAAAAGTTGTTGCATACAGGATTACCGAAATTGAGGTACATGTTGGAGAGGTGATCACGGCTGAGGAGGTCCAAGTCTGTGTCCAAGAAACCCTGGAGGAGCAGTATGAAGGCCTCCGTGAACAGATCCCACTTTTAGAGGAAAAGCTAGCAACCACAGAGGGTGAACTGGAGAAGTCAAAGAACCAGCAAAGGTCCCTTCGCCTACGGTCTGAAGCCTTGGCTCAAGAAGCTGAGAATGCCTGCGATCATCAAACAGAGCTGGAGAATGCTTACCGAGGTCTGTCCCAGCTTAGAGAGGAGGCAGCCAGACGTCAGGAAGAATAGCGTCGGGCGAGAAAATCTGTTGGACCCATGGTTGCCTTTCTGAAGAATCGAATCGGTGACCTATCGCGCCGACCATCTTAGACAACAACTTTTATTGCTTTATATTTTTGTTTCTCTCTTCGGAGAGGCTTTATTTATCTATAGTAGAACTTTTTGCCTTGTGAAAGAAATAGAAGTCTTGATTGTGCTTCTTTATTTGTCCATTTATGATGAAATTTTACAGTAGTGAGAGTCCGATTAGAGGTAGACAAGATGGAGGTAACTCCACTGGGGATTTCGTAGAAGTGGTTACTCAGAGGTAATATGACGTGGTAAACATTTTTGGTAACGGGGTTAATTTTCTCAGAGGTTGTACGCACATGAAAAGATCAAACCTTGTAGGTTCATAAAAATAATTCAAAGGTTATACAAACATGGATATTTTTATGTAGGGTTGGTAGCGACATAGGGGTTGCTAACATAATGTCTTGCTCAGAGGTTTAAACAAACATAGCAAAATATAACTGTAGAAAGTGATTTAGAGGTGATATAAACAAGATCGCTTTTAGAAATATATGCTCAAAACTAGACATAGTATTTCTTTAGACCGTTGAATGACATCATCAACATATCTACATTAGGTTTAGCAAGCCGGTAAGCACCGTTAGAGTAGACCGTCTCTATGACTAACGGACTCTTCCACTTGGGTTCGAACTTGCCATGCGACATGTGAGTCATGACATTGGCCTTCGAACTGATAGCCCAAGGTCACCGACATGAAATTTCCTTTTTTAACCCTTTTGTGGAAAGCTCCAAAAATCTGAGCTTGATACAGCTCGATCCGTTGCTGAGCTAGTAGTGTCACGACCCGCTTCCGAATAATCGGACACGAGTCGGACACGCCCAGCCTTCGTCGATGGACAGGACGAAGTAAGCTGTAAAATTCTAAGGAAAACTCCAAGATAACATATACATAAAACAGCACAGCCACTATACACGTTCCCAGAATCACCACAATCCACAAGTTATTGGTACAAATCATCCGGAGGCAAATCCGGTAACATGAATAAATTTATACAATCCTGAAATCCTCAATATAATACATGATGAAATTCTAAAACAAATATAAGAAAATCTAACTATAACTCTGTAATTCTAAGTCTATCCTATGGCATCTCTATCCTGGCTTTGGGATCTGGCCCATGAAGGAGATACAACATCATCAAGTAAACCTGCAACGTTTTTTGTCAGGAAAAGAGTAAAGTACAACTCCGACAAAAAGCTCTAAACAATATAAACTGAAGTGCATGAAAAAGAATCACGATATGAACTATGATACAAGACAGAAATATAAAACTATGGTACAGGAATAACAATAAAACTATGGTACTGGAACCAGAAACAATGAACTATACTATCAATGTAACATGCATTTGAAATAACTATCTGAGTATGTGACCGACTGGGTAAACAATGAACAGTGAACAGTGAACAATGAACAATGGTACGGCTTAGAGTCCCACGTGCACGATGTGAGACCTAAGCTATTAGTCAATGCCTAGCTAAAATAGGATTGGTCACATATCTGTAGTATTTCCCCACCCCAATGTACAAGTAAGAACAATGAACTATGAACGATGAACGATGAAAAGTGAACAATGAACAATGAACAATCGTGTGTACAACGTGCCAATATGAGAACATGAAGAAAGACATAAAATACAGAGTAAAGAGATCGAGTTGGTGTACTTGCCTGAATTTTTAATCAACCAGTCTGATGTCCAAAAATCTGTATCAAAAAGACACAAATGATATTAAGGAAAGTACTAAGCTTATTATTCTCATTCTATTTTAATATTTTTCTAAGTTCTAATTTAACAATTTCTAATATCTTATTAAAGGGTATTGCTACTAGCTGTCTACTTATTGAGACTATAGTTTAACCAACTCACCAACTGCCTATGAATTAACAAGTCCATCCCTATAGTTCCCTCTGGCCTGTTTAAGTATGGCCCATACTTGATGCCTATCTTTCAAATCCTAAATTCTTTTCAGTTTTCTAACTGACCCTGAATTGTGAGGCCAACCCATATTCTGTAATCCTCTTCATTCATACTTATATACAATGAACCTATCAGTTACAAGGATCACGCTTTGCCTACTCCTTATTGACTTGGTTAATCCAACTCTCCTCTATACAACACGCTTCCTGAACTTTGTATCCTAACACTCCAAAGATCAGAACCCACCTGGTAGTAGTGTCGAGTTGCTCAATAACATTCATCCGAATCTAGACTCTGGACAATGTACCCAAAGGACAGTGTTCGGATATCAATCCTAATATATCCCAAACAGTCCTCAGATTTCCTCACTATAGTAGTGTTCAGGTTCAGCTAAATGAACCCAGGTTGAATATAAAATCTAGGTTCTTTAGATTGAACCAAGATGATATATGCAATCTTGAGTTTAATTAATTGGACCAGGACATTATTATAGGATCCACATCACTGTTATACTGCCCCACACAGTATACTGAAAATCCCCTGTTCAGTGTACCAATAATTTCTGATACATGATGTTAGCCAACATCAAACAACCCTACCCGTCCTGTAGGTCAAAAACCTGCTACTGAAGTTCTAACTAACAGTTTAGTTTAACTATAATGAGGATAAACAAATAGGGACTGAATCAGCAGTGTTCCTCCAATGAACACTGCTCTAAACTATCAGTCCAAAATACACTCATCCTGCCCTTATGTTCCTATTAACAGTCTTAGAGATATATGCAATCTCATGAAGCATAAGGGTGGTGTGTACTAACCAAATTAAGACAATATAACCCAATCATATACATTTGTTCTGACTTCCAGTTAACATCCCACGCAAATTTCCTTTCATTGGTACTCGATCTCATCAGCTACTAATCAATGAGTTTTAATACTTGACTAAATTCAGCCATGATACATCAGTCCCTAACTTGAGGGTAAATGTATCCACTTTCAGTTAAAAGGGAAAATTTGGGTTTACAGAGTAAGTAGATGATTAATCATTCATAGGTTGCCAGTTAATTAAAATCTAATACAGACAACTAACTGTCAAATTGAGACCTCCCTTTCAAATCCCAGGTTCCTCACAATATTGCTATGAAGATCAACTTGGTGGCAATACTATCATGAAGTCCTAGATTCAAATAACAGAACACTGATATAAGTCTCAGTTATCAATTCACCCATATGCAATCAAGCAAACCAAGTACAGTATAGGCAATTCAGAGGAATTAATTAACCCAAAATTGCACCTGAAATCTCAGGTTCGAATAAACAAACCAATATTGCATAGGTAAATTTAGATTCATCAAATGAATCAACCACCCTACCCAAGTTCTCAGGTTCGAATAAGCAAACCAAAAAACAGATTACTGCCATGTACTCAACTGAACCTGTCCTCATAGGTTAAACATTCAAAATTATCTGCAAATTCTAACAACAATCTCCTAACCTTACCAACGGTCTGAATTTCGAATCTATTCCCAAATACACCCCTGCAACATAGCTACCCGTCTGTGTCTTATGACACCCGATTGGACACGCGATGTAGAGTCGAGTCCACTGCTCCACGCGATGGCTACACGAATACTCCCGTTCAACTCAGAGTAAGAATCGACTACGGAACCATACCTGTGCTCGAGATAGGTTGTTCACATCTCCATGAGTCGATGCAGCAGTTCCCGTGTCCAAATCTTCTACAGAGCTCTGGTTCAGGCATAATATCGATCATGTGGTGATCAAGAGGAAGATTATAAGAACGTGATTTATATTTGATTTGGATCAACTCCAAATTGGAGAAAAACTTGCAAGGATCAAAACTCACCAATCTAAATCAATTAACTCCAGAATCCAGATAATCTGGATCGATCCAAAACCGTAAAATCAATCAAGAATCATCCACTGAAATTCCAAAATTATCATTCGATCAAGATCACACAAGGAAAAAAAATTCGAAGGTCTCAAAGAATTTAACAAAGAAGATAGAATAACTCACCAATCCTCGCATAATGGAGTTCGATCAAAAAATAGCAGAGTCGCTCGTGCGCCACCCAGTCGTCGCGATCTAACCTTCGAAAGGGGTTGTCACCATTGCTGCCATGGCTGCTCCTCCAGGAAGAAGAAGGAAAAGGAAATTTGTTTCTGGAGGAAGAAGGATGAGATTGGAATCGAAGGTTCAATGGTTTTATAAGCGGTTTAAGTTCAATTTGGTGCGGGAGAATTTTAATGGTGCTACAGTGATAAATGGTTAGGGAGAAATATTTTAAATTTGAATTTCAACCACAAGGGACTGAGAGAGTCTTCTCTGCTGAGAGCTCAATATACTGTTGAGGACATTGAAATAGTATAGATGAAGTGAATGGGCTGGCTTAGAGTTGGGTCTGCTGGCCCAACACAAATGGTGAAATAGAAATTTAGATGGAAAAATAGAAAATAAAGTTAGGAATAAGTTAATGATAAAAAGGGTTTAAGAGTTAATTAGAAAATAGCATTAATACTCAAATCATTAACTAGGAATTACTTAAGAAAAGAAATATGGAAAAATATATATAGTATAACCCATGAGTCATAAATAACTAAACTGAGAAATATAAAATAGAGCCAAAAATTTAATGCATTTAAATAATCAAAATAAATATTCTGAAATAATAATATAAATCTTAGATTACAAAATTTTAATAATTTGGAAAAGCGGGGTTACAAATCTACCCCCCTTAGAAAAATTTCGTCCTCGAAATTTCAAAAATGGCACGATTTAATGTGGAATGAGATGTTGGTTACTGAAATCATGATCACGGGATAATAGTCTCAATAGCATCCGATGATCTTGCATATCTAGGTCACTTCCCCTACAGTTCCTGTCCCGCCAATATGCATCTGGCTGTAGTGAACCTTTGGTTCCATTTTCCTGATAATACTAGATTACCGCAATACTTTTATCAACTCTATCCGATATATTTAGGACTTAGCTTCAATAATATCTAAGAACCTGAAAATACCCGTAATTACTTTTGCTTAGAGCCCTTGCCTCTCCAGTGTACAGCTAGCTGCAATGGGCTCACGGCCTATATAATCCAGGTCATAGTAGGTTGTCAAATATTTTTTCAACTTTATCCAGAAGTTTCAAGGAAGTTGGTGAAAATGATAGAGAGGAGTAGTATCTGTTCGTAGAAACGAGTTTTTATTGAATACTAAAAGACAATCAACAGTCAACAAGTAGCACATAGGTACTATAAAACGACAGTAAGATAGGGAGACTGTAAAACAAGTCTCGAATGCAGAAACAACAAAGGAAATACAAAAATGGAACATCAAAGAAAGGTAAATCCACAAGTGTCTCCGGTCGTCAGTACTCGTCCGAAATCGGGATAGTCTCCACCTCTTCGGCTGTCATCAGGTAGACTCGCCCCTCTGGCTGGTCTTCCTGCGGCTGTTAGTCAAGAAGAGGTAAGTCCTCCTGCTGGGGTCCCGATGCTACTCGTGGTCGTCCCTCAGTGGCTTCTGGACAATCTCTGACCTGGTGAGCAGGTGATCCACAGAACAAGCAAAGCCTCAACCTCTTGCAACATTCATCGTAATAATGCCCCGGCCGATGACAGTAGTTGCAAGTGACTGCCAACTGCTCTCTCTGAGGCAGATCTGCATGAACTCTGGCTGGACAGTGCTGAACTACTGCCTGCTGAACTGGCCTCGTCTGAGTCTGTATCTGCACCCTCTTCGCCGGTGCCTGGTAACTGCTGCTGCCGATATCCCTATCCCTCTTGGGCCTCGGGTCCATCTCCTTCTCAACTGCCTGGGCGATCTTAAGGATGCTCGAGTAGGTAGTCGCCTGGCTAATAGCTACTGCATGCCTCAGCTCCCTGGTGAGACCCTTCTTGAATCTCCAGGCCCTATCCTTTGGTGCTCTGACTAGGCTCTCCGCGAACCTACTGAGCCTAGTAAACTCGGAAGTGTACTCCGCTACTGTCATCGTCCCCTGCTACAAGGCCTCGAACTGCATGCGAAGCTCATCCCACTCCACATCGGGGAAAAACTTCTCCTTGAACAGAGTTTTGAAATCTATCCAAGAAACCTGGGGCTCAGCTAACTGGGGGTCCTCCCGATACCAAGCTCTGGCCAAATCAAAGAGTCGCATGCTCGCCACCTCCACCTTCAGGTCATCCGGGACCCGCGCCATCCTTAGTGTCCTCTTCACATTCTCCAGCCATTCGTCGGCATAGACGATACCCTCATTGCCCCAAAAGTCCATCGAAAAGAGATTCTCATATTCCTTGGCAGTCCCTGGTCTTGGTGCTGCTGGGGCTAGAGGTACTACTGGTGCTGGTGCTGCCGACTCTCTGGTCCTGAGTGTGTCGACGACGGTCGCTCTGAACTGTGTATCCTGCTAACTTTGAGATTCCCTGAACTGCACAGCCTGGTGATTCTGTGCCTCCATGAACTGCTGGAATATGGTCATCACTTGGGCGCCATCAAACATCATCGTTGAGGGCAGCGGAGGAATGATAGGAGGCGGTGGTGGAAGTTGATCTGCCGGAACATCTGGTGCGGGCTGATCCGAACTACCTGCAACTCCGGGCTGATCTGCGGTCTTTCTGGTGGCAACCATCCTGAAATAGAAAGAAAACTCGTTGATTGCTAAGTCCTAGAAAAACAATAAACCTCCTAGAAATATTGTATATAATCAATCTCTATATTCAATTACTATAACCATTTCCCACGGATCCTATGCTGTGATGAGTTTTTTCTTAGTCTAACAGGTTCCCCAATAGCACTGTATAGTCTAAGTGCCATTAGGACAGACCTGCATGGGCTACCACTAAAAATATGTCACGACCCGCTCCCGAATAATCGGACACGAGTCGGACATGCCCAGCCTTCGTCGATGGACACGACGAAGTAAGCTGTACAATTCTAAGGAAAACTCTAAGATAACATATACATAAAATAGCACAGCCGCTATACACGTTCCCAGAATCACCACAATCCACAAGTTATTGGTACAAATCATTCGGAGACAAATCTGGTAACATGAATAAATTTATACAATCCTGAAATCCTCAATATAATACATGATGAAAATCTAAAACAAATCTGAGAAAATCTAACTATAACTCTGCAATTCTAAGTCTATCCTGTGGCATCTCTATCCTGGCTTCGGGATCTGGCCCATGAAGGAGATAAAACATCATCAAGTAAACCTGCAACGTATCCTGTCAGGAAAAGAGCAAAGTACAACACCGACAAGAAGCTCTAAACAATGTAAACTGAAGTGCATGAAAAAGAATCACGATATGAACTATGATACAAGACATGAATATAAAATTGTGGTACAGGAATAACAATAAAACTATGGTACTGGAACCAGAAACAATGAACTATACTATCAGTGTAACATGCATTTGAAATAACTATCAGAGTATGTGACCGGCTGGATAAACAATGAACAGTAAACAGTGAACAATGAACAATGGTATGGCTTAGAGTCCCATGTGCACGATGTGAGACCTAAGCTATTAGTCAATGCCTAGCTAAAATAGGATTGGTCACATATCTGTAGTATTTCCCCAGCCCAATGTACAAGTAAGAACAATAAACTATGAACGATGACAATGAACGATAAATGATAAACATTGAACAATGAACAATAAACAATGAACAATGAACAATCGTGTGTACAACGTGTCAATATGAGAACATGAAGCAAGACAGAAAATACAGAGTAAAGAGATCGAGTCGGTGTACTTGCCTGAATTTGTAGTCAACCAGTCTGATGTCTAAAAATCTGTGTCAAAAAGACACAAATAATATTAAGGAAAGTACTAAGCTTATTATTCTCATTCTATTTTAATATTATTCTAAGTTCTAATTTAACAGTTTCTAATCTCTTATTAAAGGGTATAGCTACTAGTTGTGTACTTATTGAGACTATAGTTTAACCAACTCACCAACTGCCTATGAATTAACAAGTCCATCCCTATAGTTCCCTCTGGCCTGTTTAAGTATGGCCCATACTTGATGCCTATCTTTCAAATCCTAAATTCTTCTCAGTATTTCTAACTGACCCTGAATTGTGAGGCCAACCCATATTCTGTAATCCTCTTCATTCATACTTATACAATGAACCTATCAGTTACAAGGATCGAGCTTTGCCTACTCCTTATTGACTTGGTTAATCCAACTCTCCTCTATACAACATGCTTCCTGAACTTTGTATCCTAACACTCCAAAGATCAGAACCCACCTGGTAGTAGTGTCGAGTTGCTCAATAACATTCATCCGAATCTAGACTCTGGACAATGTACCCAAAGGACAGTGTTTGGATATCAATCCTAATATATCCCAAACAGTCCTCAGATTTCCTCACTATAGTAGTGTTCAGGTTCAGCCAAATAAACCCAGGTTGAATATAAAATCTAGGTTCTTTAGATTGAACCAAGATGATATATGCAATCTTGAGTTCAATTAATTGGACCAAGATATTACTATAGGATCCCCATCACTGTTATACTGCCCCACACAGTGTACTGAAAATCCCCTGTTCAGTGTACCAATAATTTCTGATACATGATGTTAGCCAACATCAAACAACCCTACCCGTCCTGTAGGTCAAAAACCTGCTACTGAAGTTCTAAATAACAGTTTAGTTTAACTATAATGAGGATAAACAAATAGGGACTGAATCAGCAGTGTTTCTCCAATGAACACTGCTCTGAACTATCAGTCCAAAATACACTCATCCTGCCCTTGTGTTCCTATTAACTGTCTTAGAGATATATACAATCTCATGAAGCATAAGGATGGTGTGTACTAACCAAATTAAGACAATATAACCCAATCCTATATATTTGTTCTGACTTCTAGTTAACATCCCAAGCAAATTTTCCTTCATTGGTACTCGATCTCATCAGCTACTAATCAATGAGTTTTAATACTTGACTAAATTCAGCCATGATACATCAGTCCCTAACTTAAGGGTAAATATATCCACCTTCAGTCAAAAGGGAAAATTTGGGTTTACAGAGTAAGTAGATGATTAATCATTCATAGGTTGCCAGTTAATTAAAATCTAATACAGACAACTAACTGTCAAATTGAGACCTCCCTTTTAAATCCCAGGTTCCTCACAATATTGCTATGAAGATCAACTTGGTGGCAATACTGTCATGAAGTCCTAGATTCAAATAACAGAACACTGATATAAGTCTCAGTTATCAATTCACCCATATGCAATCAAGCAAACCAAGTACAGTATAGGTAATTCAGAGGAATCAATTAACCCAAAATTGCACCTGAAATCTCATGTTCGAATAAACAAACCAATATTGCATAGGTAAATTCAGATTCATCAAATGAATCAACCACCCTACCCAAGTTCTCAGGTTCAAATAAGCAAACCAAAGCACAGATTACTCCCATGTACTCAACTGAACCTGTCCTCATAGGTTAAACATTCGAAATTAACTGCAAATTCTAACAACAATCTCCTAACCTAAAATTACTAACGGTCTGAATTTCGAATCTATTCCCAAACACACCCCTGCAACATAGCTACCCGTCTGTGTCTTGTGACACCCGACTGGACACACAACACAGAGTCGAGTCCACTGCTCCATGCGATGGCTACACGAATACTCTCGTTCAACTCAGAGTAAGAATCAACTACGGAACCATACCTGTGCTCGAGATAGGTTGTTCACGTCTCCAGGAGTCGATGCAGCAGTCCCCGTATCCAAATCTTCTACAGAGCTCTGGTTCAGGCATAATATCGATCAGGTGGTGATCAAGAGGAATATTATAAGAACGTGAGTTATATTTGATTTGGATCAACTCCAAATTGGAGAAAAACTTGCAAGGATCAAAACTCACCAATCTAAATCAATTAACTCCAGAATCCAGATAATCTGGATCGATCCAAAACCATAAAATCAATCAAGAATCATCCACTGAAATTCCAAAATTATCATTCGATCAAGATCACACAAGGAAGGAAAATTCGAAGGTCTCAAAGAATTTAACAAAGAAGATAGAAAAACTCACCAATCCTCGCAGAATGGAGTTCGATTGGAAAATAGCAGAGTCGCTCGTGCGCCACCCAGTCGTTGCGATCTAACCTTCGAAAGGGGTTGTCACCATTGCTACCATGGCCGCTCCTCCAGGAAGAAGAAAAAGGAAATTTGTTTCTGGAGGAAGAAGGATGAGATTGGAATCGAAGGTTCAATGGTTTTATAAGCGGTTGAAGTTCAATTTGGCGCGGAAGAATTTTAGTGGTGCTACAGTGATGATAAACGGTTAGGGAGAAGTATTTCAAATTTAAATTTCAACCACAAGGGACTGAGAGAGTTCTTCTCTTCTAAGAGCTCAATATACTGTTAAGGATATTGAAATAGTATAGATGAAGTGAATGGGCTAGCTTAGAGTTGGGTCTGTTGGCCTAACATAAATGGTGAAATAGAAATTTAAATGGAAAAATAGAAAATAAAGTTAGGAATAAGTTAATAATAAAAAGGGTTTAAGAGTTAATTAGAAAATAGCATTAATACTCAAATCATTAACTAGGAATTAATCAAGAAAAGAAATATGGAAAAATATATATAGTATAACCCATGAGTCATAAATAACTAAACTGAGAAATATAAAATAGAGCCAAAAATTTAATGCATTTAAATAATCGAAATAAATATCCTAAAATAATAATATAAATCTCAGATTACAAAATTTTAATAGTTTGGAAAAGCGGGGTTACAAGTAGACATTTTTCATCCAACGCTTCCAACTCGTGCAGTCGACGAAGTTGATTGGCCTCTTCTGTTAATTGGTTGGTGATAGCCACTCGAAGAGACAAAATTTGGATCTCTAGGGGGAGTACCGCCTCACTCCCGTAGACGAAAGAAAATGGCGTATTGCTAGTGGGTGTCCGAACAGTTGTACGATAAGCCATTTACATTCGCCCAGCCTCTCATTTCAGTCGCATTTATTAGATGATACGCCCTTCTCGCGTAGCTTAATGATAGTCTTGTTGAATGCTTCGGCCATCCTATTCGCTGCAGGATTATAGGCCATCGATGCTATATTCTGAATCTGGCTTTTGTCATAAAATCGATCTAAGGCATGACTCACAAACTGGGGGTGTCCGAACAGTCGTACCGTAAGCTATATACATTCGCCTAGCTACTCATTCTATTCGCGTTTATTAGATGATATGACCTTCTTGAGTAGCTTAATGATAGTCTTGTTGAATGCTTCGGCCAGCCTATTCACTGTAGGATTGTAGGCTGTCGATGCTATATTCTGAATCTAGTTTTTGTCACAAAACCGATGGCATGACTCACAGACTGGGGGAATTGTCATGGATAATTCTTCGAGGGACTCCAAAGCGGTAGATAATGTGGTGTTTCACGAAGCTGATCACTCTCGAGGTTTTCCCCTCTGTCATGAGTATTGCCTCCACCCACTTAGAAAAGTAGTCAGTAATGGCAAAAATGAACCGATGTTCTTTGGATGATAAAGGGCTAATCGGTCCAATAATATCCATTCCCTATGCTTCAAATGGCCAAGCGGCCGTTGTAGGGTGTAGAAATTCAGAGGGTTGATGGATAAAGTCTGTATGTAGTTGACATACACGATATTTCTTAGCGTAATAAATAGCATCTGCCATCATGTTCGGCCAATAATAGCCTAAATATCGTAGTCGGTCCTGCAACTTTGGACCAGATTGGTGATCTCCGTAAGTACTATCATGCGCTTCTCGGAGTGCCTTTTGTGCTTCAGCATTTGACAAACATCGAAGGAGGAGTCATCCATCGTATAAACGATGATACATCATTTTCGTAGCTGTATCGTAATAGAACTGGAGCGAGCATCTTTTAATGGAGGTAGCTTTCTTTGAGTCCTCGGGAAGGATTCCGGAGACCACGAAGTCTATGAACGAGAATTGCCAGTCCTGAATGTCAACATTGATGTCTGTTTGTATAGAGTAACTCAGACACGTGCATAATTTGTTCTTTGGGCACACCAATTCTCGTCCTATGGCAGTGACAAAGTATTGGGTGCTGGAGAGCTGCTAAAGAAGCAGTGAGACCGACGAGGGCATCGACCTCCAGATTCTGCAATCGAGGTACATGTTCTATA
This sequence comes from Iris pallida, assembly GCA_029216955.1. Lineage (NCBI taxonomy): Eukaryota > Viridiplantae > Streptophyta > Magnoliopsida > Asparagales > Iridaceae > Iris > Iris pallida. The sequence continues at coordinate 8,988,841 of JANAVB010022397.1, read as the reverse complement.
AACAACCCTATAAAGGTAGAGACGATGTCAATTGCTGCTTGATGGTAGGGTATCAGATCCTCATGCCGGACCTCGTGTTGACCCCTCACCTGGTTGATTATTATCTTCGAGTCACCATAAACCTCAAGGTAGTCAACCTCCAACTATTTAGCGATCTAGAGTCCAATGATGAGGGCATTATGCTCGACGACATTGTTGGTGCATGATTCCATGAGAGAAGATGCATGATAAATGACTAGGCCATCGGGAGTAACGAGGACTACTCCTATTCCTGCAACAATTTTGCCTTTGGGGCTTGTTCTTGAAGCACCCTCAAAGAACATTCGCTATACAGGATCTTCTACGACCATGTTGGACTCCAAGGCTACATCTGGAATGCCATCATAAAGTTTTGATATCTCTGAAACAGGATGTGCCTCTATGAAATCGGCCAATGCTTTACCCTTAACTGCCTTCTGTGGTAAGAACACCATATCCTAAGCGACAATAGGATTGCCCATGTGGCTAACCTTGAGTTTAGCGCTCCCGACTTCGTCATGAGGACTCTAAGGGGGTTGACTCTAGATATGACGTGGATCGTCTGTCCGGCTATTAAGTGGCGCATCTTTTGGATAACAAAGATTAGTTTAAGACACCTTCTCCACAAGATTATACCGATGTTCGGCACCAATCTTGGTCCTGCTCAGATAGTAGTTGCTTGCTCATGGCCCTCATTATTTTTCTGGGCCAGCAAAGTGCCAAGAGAATGGTCTATAGCTCGAACGTATAATAGAAAAGGCTTTCCCATGATCGGGGCTACCAGCACCGGAAGGCAGGTGAGATATTTCTTAATGTCATCGAATGCTTGCTGGTATTACTTGGTCCAGACATAATAAGCTGTCTTCGTCATTAGTTTAGTGTAGGGTTGGCATCGGCCAGAAAGATTCGCTATAAATATGTAGATATATGTTAAGCGTCCTTGCAGACCTCGAAGCTTACTATGATTTTTTGGGGGAGACACGTCTAAGACGGCCTTAGTCTTCTCAGCATCAATGTAAATACCCTTGGCAGTGATGATTAAGTCCAAAAACTTGCTACTGGAAACCAACCGGAAAGAATTGGTTGGGTTCATCTTTAGCTGATATGGTCGTATTAAGTCGAACATTGTCCGTATGTCCTCCAAATAGTTGGCCCTAGTTCAACTTTTGACAACAATGTCATTAACATAATATTCTACCATTTACCTGAGATGTTTACGGAATATGGTGCTGATAGCCCGCTGATATGTCGCCCCAGCATTTTTCAAATCGAAAGGCATTATTGTGTAATAGTAGATTCCATTTGGGGACCAGAATAAAGTATGCTTTTTGTCGTCAGGAAATATTTGATCTGGTCGTAGCTCAAAAATTTGTCTACGAAAGACATACGTTCGAAACCACAAGCATTATCGATCATTATGTCTGTGATTGGGAGGGAAAACTTGTCTTTTGGACAGGTCGAGTTGAGGTGACTGAAGTCTATACAGACTCAAATCTTTCTATTCTTTTTGGTGACAAGAACATCGTTGGCTATCCAGTGTGGGTGTTTCTCCTCTCGAATAAAGTCACTGGTGATGAGTTTGTTCACCTCGGTTTCAATAGTGTCCATAACATCCGGGCAAAAATATCGTTGTTGCTGTTTGACCGGTTTAATATCTGGCCGAATGTTAAGTTTATGCATTGCGACCTATAGGTCTAGTCCTGGCATATCCTCTTAGCTCCAGGTGAAGACATCGATGTACTCTTGGATAAGCTGTATCAGAGATTCCCTATCTTCTCCAGTCAAGCTTTTGCTAATGAAGATGGGCTTAGGTAAAGACTCATATCCTAGGTTAACTTGAACGACTTTATCTTTCGTGGAAGGTTCTCGCTGTTTAAAGTGCCACTCCCATTGAGATCCTTGGCATTGAGCCCAGAATTTCTCTTCGAAGAATTCCAGTGTTTGGTCTTCCTCTTCGACTAGGGGATTTACAGAGACCATGTTGACTGATAATATCTTCTTGAAGGCCTGGTCGATGCTGGTATCAGAATCCCAAGTCGAGGAATTGGAGGAGTGAGAGTGCATCATGACTTCAGTTCCCAAATCTATGGAGTTGTTGTGGGCGTGACATAACCCAACCCCCGGCGAGTACGTTGATAGTAATCTTGGGGCATTTCTTTTGTAGCAAGAAGACGTAATGGAAGGCGTCGACCCTTGCCATAATTTAGACCACTCGTTAGGTCATATGCCATCTTTTGGATAAGATGTTTGGCTTGAGCAATATAACGGTAGATTTGTATCTTGTCATTGTCGGGTTCTGGTTCGGTGGGAGTAAGTTTCTGAGGGCGTTATACCCGACCGAAGATTGGTTCCTGGTCTTTCTTTCTTGCTGAAACCACGAAGTAAGCATCTCGAGATGGGACAATTCGGCTTATTACATTAGCGGTTGTTACTTGAGTTTGCAACATACTCAAAGCGTTATCTAAAACATATATAGCATTCTATTATGCACAAGAGTAATTAAAAAATAGCTTTCGATTAATAAAATAAGGAATTTTACCCTGAGGGATTACTGTTTTCCATAAATAAATTCACTTTATTTATTGTGTTTCTGGGAAAATTACAACTGTAGGAATCCGATCTAGAAGACGATCGCTTTATCCCTTGGACGATGCGAAGAAGAAAAGCTCTCAAAATTTTGATAGTAATTTAGATAACTATGTATCTGTACAATGAATAAGAAAAGAACCCTATTTATATAGTCAAAAATAACTGAAAGGATAACTGTCTTCACAACCTGTGCATAGTTGAAAATCACGCAGGATTTAACATACGCAAAGTCATGAACAGTTACTGGACGTGGCCTGTAACTGTTAGACACATGGCAATCATGCATGAGTCGTGTGCAAGTGACAGGACACGCAGGCGAGAGATCAGTGGCATGGCTGCCACGTACTCCAATTTGATGAAATCCATGCAGACTTGTTGAAGACGAAATCCACGCAGACTTGGGTCAGAAAGCTTCAAAATCTACGCAAACTTGGGGTAATAAGCTACAGAATCTATACAGACTTGGGGCAAAAAGCTTTAGCATCCACGCAGACTTGGGGCAGAAAGCTTCAAAATCCATACAGACGTGGGGCAGGAAGCTTCAGAATCCACGCAAACTTGAGACAGAAAGCTCAAAATACACGCAGACTTGAGGAAGGAACATAGAAGTTCAAAATACACGCAGACTTGAACCAGGACTGCCAGCTGTCTTGATTCGATGTGCCTCGACTGACACAAAATCTCTGACAGTGATTGCCTTGTCAGTCGTATTAAATGACAATAAGCTCTTTTGGTACGCCAACTTGGTGAAGGCTGAGTCTTGCTGAAGAAGATTTCAAAAATCACGCAATAGTCGGCTGTGATCTCTCGAGTTCCGTGCATACGTGGCATACGAGGAGACATTCTTCGATTGTAGTGCTGTCAGTCATAATGGCATTCTGACAAATGATGAGCTGTATCGCAGCATAACTTTTAAATATTGTTCTGATCAACTCAGCATGATTTTTAGACTCTGTCCTGATCAACTCAGCGTGACTTTTAGACTCTGTCTTGATCAACTCAGCGTGACTTTTGGACTTTGTTCTGATCAACTCAGCGTGACTTTTATTTTTTAAGGTCTACAAAACCCCCTTCAAAGTTTTTGAAAGTTGAAAGGACTTCAAAATTTCGAAATACTTTGAAAACATCTAAATGAACTTATTAAATGTCATGATGACTCTTCATTTTTCGAGACTGATTGAATCCAATTTATGGTGGAATATGAACCGCCGGCGAGCTCTTTTATATAAACGGGGAGAAAATTCAGCTTTGATCTTCAACTTGCGTCAGCATGACTCTGAAGGAAAAAGCTGAGGAAGAAGCACGAAAGTTGGGTTTCTGTGCCCATGGCGACCCTACTCTCGAGGGTTAGGAATCGGAGCCTTTAATTTTCGAGTTCAAAGATGACCCTACACAATTAGCCAAGAACTTCCTGAGCCATTTTGGTCTGGACGGCTCATCTTCTTCCAATGGACGCAGCCTTGCAGAGCAGCGGGAAGCGTTCGATGCTCTGTTACACCGTATGGGGGTCAGTAGTGTAGAGGAATTGGGCGCCAAGCTCAGTCGCTCCGCAAAATAGGGCACGTCCTTTCATGCTTCAGTTTTCTTTGAAAATATTGTACTTATTTTCCACTTTTATCTATGTAAGGTCATCAGTGCCACTTATCTTTGCATTGAATGCTCAAATATTTCTGTGGTACAACTTTGTGTTGAGAGCTAGCTTTACTCCGAATAGCGTGCGCTAATGAAGAGCCTTAGGCGGCACTCTTTGAATATTTCCAATGTTGTGCTGTCTTCCAAAGCATACGTGACACTCATTCCGTGGTTATGAGAGCTTTTTACTCGGATCTTTCCAAAAATAGACTCGTACCTTGACCCTTTTTAAATAGATAGCTGAGTTTTACGCATACTCATTCCTTTATTCTTCTTCTTCATCTCTGAGAATGACCTTTTTGCAAGATTCCATTCTCAACAAGAAATTAATGATAGCAATGCTTTCTGATGTTGTTTTCTTGTGCGCTATATCATCTGACATTGGTTTGCCAATCCTTAGCACAAAACCGTTTGATCTTGATGGTGAGTCCAACATAGTATGCGTACCACTTTTCACTGTTGAAGATGAGCTTTTGTTTCTGACTGAACAGGGTGCGCCTGAATGGCCAGTGCGCGCCTAATGATAATGACATTTCTGTTAATTTCTTTTTCTTTGCCATTTTCTTGCAGAAACTTGGCTGAATTTTTTTTCCAGAACTGGCATTGGCGATTTGGATGCTGTGGGGAATATTCTTCTGACACCAACATCAGGGAGCTCATACGCTTTTGACGTACAAATCAGACAACTCAGAACTCTTCGTGGGATAGAAGGGTCTTCCTCAGATGGTAGGAAGAGCCTTTATACACTGAGAGTTGGATGGTGGAGTTAACTCTATCCCGAGAAATCGGGTAGTAGAGTTCCTTTCATGGCAAAACTAGGAATTGTATCCCAATGTTGGATACATTCCTATCTCCTTTGAAAGGTCACTCATAATCCACCAGTTGTATTGGCAGCAACACGCCTTCGGGGTGCCATACCCTGGGGTTCTCCTCTCGTCTGAAAGAGAAGACCAGAGTTTGATTCCTGCTGTTCTGGTCGCCACTGGAACTTGGACAGTCAGGAATTGCCACCAACAACGAACCCGTCAAAGAAGATCCAAAGAAGAAATAGATCTCCATTAGATTATTGTTGTATGCATAGAATAAAAATCCAAAATTGTAATAGATTTCCATTATGATTTGTAAGAAAGTCTAAGAAAATGTAATAGACTTTTTATGATGATATGAGAGTGGAAATGATAATTCTTCTATGCTCAATGATTTGTATCTATTTGGATGAATTGTGGACATGATAGATAATAAAATCTTCTTTTCTGATTTAGAGTACATAATACTATCAGAGGTAATATGGACATGATAATATGTAGGAACTCAAAAGAAAATAGATTGATTTCTATACAGAGGTCAAAAATGGAAAATGACAAATGAGTAGGTAGATTCGGCATAGAAGATTATGAACGGACGAACTATCAGGTGATAATGAACGGGTGAACCGTCGGATGAATGTAATAAATAAACGGATGAACCGTCAGGTATTAATGAACGAGCGAACCGTCGGATGAATGTGATAAATGAACGGATAAACCGTCACGCATTAATGAATAGGCGAACCGTCGGATGAATGTGATGCTTCGTTGTTTGAAGAACTTCTGCCTATAAAGATAGCAGAAATCTGACAAGAACGAACACTTCTATTCTTCAACATAAAAATATCGTCTGAAGAAGTATCCAAGAAGGCTGAAATTGCCCCAAAGGTTCAGAAGGGCACTGAAGAATGCCCTGCCGATCCAGTTCAGCCGAAGGAAGTAGAAGCAGGCGAAGGTTTGTCTGCACCCAAGCCACCACAAGACATTCTGGACTTTCTGCTTGATCCAGGAAAGACTAAAGAAGAGGAGGCCATGAGGATGGCTGCTTGCAAATTCCTCGTGGGTTCCAGCAAAGAAGTTCTCAGCTCTTTTGTTGATCGTGTTTTCGAGAAGGACGGCAGCGGTTCGCATCCAAATGTAGAAAAGGATGATAGTGATCTTCCTTGATATCATGTACTATCATTCATGATTAAAATAAAATTTTATTTATAAACATGAACTTGTCTGATGATTTACAAATATTTGCATTTACACATAGTACTTTTTAAGGAATTTGCCATTAATAGGCATTATAACCTTTCGACCATCCAGTTCTGAGAGTTGATAAGCTCCATTTGAGAAGACTCGGCTCACAACATAGGGACCTTCCCACTTTGCATCGAACTTGCCTTTACTCATATGAGTCATAGTCATAGGACGTCTGACTGCAAGAACAAGTTCTCCTTTTTGATATGCTCGAACTCTGACTTTCTTGTTAAAAGCTCTTGAGATTCTAGCTTGATAGAATTCGATATTTTGTTGAGCAGATAATCGCTTTTCATCCAGAGCTTCTAATTCCTGAAGTCGAAGACGATCATTATTTTCGGTGGTAAGTTCATTAGCGATTGCTATCCTTAAAGAAGGAATTTGAATCTCTAATGGGAGAACAGCTTCACATCGGTACACCAGAGAGAAAGGTGTACCTTTAGTAGCATTACGAACTGTAGTACGGTAAGCCCACAAACATTCACCAAGTTTCTCACTCCAATTATGTTTGTTGGTAGAAACAAACTTCTTTAAGAGTTTGATGATGGTTTTGTTGAAAGCTTCTGCTAATCCGTTAGCTACCGGATTATATGCGGTAGAAGCCATATTGTTGATCCGATGATCATCGCAGAATCGAGTAAACTTCTGGCTGACGAACTGTGGTCCATTATCATGAATAATACGTCAAGGAATACCAAATCTGTAGATGACATGATGCTTGATAAAGTTGATGACATTGGAAGTCTTGACTTCAGATAAAGGAATGGCTTCGGCCCATTTGGAGAAATAATCGGTTATTGCGAGAATAAACCGATGACCTTTTGATGACGGCGGATTGATCGGGCCGATAATGTCCATGCCCCAAGCTTCAAAGGGCCATGATGCTGCCGTCGGATGTAGAAATTCAGAAGGTTGATGAATAAAATCCGTATGAATTTGACAAGCTTTACACTTCCTTGCATATTCGATGGCATCTGATACCATAGTGGGCCAATAATAACCCATACGTCGAATACGGTCCTGAAGTTTAGGTCCAGGCTGATGTGTTCCATAAATTCCATCATGTGCTTCGCGAATAATTTGTTGAGCCTCATCACCGGCAATACATCGAAGAAGTAAACCATCATAAGCTCGACGATATAAGGTTTTTGTTGTATGATTGTAATAGAATCTGAGTGATCATCGTCTGATAGATGCCGCCTCACTCGAATTATCTGGAAGAATATCATACAATACGAAATCTAAGAAAGGAAGTCTCCAATCTTTATCCATATTCTGAGTCTCAGATGAATTACTGAAGATGAATTCCATGCTAGGATCAGATGAAGATGATAATGATTTACGACTTAGTCCAAATCCTCTTGTTGCATTGACATCATGTGATGTTGATTCTTTAATGTCAACTGGAAGTCCTAGAGTTAGGTTATTCTCAAGATGAAATAATTCTCGATTGCAGACAACAATCGTTTGTTGACGTCTGATTAGAATAGCTAACACCGTTGCGAGATTAGCATGAGCATCAGCTTCTGTGTTACATGCTCGCCTAACATGTTCAATGAAGAACCCTTCCAATGAAGAAGCCATAGATATAGCCGATCTATGATAAGGAACCAGATCTTGATGGCGGACTTCATAAGTACCCCTTATCTGATTGACAATGAGTTTAGAATCTCCATACGCTTCCAAATGTTGAATATTCAGATGTTTAGCGAGTTAAAGACCGATAAGCAGTGCATTATACTCAGCAACGTTCTTTGAACATGGCTGATCAAGAGAATAAGCTCTTTGGATAGCAAGACCTTCTGGCGATACAAGAACGATTCCAACCCCAGCGACAATATCACCATTAGGACCTATTCTTGAAGCTCCGTCAAAGAATAGATGCCAAGTAGGATTTTCTTCAGCAATTTGGTTTGAATCTAGGACTTCATCTGGGATTTCATCATAGAGTTTTGAATTTTCTGGAATTGAATGAGCAGCCAGAAAATCAGCTAAAGCTTGTCCTTTGACCGATTTCTGAGGAATATAGTGCATATCATACTGAGCAAGTAAGATTCTCCAATTAGCCAGTCGAGAATTTAAAACACTGGGTTTCTTCATCATGACCCGTATAGGATTGATCCTGGAAATGACATGAATGGTCTGGCCAATGATATAGTGTCGTGTCTTTTGGACAGCGAACATCAAGGCTAGACATTCTTTTTCGACCGGTGAATATCGAGGTTCAGCTCCGGTCATAGTACGACTGAGATAGTAAATGGCTTGTTCATGACCATTTTTATTCTTTTGAGCGAGCAATGCACCCAACGAATGACTCATTGCTCGGATATATAGGAGGAACGGTATTCCTGAGACAGGAGGTACCAATACTGGAGGGCTCATCAGATATTGTTTTATATCATCGAATGCCTTCTGACATTCATCATTCCAGACAAAAGAAATACCTTTCTTCATAAGTTTATTGAATGGTCTGCAGCGTCCTGAAAGATTAGAGATGAATCTCCTGATATAAGCGATCCTTCCTTGAAATACTCGCAGCTCTTTTAAGGTGCGTGGAGGACGCATCTCTTGGATGGCTTTGATCTTCTCGGGATCCACGTGTATACCTTTCGAGGTAATGACGAAGCCGAGAAATTTACCACTAGAGACGCCTAAGAAGGACTTAGTAGGGTTCATCTTTAATTGATGCTTACGCATTAGATCAAAAATAGTCTTCAAATCTTGGATGTGATCCTCTTTTTGTCAACTTTTGACTGCAATATCATCAACGTAGCATTCGACTGTTTTTCGCAAATGTTCACGGAATATAGTGCTCATGGCTCGTTGATAAGTTGCTCCTGCATTCTTGAGACCGAATGGCATAACTGTATAACAGTATGTACCAATCGGCGTTATGAAAGAAGTGTGTTTCTCGTCATCTGGAAATATTTTAATCTGATTGTACCCAGAATACCCGTCTATGAATGACATTCGCTCAAATCCACAGGTATTATCGATCATAACATCAGTAATTGGTAGAGAGAATTCGTCTTTAAGACATGCCGCATTGAGATCGCGAAAGTCTATGCATACTCTGATCTTGCCAGTCTTTTTAAGAACATGAACTATATTAGCCACCCAATCAGGATGTTGTTCCTCTCTAATAAACCCAGAGGCCATGAGTTTATTGACTTCAGCTTTAATTGCATCCATAATGTCTGGACGAAATCGTCGCTGTTGTTGTTTGACCGGTTTAGCATTCGGCATGATATTGAGTTTATGAGTTACGATTTGTGGATCAAGTCCTGGCATATCTTCATAACTCCAAGCAAAGATATCGATGTATTCACGAATAAGTTTGATCATGTCTTGCTTATCAGTTTCTGAAAGACTTTCACTGATGAATATTGGTTTGGGGGATCCCTCTTCACCAACATCTATTTGAACAAGTTTATCTTCAGTCGGAGGTTCTTTTTGCTCGAATCGGAACTCCCATTGATTGTCTAACCTTTGGGCCCATTGTTCTGATTCAGGTGGGATTTTAAACTCGTCTTCGTTTTTATTATCTTCTTCAGAAGTGTCAATGGAGACCATGTTGGAAGACAGAATGTTGCAGTGGAAGTCACCGATACTTGTATCAGAATCCCAAGAGGTAGTACTAGAAGAATCAGATCTCTTATCTTCGTCAGATTCGGGATCTTCATGGACAGTATTGATAAAAGGAGTAGGAGCAACATAACCCAATCCGCATTTTGTCCTTCCATATTTCAGAGGAGGAATCCGGACCAGCATTTTTCTTCCTTTTCCATCTGAAGTCATAGCCCATATTTTTAATGATGTCTTTAGATTGCTGACTATAACGACGTAGTTGTAATCTTCTAGTATCATCGTTTTTGTCATCATCTTCTAAATCAGAAGGATTCTGGGGCCCTTTATAAAAGACTATTGGAATGTCACCTAGCTTTCTGCTGGGAACTAGAAAGTATGAAGTTTATACAGATTCTAAGGATACATCTGTATGAAAAGTCTGTACAACTCCTATGGTTGTTGTTCTCAAGTCATCTAACAAATGCAAATAACTATAAACATGATTACACACATCAATATACTGCAAAGATGGAGACTTTTCATTAAATTTAAAAGTAGCAGTATTTACATTGGAAGAAGGCTGAGCCTTAGAAATCTTAGCCAAATCAATGACTAAAGGGGGAGAAGAAGAACGAAAAGGATTTTTGTTTCGATTAAGATCGATAACAAATGGCTCAGAAGAGGTGAGCTCCCTAGAAGCCTGAGATGGAAGAGTAGTCCGCCCTCCAACAGGGATTACCAGAGTATCCTATTTTATATGTGAAGATACAGGAACTGTAGTACGCCCACTGACAGGAATGATCAGTGTATCTTGAGTAGACGACTGAGGTAATGGAGAGATCCGTCCGCTCACTGGAATAATGAAAGAACCTTCTCCAGAGGGTTTAGGAGATTGTTGCTGAGTAGTTCGACCTTTAACAGGAATTATCAAGGTCTCACTTTGCGGATCCTCTTTCTCCATAGCTTGTATCACCCTTGTATATTCTTCTTTGTACATCCGGGAATCATTGAAATAAGCTTCAACCCCATGGAAGGGATTTATATCAACAACTTCCTTTTGTACTCTTCCATTGCTGTCAATGTATTTAAAACACTGATGAAGAGTAGAAGGCACCACATTATTTTCATGAAGAAAGGGCCTCCCCAGAAGAAGATTATAGTATCCCACGATCTCGATCACATAGAAAGTGACTTTGGATCTGAAATCACCTATATGAAGTTTGAGATGAATCTTTCCCAAAGGCTCGCTTCGGCTTTGATTGAATCCCAGGATAGTAGTAACCGTCTTGGAAAGCTTGTGAAGAGGGATTTTTAATTCATCCAATAAACTCTTTGGCATTATGCTTATAGCAGACCCTGGATCAATGAGGATACGATCTATCTTCATCGTATCGATATAACCGGTGTAGTAGAGAGGCCGATCATGTCGATTATCCTCCAATAGCATGTCGTCTTGTGTAAAGGTAATATTTGGGATAATCTCCAATACACTGTTGCAATGTAAGCAAGTGGCAGGTTCTTCACCTGGCTTCTTTAATTGTGCAAGACAAGAGTCAACCTGAAGAAGTGCTTCACTTAACGTCTCCCGAGTCTCTTTGGAAAGACGTAGAAGTTCAAAGAGGGACATTCTAGCTGGAGTATTAGCTAGTTGAGCTAGAATATCAAAGTTATAAGGTTTCTGAAGCCCAAGAGGAGGGGACTTCTTGATTGGTTTATCAAATCGAGCCTGTTGTTTGCCTTTCTCTAGAGTTGTGGGCTTAGGAGGAGTAGGTTCAACCGGTGCAATTGAAGGAACAGGTGCATTAGATGATTCTTCTTCAAGAGGAACATGAGGAGCATCTTTGTCAACAAGAGGGATATCAGGAGTATCCTCAGGATTCTTGGAATAATCCTTTAGATAAGGTTTCCCTGTTCGAGTAGCACCAGCAAGTGCTTCTTCCTTGTCTTTCGGCTCTGTGTCAGGAGTAGATCCAAGAGAAGTCATATGACATGACTTAATCTTTCCAGCCTTCTTAGACTTTCGAGGAATAGTCTTTTGAAGAGGAGGAGATTCAAAATCTGCCACTAGATCAGGATGAATCCATATGATTTCTCATGTTTCCATAGTGATTGGTACTAATCTTTCAGACTGTGGAGGAGGAATATTCACTATTTCAAGAGTTGCCTTGGGAATAGGAACGATCCCGCTTTCAAGGAGTTGAGGGGGGAAATCTCCGAATTACATAGAGACGACGTTTGAGGTGACGGTCTTTTCTTTCGCAGTAAGAGAGATAGCTCCAGATTTAATCATTTCCTGGATCTTTCCTTTCAGTACATAATATGTACGAATTGTGTGACCCAACATTCTGTGGTATGGACAGTATTTAGGATGATCCGTCTTACCAGCTTCATCAGGTTTCTTGATTTCAGGTAATTGTATTTTATTACCTTTCAGCAGACATTCAAAAATACCAAGGACATCATCGTCATCAAAAGAATATTCTTCTTTGGGGCGAGGTGCTCTTGGTTGTTGAGTTGTAGAGACAGGAGGAGTTTGAACAGTCGATGCATCTTTACTCTGAAGATTAACTTCAAGGGTTTCTTTTCCCTTGCGATTATTGGATTTAGCATTATTGTTAGTACCTTGACCTGTTTCTTTGGGAGTCATCTGCACTCCTAAACCTTTGAAAGTTTTAGCACTAATTTCTGCGGCTTTGGCACTAACTATGAAGGAAGGCCAATCTTAAAATTGAGTAGATCCTGTCCACATGCTGATGATTGGCAACAAATTTGATTTACATGTGTCAATGGTGACAGCATCAAGAGTTCCAAGTGGCATCTTCAGAGCTTCTCTTCAAAACCGTTCAATGAATTCCTCTGTAGTTTCATTATTTTTCTGCTTAATTCTTATAAGAGCAGACATAGTCATGTCATTGAGCCCTTCATAGAACCGTTCAAGAAACATTTGTTTGAAATCGGCAAATGAGGTAATACATCCATCCGGGAGACTTCTATACCATTCATAAGCCGTTCCTTTGAGACATCCGACAAACACCCGAGTAAGGAGGGCGTCACTTGGTTGCAGCTGGTCAGTCATCACTTCAAAATGATTAATAAATTGACTCGGAGAAGTGGTTCCATCATAGAATGAGATAGTAGGAGGCTTGTATTTAGGAGGATACGATACTTGCTTCCATTCTATCGGATACGGTTGTTTGATGCCTAACCTTTGTAAACCATCCTTCTGTTTAAATGCCTCAAATTAAGTTTTGAGATTCCTCAATTCTTCAGTAACAACTCCGGAGGATTGTGGAGTTGTAGCTTGCAGAGAATAGTTGGGAGGAGGAACAGCATTATAAGCACTACCCCCAGCTCCGGAGAGACTAGGATTTGGTTGAGCTTGTCCAGGAGTATTGGATTGTACTGCTAGAGGAACTTGTATTGGACTTACACCAGTGTCAATTGGTATGGCATCTGGTACAGTCTGTCTATTTTGCATCTGGATTGCCATGAGTTCATACATCAACTTCATAGTATCAGCCATGGACTTCATTTGCTGTTCCAAAGAAGCAATTCTTTGTTCTTGAGGAGTCAAGGAAGAAGAAGGTTCATCAGTATTCCTATCGACCATATAAGTCGTGACTGTACGTAGGATTATTGATGAACTGGTGGATATTGTTTGTTCTGAATTATTACTTTGTGTATCAAAGTCATTTGTAGGAGAACTACCCCCAGTAGGAACAGGTGGGAAGTTAGATTCTTCAAAAAATTCAGAATCATCTTCAGAAATCAAAGTCCTTTGACTAGAAGCCAGGACTCTTGCTCTGGTGCCTCTGTATACTCCATCTGGACTATCAGTTCTACCCCCAGTATCCTGAGAGGTCATGTTGACAGAAGCAAACAGAGGTTCATCTTCATCAGGCATGGGTTCACACTGAATCCGATTAAAGACAGATTGTCGTTTAGTTTGACATCTGCATTGCATTAAGACTCTTGGCTGAAAGTCACATTCATCATCAGCATGGTCCTGATCCATTGATTGACATCTGTATTGAATTATGACTCTTGGCTGAAAGTCACATTCAGCATGGTCAAGATCCATTGACACAGAATTATTCTTTTTCTTCTGTTGAAGATGTTCTCGTAAATCTGTTTGTGAAGATTGGGGTACATCAGAGAACATTCTTTGTGTATTTTTAGGAATATATTTCCGGTTCTTGGGTCTTGATGGCTCTTGATTATATAGAGAGTGATTAATCTGAGCCACATAATTTCTAGCATACTCTGCATCTGGATCTCTTGCTTTTGTTCCCGATTGGTATGGTTTTTTGACACCAGAAGTGCTTCCCAAACGGATTTGATTAAGTTTTGCTCTTAGATCAGTTGGAGGTAATACATTGGTTTTTGAAACTTGGAGTTTTCCTTCCGTTGATCTGGATATTTGCAGAGAAGGAAGAATTGAACCATCCTTTTGATTAGGAGTCGGTAACAGACCCTCTTTTATAGACAAATTCTGTGCCCAATTCGAAGAAGTAGAAGAAGACATTAAGGAATGTTTCTTCTTAGACTTATTCAATTTTTGAGACATAGAATGTCTAGAAGGAAGAGTAGTCAAAAGACCATCTCATTTTCTTTGACTAACAAAATTGTCAGTCAAAGCTGTTCCTGAAGTAAACACTACAGGAGCAGAAGAAACAACTAAAGAGTTATTTCTTTTCGAAGGGACTTTGTGTGGAGGAGTTCTAGCAAGACCACCCCCAGTTCTGATAGAACTTGGCAAAGAAGAAGAGATAGCTAAAGAGCTATTCTTCTTTGAGTATGCTGGTGACAATTTGGCTAAGGAGCCAGTATTGTCAGCGTATAGAGTCTTGGCTAAAGAGCCAGATTTTGGTACGCACGCTGAGTCAGGAAGAATTGACTTTGAAATACACGCTGGAACAGTTTTAGCTAAGGAGCCAGTGTTGTTAGCGTGACTTTTCAATTTAGAAATACACGCTGGAACAGGCTTGGCTAAGGAGCCAGTGCTACCAGCGTGACTATTGGGATTGAGATTACACGCTGGAACAGGCTTGGCTAAGGAGCCAGTGTTGCCAGCGTGACTTTTGACTTTGAGATTGCACGCTGGAACAGGCTTGACTAAGGAGCCAGTGCTGTCAGCGTGACTTTTGACTGCTGTCGTCTTCGAGCACACAAGAGTGTGCGTGCTTGAAGTAGAGTCCTTGCCAGTGTTAAGAGTAGACACTGTGGCAGAAACTTTACCCTTGGTTGCCAACAGATTCTTAGGGACGTAGACAGATCGTCCCTTAGACTTGGCAGTGGTAATGGAGGCTGAAGTGGACTTGCCACCCTTAGCCCGCTGCATTTCTTCGTAGGCGAGTTGATCGAATTGGATCGATATCACCTTCTTCGTCGAGCCGACTGACGAAGTGTCGCATTCAGTTGTTGCCATCTCAGAAGAGGAGATGGTTTTCCCCAGCAGAGTTGCCAATTTGTTTTCCATAAATAAATTCACTTTATTTAATGCGTTTCTGGGAAAATTACAACTGTAGGAATCCGATCTAGAAGACGATCGCTTTATCCCTTGGACGATGCGAAGAAGAAAAGCTCTCAAAATTTTGACAGTAATTTAGATAGCTATGTATCTGTATAATGAATGAGAAAAGAACCCTATTTATATAGTCAAAAATAACTGAAAGGATAACTGTCTTCACAACCTGTGCATAGATGAAAATCATGCAGGATTTAACATACGTAAAGTCATAAGCAGTTACTGGACATGGCCTGTAACTGTTAGACACATGGCAATCATGCATGAGTCGTGTGCAAGTGACAGGACACACAGGCGAGAGATCAGTGGCATGGCTGCCACGTACTCCAATTTGATGAAATCCACGCAGACTTGTTGAAGACGAAATCCATGCAGACTTGGGTCAGAAAGCTTCAAAATCCACGCAAACTTGGGGTAAGAAGCTTCAGAATCTACGCAGACTTGGGGCAAAAAGCTTCAGCATCCACGCAGACTTGGGGCAGAAAGCTTCAAAATCCACGCAGACGTGGGGCAGGAAGCTTCAGAATCCACGCAAACTTGAGACAGAAAGCTCAAAATACACGCAGACTTGAGGAAGGAACATAGAAGTTCAAAATACATGCAGACTTGAACCAGGACTGCCAGCTGTCTTGATTCGACGTGCCTCGACTGACAAAAAATCTCTGACAGTGATTGCCTTGTCAGTCGTATTAAATGACAATAAGCTCTTTTGGTACGCCAACTTGGTGAAGGCTGAGTCTTGCTGAAGAAGAATTCAAAAATCACGCAATAGTCGGCTGTGATCTCTCGAGTTCCGTGCATACGTGGCATACGAGGAGACATTCTTCGACTGTAGTGCTGTCAGTCATAATGGCATTCTGACAAATGATGAGCTGTATCTCAGCATAACTTTTAAATATTGTTCTGATCAACTCAGCATGATTTCTAGACTCTGTCCTGATCAACTCAGCGTGACTTTTAGATTCTGTCTTGATCAACTCAGCGTGACTTTTGGACTTTGTCCTGATCAACTCAGCGTGACTTTCATTTTTTAAGGTCTACAATTACATCATCTAAGGAAGGCACCTCTGTATTGTCTGATATATAATCTCCTAATTCCTCCTCCGTGAGCACAGGAATAGCGACATGAGAAGGTGGTAGAGGTTTTTGCCTTAGCTTGGCTACTGTGGGAGCTAAAGCTAAATGATCTCACAATTTTGGTGCTGCTTCTGGGGCCTTCCATGGCAACTTGACTCGGACAGGTTCTTGGGTTCTTGCTGGAGCCTTTCTCTGAAATTTGGCCATGAGAGGAGCCGACGTTTAAGGAGGCCTCCCTTTCGGTCGGACTCTCAGTGGTTCTTCAGTTATCGTTGCAATTTTTGCCTCATCATCCGCATCATTGGCATCATCGTCCCAAGGGACCGTCTTGTATTGATTATCATAAGTGCAGTATGCTTTAAGTCATCAAAAATGGTTGATGTCGGCAAATTCAATTTTGATGGTCCCATCGCTAGCCACATACTTCATGTATTGATAGTGGGTGGAAGGCATGATCATATATTCATGCATCTTTGGACGTCCCAGCAAGACGTTGTACAATATACCCACATCAATGACATAACAAGTGACGTCCGTTTGGAGATCACCTATCCAGCATTTTAGACGGACCTTGTCCAACGGATTGCTCTTCTAGTCGTTGAAACCGCTGATGGTAGTGTTGGATGCAGTCAACTGATGCATCGGTATCCCCAAGGTCTGAAGCAAACTCTATAGAATTATGGTGAGGGAAGAGCCATGGTCGATGTGGATGTGATCAACCTTAATGGCA
This sequence comes from Iris pallida, assembly GCA_029216955.1. Taxonomy (NCBI): domain Eukaryota; kingdom Viridiplantae; phylum Streptophyta; class Magnoliopsida; order Asparagales; family Iridaceae; genus Iris; species Iris pallida. The sequence continues at coordinate 8,971,650 of JANAVB010022397.1, read as the reverse complement.
CTAATGTATCTTGTGTACTACATGGGCCTGTTGTGTCGATTGTTCTTAGCAACATGTCTTACTGAGTGAAGGTGATTTTTGGGATTGTCTCGAACACACTGTGGCAATATAGGCAAGTAATCGGATCCTCCTTGAATAGCTTGACCTGGCTGAGGAAGGAATTAACATCAGTAATGCCTCGCTGAGGGCATCTCAAGTCTCTTCAGAGAGACGGAGGAGCTCGAAGGGCGATAGACAGCCAGAAGTATTGGCAAGTTAAGGCAATATATCAAAGTTATAGGGCTTGATGGGCCCTACCGCTGAGTCTTTCTTCAGAGGTTTGTCAAAGCGAACATCCTTTTATTTATGCTTGTCTGCTACTGGAGATTGAGATGGACCTGCTTCCGAAGTATCGAATGGGGTAGCCGCAGCAGGTGGAGGTACTTCTTCCCCCAGAGCCAGATTATCTTCTCTCTGGTAGGTGTAGCCAGAGCGCGTGCCAACCAAGGCTTCATCAGTCAAGGTAGACACCATTCGACCCGACTTGGATTTCTTTCCTTTGATAGAGTGTGTTGTAGGTAACATCATGTATGGGGCAAGATCGGGATGGGCCTACATAACATTGCCTCGCGACATCATAAGCAGGATCAGGCCCTGAGCTTTGTCACGGGCCAGTGGAAGATTGACAACTTCCATTGTCGTCTTCGGGATGGAGACGATACCATATTGAGCTTCCGTCTTGGGGCACTACAAAAATTTGTCAGATTAGCGACGGCTAAATACGTCGCTAACCTTGGTGAAAACGTCGCTAAATCAATTTAGCGACGTTTAAGGCGACGTTTCGGGAACGACGGAAAAAAATGTGTCGCTAAACGAGAAAACGTCGTAAAACGTCGCTAGGGAGACGTTATTTGGCGACATTATAAACGTCGCTAATTAGCGACATAATTTACAACGTTTATTGGTTGACGCTAATTAGCGACGTAAACAGCGACGCTATTGTGTTGTCGTCGTTTGGCGACACTGTTGCGACATTTTGGCGACGACGAGCTGACATCAGATTATGGTGCCACGTGTTGCCACGTCAGCATTTAGCGACGCGTTTAGCGATATTTATTAACGTCGCTAATATTTAGCGACTAATGTTAACGTTGCTAAAAACGTCGCTAAGTTAAAAGAAAATATAAAAAAATAGGTTCCAGAATACAAATGGTGCTGGAGCTGGAACCTGAGCCAAAATACAGAATACGAAATACAAAATACAGAATCCAATCCATGGGTTCGCCGACCCCCTCGGTGGAACACTCAACACCGGCACGCACAATACATTCCAGAATATACAAAAAATATAAAGAAAAAAATACTATCCACAACGAACAATGTCAATATATAATATCCTCAACAAACCAAATCAATATCCGAAAATACGTACAAACTCAGTATCCTCAACGAACAAACTGAATATCCCCAAATACGTACAAAGTCAAAATACAAAATACATAATCTAATCCCTGGGTTCGCCGAAAATACAAAAACAAAGATTGAGACACAATTCTAATTCATATGTGTTTTAAGTGTGAGAACGGATGGCTCAGAACACAACCCAAAATTCATTCTAGCATACATTAGTGTGAATCATCTATGTTATGTACATATGGTGTAGTACACGTTCTTATCGAATCTAGTATCTAGTATCTGAAGAATGTAACAGAATCAAGATGAACTCACATAATGTAATACTAAAATATCATCAACTACTATATAAGATATAGTGATATGTTGTCGTATCATCATTGCCGAGGGATGAGGGTCGTAGGACAGTCAACTTTATCTACGGCTATATAGTTTCTGCCTCGCCAGTCGAATGGCTGCAGGGACTATATCCTGATCACCATGTCGTACCATAGTTTCTGTCTCGCCAGTCGAATGGCTGCAGGGACTATATGTCCCGATCACCATGTTACCAATTAACCAACCAACAAAACTACTTGTTACAAATATCGACACTATATGTCGCGAAACGTCGCTATGACGACGTCAGTATGAACGTCGCTAAATTCTAATTATATTCCCCCACCAATTTATTTCCCCCCATTTTACTCTCTTACTCTCTCTCTCTTCCCTCCTCCGGCGCTCTCACTCTCTCCGGCGCTCTCACAGTAGTTAAGTGTGAGAACGGATGGCTCAGAACACAACCCAAAATTCATTCTAGCATACATTAGTGTGGATCATTATGTTCTGTACATATGGTGTAGTATATGTTCTTATCGTATCTAGTATCTGAAGAATGTAACAGAATCAAGATGAACTCACATAATGTAATACTAAGACATCATCTACTACTATATAAGATATAGTGATAGGTTGTCGTATCATCATTGTCGAGGGATGAGGGTCGGAGGACAGTCAACTTTATCTACGGCTACATAGTTTCTGCCTCGCCAGTCGAATGGCTGCAGGGACTATGTCCTGATCACCATGTCGTACCGTAGATTAATGCAAATGGAGCTGGAGCCTGAGCCAAAATACATAATACAAAATATAAAATACAAAATCCAATCCCTGGGTTCGTCGACCCCCTCGGTGGAACACTCAACACCGGTACACACAATACATTCCAGAATATACAAAAAATATAAAGAAAAAATACTATCCACAACGAACAATGATAATATATAATATCCGCAAATACGTACAAACTCAGTATCCTCAACGAAAAAACTGAATATCCCCAAATACGTATAAAGTCAACAATATAGTACATTCCAAAAATGCAAAAACGAAACTACTGATCGCCTGGAGCTGGAGCTGGACACGGTGCTGGAGCCAGAGGAGTGCCACCAGATGACGCACAAATACCGCTCGAGTGAGCCAAAGGCATGCAGCCACTTCCCTCCCTCCATTCCCCCTCTCCCACTCTCATGCTATCAACGTCACAACTTTTCCAGTGTTGCTCCCTTTAATGATGATGAACGCAAAAATCAGAGACCCCCCTCTCCTTTCTCACTCTTCACAGTTCTCACAACAGGAAGGATCAATGTTTTCTAGTTCTCTTTCATCCATCCATTCCTCCATTCTGATCAAGCCTCCATATATGATATCCAACTCAAGTGTAGAGGCGAGAAAAAAGAAGTGGGCTGGAAGAGGAGGGAGAAGCAGCACAGCCTGCGGCATGACCTGGAGAAAGTACAGAGGCTTTCTTCAATATCTGTAGGAGAACTATAAGGATATATATTTTCACAACATGTCACCTTGACAAAGACCTTTAATGTGACAACCATGTTACCACGGTGTCGGAAGACTAACATATCATAATTTTTTAAGCCGTGTGTTTTGACATAATCCTTCCAACTTTTTCCTCCTATGTAGTAATCTTGTATTTGTTTATGAAGTACAAGATAACTACATAGGAGGAAAGAGTTGGGAGGATTATGTCAAAGCACACGGCTTAGAAAATTATGACATGTTAGTCTTCCGACACCGCGGTAACACGATATTCACATTAAGGGTCTTTGACAAGGTGATATGTTGTGAAAAGATAAATCCTTATAGTTCTCCTACGGATGTTGAAAAAAATCTACTAAAATTCCTCCAGGTCTTGCCGTCGGCTGTGCTGCTTCCCCCTCCTCTTCCTGCTCACTTCTTCTCCCCCGCCTCTACACTTGAGTTGGATATCATATGTGGAGGCTTGATCAGAACGGAGGAATGGATGGATGGAAGAGAACTAGAAAATACTGATCCTTCCTGTTGTAAGAACTGTGAAGAGTGAGAAAGGAGAGCGGGGTCTTTGATTTTTGCGTTCATCATCATTAGAGGGAGCAACGCAGGAAAAGTTGTGACGTTGATAGCATGAGAGAGGGAGAGGGGAAATGGAGGGAGGGAAGTGCCTGCATGCCTTTGGCTCACTCGAGCGGTATTTGTGCGTCAGATAAAATACAGAAAATTTGATTTTTCTCCAAGTGTGAGAACGGATGGCTCAGAACACAACCCAAAATTCATTCTAGCAAACTTTAGTGTGATTCATCCATATTCTGTACATATGGTGTAGTATACGTTCTTATCGAATCTAGTATCTAGTATCTGAAGAATGTAGCAGAATCAAGATGAACTCACGTAATGTAATACTAAAACATCATCTACTACTATATAAGATATAGTGATAGGTTGTCGTATCATCATTGCCGAGGGATGAGGGTCGGAGGACAGTCAACTTTATCTATGGCTACATAGTTTTTGCCTCGCCAGTCGAATTGCTGCAGGGACTATGTCTTGATCACCATGTCGTACAGTAGATTTATGCAAATGGAGCTGGAGCTGGAGCCAAAATACAGAATCCAAAATACAAAATACAGAATCTAATCCCTGGGTTTGCCGAAAATACAAAAAAAAAGATTGACACACAGTTCTAATTCATATGTGTTTTAAGTGTGAGAACGAATGGCTCAGAACACAACCCAAAATTCATTCTAGCATACATTAGTGTGAATCATCTATGTTATGTACATATGGTGTAGTATACGTTCTTATCGAATATAGTATCTAGTATCTGAAGAATGTAACAGAATCAAGATGAACTCACATAATGTAATACTAAAACATCATCTACTACTATATAAGATATAGTGATAGGTTGTCGTATCATTATTGCCGAGGGATGAGGGTCGAAGGACAGTCAACTTTATCTACGGCTACATAGTTTCTGCCTCACCAGTCGAATGGCTGGAGGGATTTTGTCCTGATTACCATGTCGTACCGTAGATAAAGTTGAATCATCTATGTTCTGTACATATGGTGTAGCATATGTTCTTATTGTATCTAGTATCTGAAGTATGTAACAGAATCAAGATGAACTCACATAATGTAATACTAAGACATCATCTACTACTATATAAGATATAGTGATAGGTTGTCATATCATCATTGCCGAGGGATAAGGGTCGGAGGGCAGTCAACTTTATCTACGGCTATATAGTTTCTGCCTTGCCATTCGAATGGCTGAAGGGACTATGTCCTGATCATCATGTCGTACAATAGTTTCTGTTTCGCCAGTCGAATGGCTGCAGGGACTATATGTCCTGATCACTAAGTGTGAGAACGGATGGCTCAGAACATAACCCAAAATTCATTCTGGCATACATTAGTGTGAATCATCTATGTTCTGTATATATGGTGTAGTGTATGTTCTTATCGTATCTAGTATCTGAAGAATGTAACAGAATTAAGATGAACTCACATAATGTAATACTAAGACATCATCTACTACTATATAAGATATAGTGATAGGTTGTCATATCATCATTGCTGAGGGATGAGGGTCAGAAGGTAGTCAAATTTATCTACGGCTATATAGTTTCTGCCTCACCAGTCGAATGGCTGCAGGGACTATGTCCTGATCACCATATTGTACCATAGTTTCTGTCTCGCCAGTCGAATAGCTGCAGGGACTATATGTCCCGATCACCATGTTACCAATTAACCAACAAACAAAACTACTTGTTACAAATATCGGCACTATCGGTGCGTTCGAATCGGAGTATCACATTTTTCGGTGTCGGAAAACAAATAATTATTACTAAATTATCAGATTTTTTGGCACTATCGGTGCCCCTGACCAAGCCCCCCTACACCACCCCTAACCCGAACCCTAACCCTCCACTCCTCCCCTGCTCCCCTCCCCAGCCGCCCCTATCCCCCTGCTCTCCTCCCCCAGCCTCCCACACATACCCACCCCTAACCCAAACCCTACCTCTAGCTCCCCTCCTCCAGCCGCCCTCGTCCCCCCTGCTCCACCCCCCAGCCACCCCTGAACCACCCGCATCCCCCCTGTCCCTCCCTCCGAGCCACGCGTACCCCCTAACCACCAACAACCAAAACAGTTGGAGAGAGTGAGAGCGCCGGAGAGAGTGAGAGCACCGAAGGGGGAGGAGAGAAAGTGAAAGAGTAAAATAGGAGGAAATAGACCCTAACCCGAACCCTAACCCGAGCTCCCCTCCCCCAGCCGCCCTCGTCCCTCCTGTCCCACTCCCTCCAGCCACCTCCAGCCACCCCCAACCACCCGTATCCCCCCTGCACCTCCTTCCGAGCCACCCGCACCCCCCAAACCACCAACAACCAAAACAGACGGAGAGAGAGAGAGAGAGAGAGAGGGGAGAGTCACGTACCGGAGAGGGAGGAGAGTCGCCGGAGAGAGTGAGAGTCACCGCCGGAGAGAGTGAGAGCCCGGAGGTGGAGGAGAGGGAGTGAGAGAGGAAAATAGGGAAAAATGAATCGGCGGGGGGATATAATTAGAATTTAGCGACGTTCAAACGACGGTCGCTAAATTGGTCGCTATTAGCGACGTCATTGCGACGTTTCGCGACGACTAGCTCATGTAATTAATATACGTCATTATTTCGTCGCTTACTTTGGCGCTAGTAGCGACGATTAGCGACGCTTCATTAAAACGTCGCTAATGTACACTATTTAGCGACGTTAATCGAACGTCACTAAATTTATGTCGCCAAATGAGCAGATTTTAGTAGTGGGGAAGCTGTCGAATTGGAGGGTCACTATGTTGGTAGTGACCGTCTTATCTTCATAGTCAAGGGATAGGACTTTGGCATCAATGAGACTCTGAATCTGCTTCTTTAATACGTAGCAGTCACATGTCGAGTGGTGGACGTACCGATGGTTGTGACAGTACTTCGGGTTGTCCACTTTGTCCACCTTGTCGGGATGCTTGGAAGACGGAAGTTGTAGCTTCTCGCCGGCCTTCATCAGCATGTTAAAGAGCTCCAGCACATCTTCATCATTGAAGGAGTAATTTTCCTTGTGTCTCGACACTTCTGCCGACTTTTGGTTAACTGATGTTGAACCCTTGAAAATGGTGACAGTCAAGGCTTGTTTCCCTTTTTCGTCTTTGCTATTGTTCATAGGGTTATTACTGGATGGGCATTTCCCTTTGTCTTTGAGGGTAGGGAAGTTCAGCCCTAGCAAGCGTGCATCCTGAATGTTCCTTTCGGCACTATCAGCACCGGTAATGAAAAGCATCCACTCCATGGATGGGGCATTGTGCCAGAGTTTGATTGCAAAAAGCATGTTCTTGCGGCATGAGTCCATAAGCACAGGCTCAGGCACACCAGGTGGAAGCTTCAAGACCGCTTGGCGGAAGCACTCAATATAGGCGTGTACAGGCTCCTTTTCTTTCTAGACAATATTCATGAGAGATTTCATGTCCATTCCACCCTCATAAAATCGAGAGAGGAAGAGTCGCTTCAAATCGTCGAAGGACGATATGCAATTGTCGAAGAACTACAGAACCACTCGTACGCTACCCCCTGTAATTCTCTAACGAATAAGTTTGTGAGTAGGACGTCATCTTTTGGTATATGCCCCGTTACAGAGGTGAAGTACCTCAAGTATCAACAGAAAGACTCCTTCCTATTAAAAGGTGTGAGCATCTGTGGTTTGTACATAGGAGGGTACACCTTATCATTCCACTCCGGGGGATATGGTTGCCGAATCTCTAACTTTTGGAGTGATTCTCGCTTGTCATTCGCGTCAAAGCGAGCATACAACTCTCTAAGATCCTGTTGTATGTCGTCTGTCATTGGTGGGCAAGATGATCGGGGCAGTGCATTGTTCTCAATCGGGAGTGGCACCTCAGAAGATGTATTAGACTCCCCTTTTGTCCCTGGATCTGGATTTGCTGGAGTAGGGGCACGGGGTGGCAACCTATCCTTGAGCTCAAAGACTACCTGAGTTAAGGCTTGCATGGATTCAGTCAACGTATGCAGGCATGTCTCTAGGGCCTCAATACGTTATTGGTGGTTTGATCCTTCGTTGCTTCCTGCATTGTTACCCCCTGCCATATACACCGATATCAGTTGCTGGGAAGTAGATAGCATGGTGGATCTTTTGCTTTCTGGCTCAGACCCTTGGACTTCACCTTCATGGGGGAAGATAGGCAAGTTGAATTCATCTTTAGATTCGAAGTAGTTGCTAATCCCAGCTTGTTGATAACTTGCACCTTCGGAAGTGTTTGTATCCGTTTTATACAAACCCTCGTCTGGTTTGAACGACGGATTATCATGAAATATGGGGGGTTGGCTACCCCCAGCTTATGCTGTCGATGGATCGACAATCCCCTTTGACGAGGACATGGCCTTGGAGTGAGTGTGTTGGAGCACACCCGTACTGGACACTACCAACTTGCTGCCTTGAGGTCGACTTTTGGATTTAGATCCACTAGCCGAGATGGGAGGGTTTTTATAAGTTCTTGAGAGAGGGAGAGTTTCATACATCATTACATGGGGCAAATAGTAGTTCATCTTTGTCTTCAATCGGCACCCTCTTGTCGATATTTTGTTGAGCGGGAGCCGACATTTGCAGTCGATGGAAAACCGACTACCTTCTTGGAGGAGATACTGCTGTTTGGTTACAGCAGTAGTTGAAGATTATGTTGGCACAGCTGTGCCCTGGGGTAGGCATATTATGCATAACATGAGCCTCCTCTACCTTGCGCTTGTGAGAAATCATATAACATAAGTCACAGGGAGAGGTATTCACATCTACGCTCACTTCACTCGCACAGCCACACAGGGCGCATGAACGAAAATGTGATAATGCTTCCCCCAACCCAATTCCCTCGCATGAGGTATGCTTAGGTCATAAGTGAGGAGTGGCTTGTGAGACAGACCCACTTCATACTTGCAGCCACACTGCTCGTATGAGCACGTTGCCACAATGGTTTTCTCTGGCTTAGTTCCTATATGTGAGCGCCCAAATGATAGGAGGACTTTGGGAACTATATCCTTCGAGACACAAGAGTATACGAATCAGTTCTATACAGCTTGTCTTCAGCTACGCATATTACTGTCAGTGCATGCTTTGGGCTAACTATAGGTGTAGCACATTGATTGTGCAGGATGAGTGCTGCCTTAGACTTTTTTATACTAGTCCTAGAAGGCACGTAGTACTCAAAATCCAACATGGCCTTCCCAGGGGGTAGGCAATTATGTTAAAGATAAAGGATCCTTCATGTACGACTATCTTCATACGCAGATGGGATACTACACTTTGTTTCTTACGCTGCGCCTTCTTCTGGCGCACAGCCTGAGATTGGTAGCCTCCATTGTGTTTCTCAGCAATTGGAGTTGGTTGAAAGACCGTAATAGTAGTAGATGAAGGCACGGGGAGTGCGCTTGAGTTCAGGGAAGCATTGGACGCCTTTCCTTTGACTGCGTTGTTCGGTACATTGGTCTTCGACACCCAAGTAAGACGAGTCTTCTTCAACTTTGCTAGCCACTTCAAAGGACTCTTATTGCCTTTAGAAAGTAGATCCTCAAAAGCTTGATGGTCGAAGCGCACGACTAGCATCGTTTGAGAGGACTCCAACAGGTTGTTGTCAGATTGTGTCACGACCTTCTCTTCAGAGGAGAAGAAAGTCCCCAACAGAGTCGATATTTTGTTTGCCGTGAACAAAAAGTTGAACGAACTTTTGTATTACAAATGAAGAGATTTTATGTCCAAGTAGGATATCTAAGTATAATTAATTCTGAAAAAGTGTGACGATGGATATCGAACACTGCAGTAGTTCTTTTACTCTGTTGACGATCTGACGACGAGAAAAACTTGCTCTGACTTTCTGAATGCCTGTGAGTGGGTGATCTGAGTTTGCCAATCAAGGAGTAGTTGAAGATCCTGAATGAAGGAAGACTTCTTCTATTTATAGGCGGGTGTATATGCGATATGCGTAGGTGATTTTGGCATACATGAGCGCTGGACATATGAGAATATTGGGGAATCTATTGTAACAGCACCGTTGGGCTGCTGATTAGATGACACGTGGCAGTTGTTAGAATTTTCTTACTGCTAAGATCCTGAGTGGTTGGCACCCATTCATCAAAATAACTGAGTCAACGACACGTGTCATGTGCACACTGCTCAAGGATCTTATTCTGTTTGAAGATAATAGATTTGGTCGTATCTAAAGAGAGATGATTATCTTACTGGCCACATGACATCTTTTAAAAGTGCCATACTGAGGGTGAACTATGCACCAAAGATGCTGCACTTCTGTGCATCACTGAGACTGCACTTCTGGCATCCCTAAGGCTGCGCTTCTGGCATCACTGAGGTTGCGCTTCTGGAAGTCAATGAAGCTGCGCTTTGGATGTAGAACTGTGCTTTTGAAAGTGTCAAAATGGCAATAATCTTGAAGCTTTTGTTGGAAGCCATACTTTTGGATGTCATTTGACAACTGCTATATGATATCTGATATTGATAGCTGACAACAGATAGCTACAAAATCTGTCTTCTAACACTTTGTTCAATATGCCATTAATGCTGAAGTGATGGTACTGTATTATAGGCACTGTGCTTTTGGGTCTCAAAATACTGTACTTTTGACGTGCTGAACTGCTGCAATTTTGGGGCTCTGAACCATTGCACTTTCGAGGCTCTGAGGCGCTACACTTTTATATATTTATTGAGTCAAAGCCTCCTTAATTGCTGCCAGTTTATGGGGCTCGATGACTAAAGATTTATTCATAAATAAGATCCATTGCGATGAATGTGAGATTCATCCAATTAACTCGGACCTTTGACTTGTTGCCACTTGGCATGTGGGCTTGACTACCTTCAGCCTATAAATTGGGCATCTTTTTAGGGTCACAACTCGTTCATGTACCCTTCTTTCCCACTTTTTGTCGGAGACATTGCACCCTGATGAGTCTTCTCCTTGGCGAGCTTGGCAAAGCTTATGCCAGTCGGAGGCTAGAATTATAAAACTCTTTATACACAGAAGTATCGATCCCTATGCGTGGTGCGTGCTAGCTGAGCTTTGGTTCGAGATAATACATAGTGCCAAAATAACGAATGCCTGGTATGGAGTTGATGTGCCCTGCTTTCGTTATGCTGGAAGAGCCACAAGGCGACATGTGATATGCTTGAACTGAGACGAGGAAGCAGAGCACTATCAAGGAAGTGATTTGCTCTAACGAGGAAGTGATTTGCTCTTGCGTCTCAGTGTGCTGCACATTTTATGTCCTGCACTTTTGTCTGTTGTGCAGATCAAGCACCACACTTTTGTATGCTATATTACAGTTTTGTATACTTTGTAGATAGCTTTATGTATAATCTGTAATAGACATATAATCATGATTTGAATAAAGAACTTCTTTTGTTCATTCAGCTTCTTGTGTTTTCTGTTGTGTGCAGAGATTCTGACAGTGCTTCATAAGTGCTACACTTTTTATGCTTCTACTGGTATTTGACCATGTATCCATAGAGAGTTCGACAAAAGCATTATGAGAGAAGCTAAATTCACTTAATAAGGGAAGACAGTCGGCAATAAGGCATTTCTTATTCGCTAAGTCGTCTACTCGATATACACGGAGGGTGCCTCGATGGCACAACATCTGAATGAAGTTCAGGGTATTATCAATCAGCTGTCTGCAATGAAGATTGGGATTGATGATGAGCTTCAGGCGCTATTACTTTTGAGTTTTCTACTGGAAAGCTGGAAGACGTTGGTGGTATCGGTGAGCAACTTCGTACCGGAAGGAGTTGTCATGATGGGGATAGTCAAAAGTAGCTTGATGAATAAGAAGATCCGGCACAAGCAAGTTTAATCGTCATAAAAGTCTGCTCTGGTGGCTTCCTACAAGAAGAAAAGACTCAAGTCACAGTCGAGGATACATGAGAGTTCCCATAATCTTTTGATAGTGGATCGCAAGTAGGGCTGCTATCACTTTAGCAAAGTGGGTCATATAAAGAGGAACTGCATGTAGCTCAAAGTTGAGAAGGCTAAAGGCAATGATGATCAGAAGGATCTCACGACATGTGGAGATATCATGATCACCATGGCCAACGTAGAGGAACCTTGTGGCATATGTCATGACGATGACTGGGTCATATCACTATGGCAAGTTTGGACATGTGAAGATGGTAAATAATAGGACGGTTGCAGTTGTAGGCATCAGTGATGTGCACTTGATGATGGAGCTTGTTGTGAATCTCACCCTTATGGGTGTAGTGCATATATCGAGTTTGTGCTACAACTTGGTTTCGGCAGGGAGGCTGACAGATGATGGATTTCGCAGTTTGATTGGAAATAAAGAATGGATGCTTACGAAAGGTTCCTAACAACTGGCTCGAAAAGATTTATGTTGTGGCATGTATAGGCTCAACCCACTGAGTTTTACATGCAAGCTACAAACATCGGTTGGAGGCTTGATGGGTCTTTGGGATGTTTTGAGGGATACAAAGGATTCGGTTTATCGAGACAAAGTGAAGCATGGTGATGAGTCAAAGATTAAGGGTCAGTATATTGGTTCTATGACAGCTGGTCAGTCTCCAAGTAGGGGTTGCTCTACCGATCTGGTTTTGGCGACGGGTGGTTTGCCAAGGCTTGACGGAGCGACATCGGTTTCAACAGTTCCAAGCCAGAAAGGAGATCAAGATTTACAACAAACTCAATCAGAGGTGGCATAATCACCATTCACACAGTTCAGAGGGAGCTTTGGGTCATCAATGACGTGCATAATACATGATATTATGTTCGAGGATGCATGTGTGCAGGGGAGCTTCAGTGTCGGATATGAAGGTAGGCAGCTTCAGGAGTTCGAGTCTCATGAGGATAGCACCGTCTACTTGGTTGGTCCAGCCAAGGGTGAAGAAACTCAATAGAACGGTAGCACGTTTCGGTGGAAGACAAAAGTCGAGGATAGGCAGACGAGACTTGCGGTATGACTGATCGTCATGGACTTCGATCTTGATCGTGTTATTGATGTCAACATAATCCCAGTGGTGGAGGAGGTGCTACACATGACAGCTAGCGTCGATGTGATGGTCGAGGAGCTGGAGACGATAAAAGATTCAAAATAGCTCCGGGGATTGGAGATCTGTAGCATGGAAGAGCATGAACTCTGTCGTGAGGCGACGGGCATAGAGTCCAATTGAGGAGCCATGGGGTTCACACCCTCTCATCAGACTACAGGGGGAGATTGTTGGAGTCCAGTCGGGATTTGGTAACATCACATTTGTGAAATTCAAATCTAGTTAAATATATGATTTGATTAGATTTGGATATCCATAATTGGTGCTGTGCTATTTTAGATATAATATGTCTTATTTTAGGGCTATTATTTAGAAAATTCTATTATGATCTAAAATAGGATATTGACATAATATTTTAGGTATAATATGATTCCAATTTTATTCCTATTTTGGAAGTCCTATTATGACCTAGAATATGATTTTCTCATCCTATATTTATGGGGCGAGGGTGGAGGCACAAAGCATAGCACAAAGTTAAGAATCAGGATACTCGTCCACAGGAGATCTAAGATAAAGTTGACACATTGCTTTTAGGACTTCGACATACATGACAGAAGGAAGAAGAGATCTATTCGTGGAGTCGTCAACTTCAGTTAAGGAGATTGCTATGGGTTGGTGAGAGATTTCAATTATAATCTCTTTCTTTTCTTCTTGTGTGTGGTGAGGGGGTTCAACCTATTAGAGCAAAGGGTTCAACATTGTTTTTGTAAATCATGTAATGTCATATGAGTTACAGAGATTGTGATTTGGCCAGGAGACGTAGTCACCGCCACATATTTCTCTTTATCTGTGCTTGGTGTCCATTAGATGAGAGTTGGTTATGTCAAGTGGGTTGGCCTAAGTTTCCTTTGCGGCAATGTCTCAAATGCGGTATCGGAGCGCTTGTAGGGCGTGTCTGATTCTCGATAATTTTAAAGTTATATGGGCTAAGTCCAATACCATACCTCATGAATCAATTCCAATTGAACCTAACCATGTTCAAAGTTACAAGTCAGATTGGATTGGACGTTGTAGCTGCTTTGAGACAGATTTTGTTGTTCATTATTTGATACTATATTCAAAATTAAGTTGACTTTTGAATTGTTTCCATAAGGTGGTTAGGACCAAGGACCTAAGATTGAAGGGTATTATGTAGTTTCGCTTCTAAGATTGAGTTAGGAACATCTTCATAAGGTGGTCCGGGTACGGACCTAAGGTTGGATGAACTATATCAATATATCAAGGCCAGTTATAACCATGGCGGAGCGAGCAACAGTGCACGGCCTAAAATTTTAAGGGATACTGTGAAACCCGTAAATTTTAATTAATTTAGTGTTATTTTTATTTATTATAATTAGATTAAAATTATTATTTCTGGAATTTTAGTGTTTGGTCAAACCCATAAAATTTTATATTTTTAATTGTATAATTTGTTGCTAGATTAATTATTATCATTTTAGGAAAAACCATATTTTTAGAAAAAATATTAATCCTGGAATTTTGAATGTTGAGCCTGACTCGTCCTAAACCCATCTTGAATACATTTTTGAAACCGAACCCAAATTTGGGTTTTTCCCGAAACGAATCTTTTAGTACATATATGAATATAATTTTCCTTATTAAAAGAAAAGAATACTTATAATTTCCTTTTAAACTCTCTTAATACTCATTTAACTCTCTTTCTCTCTCTCACTTCTCAAAACCATCAGAAAGAAAACTCTACCTTTCCTCTCCCAAACGTAGCTAGCCGACCCCTCGGCACCCAGGCTGCCGCCACTTTCCGACTCCTCCTTTCATCTTCCCGAAATCCCCGCATCATCCTTCCTATAAAACCCCATCTCCTCCTTCCTCTCCCCACACTTCATTCACTTCACCCAAACCCTATATCCCCAAATCCCAGCCCTAGTCGATCCCGAGCTCCCCTCGGCGCGCGCCCCGAGCCGCCCCGACGCCACCTCCAGCGTCGCCCGAGCCCCTCTCGGCCGACCCCACGGTGCCTCCCTGTCCGGTGACCCGCGCGGCTTCCCCCGAGCCGACCGCCTCCCTCCGGCGTGCCATCCGATGCCAATTCCGACCCGAGCGGCGAGCCCCGCTCCTCTAGTGCTGCCCCGTGCGCACCTCCCTGTGTGCGTTGGTGTCCCCGTGCCCCGGACACTGTCCAGCGTTCATTGTGGTTTCCAGCACTGTTCTGGATTTTCTCGAGACCGCGGGATTTGTCTTTTCTTCCTTTTATTCTCATCTGAGAGCTCTAGCCGAGCACCCCAGGTATCTTCAGTGTTCCTGTGTCCCTTCCATTTAGTGTCGATGATGACATGGTCCCCGATCCCGACATGGGATTCAACATCGATAATTACGATGTTGGTTTTAGATTTTTTTGAACTTAGTTTCAGAATGGTTTTTGGCTTGGATGTTGTTGTTTGATGGTTCTGTGGTTTCTCGAAAGTTTTGAGAGAAGTTCGAATTTTTCGGAAATGGCTCTGTGACCATTTTCCTTAGAGAGGTTATGTGGTTTTTTCGGTTTTTCGAGTTATATTTCGGGTTTTCCGAATTTTATAGTTCGGAAAGTTTTCTTTGATTATGATATAAACCTACTCTTGGGTTGGATAAATTGGAATTTTTGGTTGGGAATGTTTTGTGGTTTGGAATATTGTGGGTGGTAGTATTTTCCCAGGATTGGGTTGCCCCAATTATAGAGGAAGTGCTGCCCAAATTTTTAAAAAATATATTTTAAAACTATTTTTAAATCCCGATCTTTGCAAAACGAACTACATTTTGGAGTGTTGGTTTTAAAATAGATTTTGTATCTTTTCGGGCGACAACCATATTGGTCCATGGGCCCTAACTAAATGCAAACGAAACCGGCCAACCGGGACATTGAGGCATTAGTTAAAACATGAGTTTTTGAATGACCAAGTCCGAGACGCATTTTATAATTACCTTTAATTTATTATTATTTTTAGAATGGGTTACTACTGTTAGTATTTTGGTGCAGGGCTTCGGCCTACTGTTGGACAGTTCGCGGCATTCAGAGCTCGCCTTTAAATTAAATTAATTTATGTAAAAATATTTGTAAGGACATAAGTCCAAGTTTTCTTTTCTATTTTCCAGTGGACCTGTAATAAGTAGTTTAGTTTTACCTTTTCTTTTCTGGATTGTTGAGTTATAGGTAAACGCGTTAATAATAAAATAAATATTTATTTTATTATAGAAAAATTAATAAGAGTTTTCTCACATTAAATAAAATAAGATTTCAAATTTGTAACTTAGATAATTTCATATTTTCTCATTAAAAGAAAAATCTAATATATATATATATATATATATATATATATATATATATATATATATATATATATATATATATATATATATATATATATATATATATATTTCAAAATATAAAGTTTTGCCAAATAATTGAAAAATGCGAAGTTTTCCAATAAAAATGTTAACTTGAGTTTTATCTCGTTAAATTAAAAACTTTGAATCGCATCGATAAACATGTTTTGTTTATAACAACATAAAATTTGACTAGGATCAAATTTTAGAGATCGTAACTAGCATACCTAGATATGGTTTCCTCATTTATGCTAAGTCGGGATTCTCAATGTAGGATTTCGAGGACGAGTCTGATTTTCTTTCCCGGAACCGACTCTTCAAACCCAGTCATAAACAAAGGCAAGTACGGTTGTGTTTATTTTTCAATTTAGTTAATAATTGTAATATTGCAAGATTAAACCACATTGCTACACGGAACTCTCTACTAGAGTATTGATTGTTATTGATTGTGGGATTGGGAGAGTAGTGTAGTGTATTATGACCAGTACCCCTCATATTGCATATTGATTATGTGAGCTTACTCCTTTTATACGGGGATAAGCCGTATCGTATCACTAGGATACCATTGTACAACCCAAGCCGGTCATAAGCATTACATGCTCAAATCACATTATTTTTAATTGTGAAAAATTGTTAGAAAATATTGTTCAAGTATTTAAATTGTTTAAATTATAAATTTCTAATTATTAATTGAATTGTTAAATTTTCATAATTGTACTTTGCTCCTTTCCTGACTGGATTTCCTACCCCCAATAGGTTCCATTGATGATGCAGAGCTATTGATTAGTAGCTATTACGATCCTGAGCTCTACCCTGCTGTGCTTCCAGATTTCCACTTGGAAGATGTTGAGCTTGAGGCTGATGAGCCAACTTCCTAGATGATGATTTTTCTTTTAGTTTTGATGTTTGAATAAAAAGACAATTTTTATTTTATCTGATGTATTAAATGAACCTTTTGTTGGACAAGTTTTAATATTCAAAATTTAGATGTTGTGACAAAATATATTGTGTTGTTGTGATTACCTGCATTTGGATACAGCTTACTGCCGCCGTCCCACAATGGTGCAGGCTGGGCATGATCCGATTCGACCCAACAATTTGGGACCGGGTCGTGACATGTTTTTAGTGGTGGCCCATGTAGGTTTGATCAACAACTTAGGTAAACATATCTAGAAACATTTTGAATACTAGAACATTAATTTGTCACAACATAGGACCGATATATATTATAAATAAATATTTTTTGTTTTGTTTTGTTATAGACTGGTAGGCTACCTTGCTTATGTTTTGCAATCCTAAACCTTCCAGAGTATGGCCACAGACAAGACCAACACTGCTGGCGATGGGTTTTCATCACCCAATCACACCCCACCTCCTCAATCGAGTCCGGATCCTACACCCCGACAGCTGACCGATCGTTCCCATAATGCACCAGCACACCGTAGATTTTACACTACTACTCAAGTGTTAGATCCTACATCTTCCCAGACTGAACAACAAGCTCCTGCGGTGGTGCCCGATCCAGCTGCCCCACCAGTGCCCGTGGACCTCACCGACCTCGTAGGCCTGCTACGAGGAGTGCTTGAGGCACAGAGAACTCAAGCTGAAGCTCATCGCGAACAGACGGCGATTATGAGAGAAGACATGGAGAATGCCCACAATGTGGCTATGGCTGCACTGGAGAGAGGAAAAGCAGCCCAATCTGAACCAAGGCCGGCTAAAGTCGGCGATATTGAGAAATTTAAGAAGCTGGGCCCTCGACCTTTCAAAGGAACCGAGGGAATCATTTATGCTGACGAATGGCTCGACAGCATGGAGCATCTCCTCAGCATTGCTCGACTTCCTGATGACCTTCAAGTTGAAGCTGTGGGACTCCAACTGTTAGATGTAGCGAGCACCTGGTATCGGAATGAACCCCGGCTCCAGGACAAGCAGCTTGACTAGAACACCTTCAAGAGGTTGTTCTGCAGAAAGTTCTTCCCAACATCAGAGTTGCGAGAGATGGAAAGACAGTTCGAGAATCTGAAGCAAGGGAACATGATGGTTGGAGAATATGCGGCAGAGTTTGGTCAACTTAGTCTCTTTGCCAAGAACTTGGTTGTCGACCCCGCTGATCGTGCTGAAAGATTCAGGTATGGACTGAGGGAAGAGATTCGCACTCCTGTGATCACAGGCGGCGCCAAGACGTACGAGAGGATACTAATACGAGCTCAGGATATAGAGAAGAGTCAGCCTGCTCATTCAAAAAGGGAGTATTCTGGAACTAGCAACTTCCAGAGTAACCAGAAGAGGCCTAACCACAACAATAACAACAGGCCTTCTCACCACCAGCAGCAGCACCATCAGGCGAGGACCAATGACAGAGCGCCTCAGAAGCAGATTCCTGTCTGCGATTTTTGCAAGAGGCTAGGGCATCAGGCAAATATCTGCAGGAAGAGACTAGGGCACTGCCTAGTTTATGGGTCTGCCACCCACCAAGTAAGAGACTGTCCCACGGCATTCAACCGGACCAGAACTACACAGCAGAAGGCTCCTTTACCCACTCAGCGACAACAGTTTAGGCAACACCAACAGAAGACTGGGCGAGCTTTTGCCCTAACAGCAGATGAGCAAGAGCCAGAGCAGGAACCCACCGCTGATGTCATTGCAGGTTCCATTTATGTGTATTCACATCCTGCTTTAGCATTATTTGATTCGGGTGCATCACACAATTTATAGCAACAAAATTCATCTCTGCACACCACCTAGTTATAGGATTTAGCAAGAAGATATGTAGAGTTATGACCGATGGTGGACCCATACCCATCACTGAGACCTGTAACTGTCCTATAACTATATCAGGACACAATTTCTTAGCACCCTTACTTGTGATGCCCTTACCTAACTATGATGTAGTCCTAGGAATGGACTGGTTAAGTAAGCAGCATGCGCTGATAGATTGTCACAGAGGTTGTGTAGTCTTCAACCCACCTGGAGAGCCGGAGTTTGAAATCTCTCGAGCTCCGAAAGATATATTGGGTATTACTTACTCCTCTATCACTGAAGAACCTGGACCTCCTCATCCTATCATAGCAGAATTCATGGATGTCTTTCCTGATAGTCTTCCAGGATTACCCCCAAATCGATATATAGAATTCAACATCGACCTAGTTCCCGGTTCTGCCCCTATTTCTCGGGGATGCTACAGAGTCAACCCTAAGAGACCAAAAAAATGAAGGACCAGATCAATGAGCTGAAGGCCCTTAGATTTATCAGAGATGGAGCTTCATCCTGGGGAGCACCAGTCTTGTTCGTGCCCAAGAAGGACGAAATTGTACGGATGTGCATCGACTACCGGGAGCTGAACAACATCACCATCAAGAACAAGTACCCTCTTCCCCGGATCAATGACCTGTTTGATCAACTAAGTGTAGCTAAGGTATTCTCGAAGATAGACCTTCGATCTGGCTACCATCAAATCAAGGTCTGGAAGGAGGATATTCCAAAGATGGCGTTCAACGCCAAATATGGTCAGTATGAATTTTTGGTCATGCCGTTTGGATTAATAAATGCCCCTGTAGTATTCATAAACCTTATGAACAAGGTCTTCCATGAATATCTGGATCAGTTTGTTGTTGTCTTCATCGATGACATCCTGATTTACTCGAAGACCGAAGAAGAGCATGAAGAGCACCTGAGGAAAGTTCTGGGAACTTTAAGGAAGGAGAAGCTCTAAGGTAAGCTATCTAAATGTGAATTCTTCTTAGACAAGGTGGATTTTCTGGGCCATGTTGTCACAGAAGAAGGAATTTCGGTGGATCCAAAGAATATAGCTGCTATTGAGAAGTGGAGTACACCAAGTTCAGTTGCTGAAATCAGAAGTTTCTTGGGCTTAGCTGGCTACTACCGAAAATTTGTGAAGGACTTCGCCAGGATTGCTGAGCCGATGACGAAGCTCACAAGAAAGAATGAAGAATTTGTGTGGACTGAAGCTTGCCAGGCAGCTTTTGAGGAACTGAAGAAGAGACTTACAACGGCACCGATACTTGCGCTACCCGCAGGTACCGGCAGTTTCTCAATCTACAGTGATGCTTCTGGTAAAGGATTGGGTTGTGTTCTTCAACAACACGGGAAAGTAATTGCTTACGCATCTAGGAAATTACGGACTCATGAGAAGAACTATCCCACGCATGACTTGGAGCTTGCAGCAGTTATTTTTGTACTAAAGCTGTAGAAGCATTACCTCTATGGAGAGAAAGTGGAAATATTTACAGACCACAAAAGTATTAAATATGTTTTCACTCAGAAGGAGCTGAACATGCGATAGAGGCGATGGCTGGAGCTGATAAAAGATTTCGACATCGACTTGCAGTACCATCCGGGTAAGGCTAATGTGGTTGCAGATGCACTTAGTCGATACCCGATAGCAATGTTTTTGACCAAGGAGCGACATTTGCTGGAAGAAATAGAGAAGCTTGGACTGGAGATTGTACAACCTGAAGAAGAAATGAAGAAGCTGAGAAGAGAAGCAATTGTACTAGGAGTTGAATCATCAATGATGCAGTTACAAGTGCGTTCAAGTCTGATGGACAAAGTCAAGGAGACATAATTTTAAGACGAGACGCTTTGCAAACTCAGAGATCAAGTGCTGGCAAGAACACTTGAAGGATTCTCAATCGCCAGCGATGGAGCACTGAGGTATGGTACGAGGTTTTGCGTACCAACTGGCGAACTGAGGAATGAACTGATGTAAGAAGCGTACCAGTCACAATATTCCATACATCCAGGAGCTAATAAAATGTATCGGGATATGCGTACTGTAGTGTGGTGGTACGGAATGAAGAAGGACATATCCAGATTTGTGGCTAGATGCTTGATTTGTCAACAAGTGAAAGCCAGCAGACAGAGACCAGCAGGACTGTTGCAGCCGCTAGACATCCCGGAGTGGAAATAGGAACACATAACGATGGACTTTGTATCGGGATTTCCTCGATCCCAAGGGAGGAGGATGCCATTTGGGTTATTGTGGACCGACTGACAAAGTCAGCTCACTTTATCCCCTTCAAGATTGGTCTATCCACCGAGAAGTTGGCAGCACTGTACATGCAGCATATCTACCGGATTCATGGAGTTCCAGTAAGTATTGTATCTGACAGAGATACCAGATTCACCATTCACTTCTGGAAGATCTTGTATGACAGTTTGGGAACACAATTGAAGTTCAGCACCGCCTACCATCCTCAAACTGACGAATAATCGGAGAGAACCATCCAGACGCTATAAGACATGCTGAGATATTGCGTCTTGGAATTTGGAGGGTCTTGGGAAGTCCATTTGCACTTGGTAGAGTTCTCCTACAACAACAGCTACTAAGCTAGCATCGGTATGACTCCGTTCGAGGCACTCTATGGACGTCGTTGCCGCACTCCACTTGCTTGGGACGACGTAGGAGAAAGAGTATTACTTGGACCTGAGATGGTGACCGATGCAGCAGAGAAGGTAAAGGTGATTAGAGACAAGCTCAGGATTGCTCAGGACAGACAGAAGCATTTGGCTGATAGCAGTCGTCGACCACTAGGGTTCGAAGCAGGAGATAGTGTCTTCGTCAAGATTTCTCCTACCAGAGGAACTATCAGATTCGGCAGAGCAAGAAAGCTGAGCCCCAGGTACATCAGCCCATTCGAAGGCGTATACAACGTCTTCCATGTTTCAAAGCTCAGACGCTACATCCCGGATCCGAGCCACATCTTGGACCATTCAGAGCTGGAGATTGGACCCAGCCTCACAGTACCAAAAAGCCAGTGGCGATTTTAGACAGAGGTGAGAAGAAAATCAGGAACTCTGTGACGCCCATAATCAGAGTTATGTGGTGACACAATTCCCCAGGCGAGTCTACCTGGGAGCGAGAAGATGAGATGCGGGAGCAGTATCCGTATCTATTTGAGAGCTGAGGTAATTCCTAACTCTATCCTTTAATTTCGAGGACAAAATTTCCTAAGGAGGGAAGGTTGTGAAACCCGAAAATTTTAATTAATTTAGTGTTATTTTTATTTATTATAATTAGATTAAAATTATTATTTCTAGAATTTTAGTGTTTGGTCAAACCCGTAAAATTTTATATTTTTAATTGTATAATTTGTTGCTAGATTAATTATTATCATTTTAGGAAAAACCATATTTTTAGAAAAATTATTAATCCTGGAATTTTGAATGTTGAGCCTGACCCGTCCTAAACCCATCTTGAATCCATTTTTGAAACCGAACCCAAATTTCGATTTTTCCCGAAACGAATTTTTTAGTATATATATATGAATATAATTTTCCTTATTAAAAGAAAAGAATACTTACAATTTCCTTTTAAACTCTCTTAATACTCATTTAACTCTCTGTCTCTCTCTCACTTCTCAAAACCATCAGAAAGAAAACTCTTCCTTTCCTCTCCCAAACGTACGCTAGCCGACCCCTCGGCACCCAGGCTGCCGCCACTTCCCGACTCCTCCTTTCATCTTCCCGAAACCCCCGCATCATCCTCCCTATAAAACCCCATCTCCTCCTTCATCTCCCCACACTTCATTCACTTCACCCAAACCCTCTATCCCCAAATCCCTGCCCTAGTCGATCTCGAGTTCCCCTCGGCGTGCACCCCGAGCCGCCCCGACGCTACCAACAGCATTGCCCGAGCCCCTCTCGGCCGACCCCACGGCGCCTCCCTGTCCGACGACCCGCGCGGCTCCTCCCGAGCCGACCGCCTCCCTCCGGCGAACCATCTGACGCCGATTTCGACCCGAGCGATGAGCCCCGCTTCTCGAGCACTGCCCCGTGCGCACCTCCCTGTGTGCGTTGGTGTCCCCGTGCCCCGGACGCTGTCCAGCGTTCATTGTGGTTTCCAGCGCTGTTCTGGATTTTCCCGAGACCGCGGGATTTGTCTTTTCTTCCTTCTATTCTCATCTGAGAGCTCTAGCCGAGCACCCCAGGTATCTTCAGTGTTCCTGTGTCCCTCCCATTTAGTGTCGATGATTACATGGTCCCCGATCCTGATATGGGATTCATCATCGATAATTACGATGTTGTTTTTGATTTTTCTGAACTTAGTTTTGGAATGGTTTTGTGGCTTGGATGTTGTTGTTTGATGGTTCTGTGGTTTCTCGGAAGTTCCGAGAGAAGTTTCGATTTTTTGAAAATGGCTCTGTGAGCATTTTCTTTAGAGAGGTTCTGTGGTTTTTCTGTTTTCCGAGTTATATTTCGGGGTTTTCGAATTTTATAGTTCGGAAAGTTTTCTGTGATTATGATATAAACCTACTCTTGGGTTGGATAAATTAGAATTTTTGGTTGGGAATGTTTTGTGGTTTGGAATATTGTGGGTGTTGGTATTTTTCCAGGATTGGTTGTCCCAATTATAGAGGAAGTGCTGCCCAAATTATCAAAAAATATATTTTAAAACTATTTTCAAATCCTGATCTTTGCAAAACAAACTACATTTTGGAGTGTTGGTTTTAAAATAGATTTTGTATCTTTTCGGGCGACGACCATATTGGTCCATGGGCCCTAAATAAATGCAAACGAAATCGGCCAACCCGGACGTTGAGGCATTAGTTAAAACATGAGTTTTTGAATGACCAAGTCTGAGACGCATTTTATAATTATCTTTAATTTATAATTATTTTTAGAATGGGTTACTGCTGTTAGTATTTTGGTGCAGGGCTTCGGCCTACTGTTGGACTGTTCACGGCATTCAGAGCTCGCCTTTAAATTAAATTAATTTATGTAAAAATATTTGTAAGGACATAAGTCCAAGTTTTCTTTTCTATTTTCCTGTGGACCTGTAATAAGTAGTTTAGTTTTACCTTTTCTTTTCTGGATTGTTGAGTTGTAGGTAAACGCGTTAATAATAAAATGAATATTTATTTTAATATAGAAAATTAATAAGAGTTTTCTCACATTAAATAAAATAAGATTTCAAGTTTGTAACTTAGATAATTTTATGGTTTCTCATTAAAAGAAAAATCTAATTTTTATATATATATTACAAAATACAAAGTTTTGCCAAATAATTGAAAATTGCGAAGTTTTCTAATAAAAATGTTAACTTGACTTTTACCTCGTTAAATTAATAACTTTGAATCGCATCGATAAACGTGTTTTGTTTATAATAACATAAAATTTGACTAGGATCAAATTTTAGAGATTGTAACTAGCATACCTAGATATGGTTTTCTCATTTATGCTAAGTCGGGATTCTCAATGTAGGATTTCGAGGACGAGTCGGATTTTCTTTTCCGGAACCGACTCTTCAAACCCAGTCATAAACAAAGACAAGTACGGTTGTGTTTATTTTTCAATTTAGTTAATAATTGTAATATTGCAAGATTAAACCACATTGCTACACGGAACTCTCTACTAGAGTATTGATTGTTATTGATTGTGGGATTGGGGGAGTAGTTTAGTGTATTATGACCAATACCCCTCATATTGCATATTGATTGTGCGAGCTTACTCCTTTTTACACGGGGATAAGCCGTATCGTATTACTAGGATACCATTGTACAACCCAAGCCGGTCATAAGTATTACATACTCAAATCACATTTTTTTAATTGTGGAAAATTCCTGGAAAATATTGTTCAAGTATTTAAATTGTTTAAATTGTAAATTTCTAATTATTAGTTGAATTGTTAAATTTTTAAAATTGTACTTTGCTCCTTTTCTGACTGGATTTACCACCCCCAATAGGTTCTATTGATGATGTAGAGCTATTGATTAGTAGCTATTACGACCCTGAGCTCTACCATGCTGTGCTTCCAGATTTCTACTTAGAAGATGTTGATCTTGAGGCTGATGAGCCAACTTCCTAGATGATGATTTTCCTTTTAGTTTTGATGCTTGAATAAAAAGATAATTTTTATTTTATCTGATGTATTAAATGAACCTTTTGTTGGACAAGTTTTAATATTCGAAATTTAGATGTTGTGACAAAATATATTGTGTTGTGATTACCTGCATTTGGATACAGCTTACTGCCGCCATCTCACAATGGTGCAGGCTGGACATGATCAGATTCGACCCAACAATTTGGGACCGGGTCGTGACAGATACCAAATTTTTTTAACCCATAATATATATATATATATATATACATATATATATATATATATATATATATATATATATATATATATATATATATATATATATATATATATGTTATAAGGGCATGATCTGTATTGTTAGGGGACAGTACTGGATATGGGCTATCATAAGTTTTGTGATTTTTTGCTAGAGGCTAGCCATATTATATATATATATATATATATATATATATATATATATATATATATATATATATATATATATATATATATATATATATACGTGTTACAAAGGCATGATCTGTATTGTTAGGGGACAGTACTGGATATGGGCTGTCACGACCCGCACCCACTGTGAGGGTACGAGAGCGTAACAACGCCCAGCCTACGCCGCAGTGACGGCGGTAGAACGCTGTTCTAGGTCAAACTAGACTAAAGTCAACACTTGGTCAACTCTAGTCAACCACACTAGTCAACTAGGTCAAGTCCTAGCCCAAACAAGTCTAATAAGTCTCACTAGGCCTAACCAAGCCTAGGCTAGCAGTCACACACCAATCACAAGGCTATACAAGCCAACACAAGTCACACATCAAGATACATCACTATCATGCATATTCTATATTATATATATATATATATATATATATATATATATATATATATATATATATATATATATATATATATATATATATATATAAGAGAAAGGAACTAACATGTAAAGCTATGTGTGTGTGTGAACATGGAGGTGTACATGAAAAGAGAAATCAACACTAGTTATGAGTTTATACTACACATGGCACAAAGCTAACCCATCTATATTACACATGTATTATACTTAACATGCATGGCTACAAGTATACATCTATATACATTAGAGTATAGACTATTTAAGTTATAACTAACATGCATCTATACTTTACATAATTCTATATATTATAGCAATCATTTAGAGAAGGGTTACATGGCATGGTGGTTGATATAGAGTGGGGTGTCCTTGTACAGAGGGTGAAGTTTATTCTCAGTTTAGTTCCACATTTACATATAAACTAAAGTGAGCTATCCCATAAACTGGTGTAACTAACCACATAAAATGAACCATGTTATCTGAAATCTGCCATTAAGCCAACATACCATATGCATACAGCTCATGCATTGTCTAATACTGAAATTAACTAACATTTCGAATTAAGGGGTTGAAGGTTAACATTACATTCATAGACATTCCACTATATTGAAAACTAAAATTGGCTTGGCCATAGGAAAAGGAAGGTATATATGCTTACCTGGACAGTTCAGTGTTCGAACAACCTAAAATGAACTAACATTCAATCTAAATATCAGCTATGCATTGGTTCTATGTCTACATATGAAATCTGATATTGTATTTACAATATTTATACATTATGCATTCATATCTATCATTACATATATACCTTGCATTTATATCTAGCATTCATTATATACTTTCATGCATGCATTGTATATCATTCTTTCATTCATGCATTTATGTATTGCTTACATACATTACATTAATTGCATTCCTACATGCTTGCATTCAACCATATATATACATTAATGTAAAGAGGATATATATCATATATATATATTATTTCATTCATCTTACATATCATGCATTACATCTATTATTACATTACATTCATGCTTGCATTCATTCATCA
Organism: Iris pallida; assembly: GCA_029216955.1. Lineage (NCBI taxonomy): Eukaryota > Viridiplantae > Streptophyta > Magnoliopsida > Asparagales > Iridaceae > Iris > Iris pallida. Next base: position 8,944,788 of record JANAVB010022397.1, on the reverse strand, counting down.
TTCATTTATTCTCTTGCACCACTATATGCACCATACATTACATACTATGGAACCTACATATTCATCACAAGCCATACTTATACATGCTTACATTAGATAGGATACTTACACCTCATATATCATTTATTTAACCATTTACTCATGCTTGCATTCTCTATTTAATTACATAATGTATATACATTAACATGGGTTCAAATTAAATAGAACATTATATTACACACAAGGGTGCACAAGATGCATATGCCGAATAGTAACTCCTACTAATAATCAATACTGTACCATCTCAGCATGAATTAAAATTTAGGATTAAAGTATGTTATATATCTATGTGTTAGCTTTTCGAAACTTCAAACGGATCGCGTTTTTGTTTCCGGAAACTCCCGAAATCGCGAAAACACCGAGAACGCGTTTGTCTTTCGTACAGCTGACACTCAAATAATTCTCCAGAAAGTTACAGAAAGAATTAGGCCTATTAATACATTTTTTTGGAAATCTAACTTCAATACGCTTCTTTTAAAAAAAACGGGAGATTAAACCGAACGTTAAGCTAGAAGTTATGACATTTCTAAGTTAGGGCTGAAATTAAAAACGTAGATAAAATCATGACGGATTTAGGTAGTTTGAGACAAAAGAACACAAGTATATAACATAATATATCAAGAACTCACTCTCTACACTAATATCTATATATATGAGACACTATAGAACACATCTCCAATACAAAAATATGAGATTAAACATGTAATAATTCATTCATACATAACAACAACACATAGTGTGTCCAAATTTGGGATTTTCCCACATGGACACAACCACAACACAAAGGACACTCCTATGACCTCCAAATGGACACAAATGGAGATACAACCATGGGGGTCATTCCTATGGGTTCAAAATAGACCTATATGTATGAGGAAATAAAAAGGTGAAGGGATTTATACCTCCCGGTAGATCGAATCGAAGAAAAGCCTTCCCGGAGCGACACCGACACGTAGAGATTCCAAAAGGACACGAACGAGCTCCGAATCCTCCCAAACTTGGGTAGCTTCCTCCTTGGCTAGAATGGAGAAGGAAAGAAGAAGATTTGGTGGTGAAATGGAAGGATTTGGTGGAGAAATTGCTAGGGATTGCTCTCTAGGAATTTGAGGAAGAACAAGAGAGAGAGTGTGGATGAGAATAATGAAATGAACTTGAGCCTATCCTCTCCCAAAGTGGCTGGCCATATGGGGCTATTTGTCCTATTATGGTAAGGTCCAAAATGCCCCCACTAACCTATTCTATGAGTATTAGGAAAGGGCTAATTGGTTGGGGCTAAATTAGTCATTCTAAAGTCTCTAATCACACTAACCTTATCCATAATAATTAGTCTAACCTCTAACTAAAATATTTCTATCATGTGAACTAAAACTAATTTCATATGGGCCATGCCTAACTAGTGTGTGGGTCCCACTAGAGTCAACACTACCCCCGGGTCTCCGTTTCAAGTCGGATTGAGCTGAAATTCGAACCCGACTCAAATAATCCCAAAACAATATCATAAATAATAAAATAAATTTCAAAAATATTTTAAAAATACAAAATGACAAAAATATCCCTGTTCCTGAAAACTGGGGGTGACAAATTCCTCGAAATTAAAACCAAACAATAGTAAAATGTCAAAATCACAAGTCATAATTTTAAATAGTTTAAAAATGATTAAAAAATCACCAAAAATTATAATATGAAATAATTATCAATAAATAATAATTATAATTACAAAATTTCAAAATTATCCTTATCTGGAAAACTGGGTGTTACAATCCTACCCACCTTATAAAAATTTTGTCCTCGAAATTAAGATGATCGTACCCCCTTCTAGGTCAAACATAGTCAAGGGTCAATCACTAGTCAATTTCTCAACATCCAAGTTCTTGGTCATCAACTGGTCAACTTCTTAGGGTTTTACCTATGCTAGCAATTTAGGTATTGGCAACTAGAATTTAGCAAAAGAGAAACTCTATAATAGACTAGCTCTTAACTTCCCAATCCTATCAAGTCACCTATAACTAAATACCTACAAGCTAAGCACATGAATACCAAATACCACATATATATATATATATGCTCAAGAACAACAACCCATCACATATATCCTAAGTATATCATCTATATATATACATGACTGATCAACCAAGGGTTAAGGCAGACTAAACTTATAAGGGTTTGAAACAATGCTTAGAACTAGGCTAAGAATGAATGGTCTGAATCAAGGGGACATGGTATCTAGTGAAGGGTCTGCACACTGCCTATAAAGGTGATCAACACAAATGAACTCAACACGAAGGGAACTTAACTAAAATGGAAAACTGAACCAAGTATAGGCTAAACAACATGTTTATAACCATATACAACAATGGCCTATAGATACCAACTAACCTATATCCCATATGCCAATATCATCTGCAATCTATCTATGCAAATAGACCTCTCGATCTTAGGTGAAACTACAACTATACTCAAAGGCAGGCTCTGGTCATGGGTGCCTTATTGGAAAAGGTAAGGGAAAGTAGTAATAATCATCAAGGATGTAAGGCATACTAACATCCTATGTGTAACTGGTTGGTATTATAGATAACAGGAAAATTATCTACAATGGGATACTATTCTAACACCAATGCTAACTATCACCTCTAGGGTACAGACACTCTACAAGTCATCATACCATTATACTATGAAGGAACTACCTATGAATAAGCTCTACAAAACTAAATATCCCTACTCCTAAGTCATTTTCACAATCAAAAGGGTATGACATTTAAACCTTCTCAAGATACAATCTGTTAATCATATGCGTCTGTCCAAAATCATGTTGTCCAGAGTCTTCATCATGCTAGTAAGCAAGGCTACGATAATCACAGAGTCCTTGACTAAGGTACGTACCTCTAGGTTCATGGTATTTAAAATTTTCGTAAAGCCGTATGCGACGGCGAAAACCTTAAATTCCCATACCCGAGAATACATCCAAAATCTGACTACATGTCCTCACTATGTCAACTAACATGACTATCGAGGATTCTAGAGCTCATGATTTAGGCGACCTAGCCCATATGATTTTCTCAGAAGAAAAACAAACACAACAAAAGAGTAACATGACAAAATTAATCAATCAACAAGGAACAGATGGAATCGGATTTCAAGGTAAATTATAAAAGACAATTGCGGGAATGGAATTGAGAAGAACGAAATTTGCAGCAAGATCTCCAACGGTCTGTGCATCCTCGACTATCATGACGATAGCTCGCCCTACTGGTTTCCTCCAGCCTGATGCTGATACTGCACAAATCTCTGCTGCTGATGCTGCATGAATCGCTGCTGCTTAGAGAAACCGGAAATAAAGGGAAAAGTCTCTGTACAGACGGAGGTGCACCTCCAATGTAGCAGAAACGCCAACCTGAGTCGGCACAACAGAAGCTGCAGTCTCGAGGCCCTGATGAACAGGACGAGAGGTGGCCAGCCTCTCGATAGTATCCCCCGAACCGAAGCGATGAGATCGTGTCTTCATAACCATCATGAAGACAGATCAAAACAAGAAGCAATTTTTGAGAATGAAGAAAAAATTCAAGGAGAACAGTTTATATTCAAGGGAAGTCAATAAGCAACAATTTTAGACAAAAGGAATCGGATTAAGAGTTTTCCTAATATGATTAAGTACCTCCAAAAATATCCTAATCCTACTGCAGGCTGTAGTGATACTCTAGTTCGAATACCACTACATAAACTCGACCTGCATGGGCCACCACTAAAAACGTGTCACGATCCGTACCCACTGTGAGGGTACGAGAGCGTAACAACGCCCAGCCTACGCCGCAGTGTCGACGGTAGAACGCTGTTCTAGGTCAAACTAGACTAAAATCAATACTTGGTCAACTCTAGTCAACCACACTAGTCAACTAGGTCAAGTCCTAGCCCAAACAAGTCTAATAAGTCTCACTAGGCCTAACTAAGCCTAGGCTAGCAGTCACACACCAATCATAAGGCTATACAAGCCAACACAAGTCACACATCAAGATACATCACTATCATGCATATTCTATATATATATATATATATATATATATATATATATATATATATATAAGAGAAAGGAACTAACATGTAAAGCTATGTGTGTGTGTGAACATGGAGGTGTACATAAAAAGAGAAATCAACACTAGTTATGAGTTTACACTACACATGGCACAAAGCTAACCCATCTACATTACACATGTATTATACTTAACATGCATGGCTACAAGTATACATCTATATACATTAGAGTAGAGACTACTTAAGTTATAACTAACATGCATCTATACTTTACATAAATCTATATATATTATAGCAATCATTTAGAGAAGGGTTACATGGCATGGTGGTTGATATAGAGGGGGGTGTCCTTGTGCAGAGGGTGAAGTTCATTCTCGATTTAGTTCCACATTTATATATAAACTAAAGTGAGCTATCCCATAAACTGGTGTAACTAACCACATAAAATGAACCATGTTATCTGAAATCTGCCATTAAGCCAATATCCCATATGCATACAGCTCATGCATTGTCTAATACTGAAATTAACTAACATTTCAAATTAAGGGGTTGAAGGTTAACATTACATTCATAGACATTCCACTATATTGAAAACTAAAATTGGCTTGGCAATAGGAAAAGGAAGGTATATATGCTTACCTGGACAGTTCAGTGTTCGAACAACCTAAAATGAACTAACATTCAATCTAAATATCAGCTATGCATCTATGTCTACATATGAAATCTGATATTGCATTTACAATATTTATACATTATGCATTCATATCTATCATTACATATATACCTTACATTTATATCTAGCATTCATTATATACTTTCATGCATGCATTGTATATCATTCTTTCATTCATGCATTTATGTATTGCTTACATACATTACATTAATTGTATTCCTACATGCTTGCATTCAACCATATATATACATTAATGTAAAGAGGATATATATCTTATATATATATATATCATTTCATTCATCTTACATATCATGCATTACATCTATTATTATATTACATTCATGCTTGCATTCATTCATCATTCATTTATTCTCTTGCACCACTATATGCACCATACATTACATACTATGGAACCTACATATTCATCACAAGCCATACTTATACATGCTTACATTAGATAGGATACTTACACCTCATATATCATTTATTTAACCATTTACTCATGCTTGCATTCTCTATTTAATTACATAATGTATATACATTAACATGGGTTCAAATCAATTAGAATATTATATTACACACAAGGGTGCACAAGATGCATATGTCGAATAGTTATTCCTACTAATAATCAATACTGTACTATCTCAGCATGAATTAAAATTTAGGATTAAAGTATGTTATAGATCTATGTGTTAGCTTTCCGAAACTTCAAACGGATCGCGTTTTCGTTTCCGGAAACTCCCGGAATCGCGAAAACACCGAGAACGCGTTTGTCTTTTGTACAGCTGACACTCAAATAATTCTCCAGAAAGTTACAGAAAGAATTAGGCCTATTAATACATTTTTTTTGGAAAGCTAACTTCAATATGCTTCTTTTAAAAAAAAGGGAGATTAAACCAAACTTTGAGCTAGAAGTTATGACATTTCTAAGTTAAGGCTGAAATTAAAAACGTGGATAAAATCATGACGGATTTAGGTAGTTTGAGACAAAAGAACACAAGTATATAACATAATATATCAAGAACTCACTCTCTACACTAATATATATATATATATATGAGACACTATAGAACACATCTCCAATACAAAAATATGAGATTAAACATGTAATAATTCATTCATACATAACAACAACACATAGTGTGTCCAAATTTGGGATTTTCCCACATGGACACAACCACAACACAAAGGACACTCCTATGACCTCCAAATGGATACGAAATGGACACAAATGGAGATACAACCATGGAGGTCATTCCTATGGGTTCAAAATAGACCTATATGCATGAGTAAATGAAAAGAAGAAGGGATTTATACCTCCCGGTAGATCGAATCGAAGAAAAGCCTTCCCGGAGCGACACCGACACGTAGAGATTCCAAAAGGACACGAACGAGCTCCGAATCCTCCCAAACTTGGGTAGCTTCCTCCTTGGCTAGAATGGAGAAGGAAAGTAAAAGATTTGGTGGTGAAATGGAAGGATTTGGTAGAGAAATTGCTAGGGATTGCTCTCTAGGAATTTGGGAAAGAACAAGAGAGAGAGTGTGGATGAGAATAATGAAATGAACTTGAGCCTATCCTCTCCCAAAGTGGCTGGCCATATGGGGCTATTTGTCCTATTATGGTAAGGTCCAAAATGCCCCCACTAACCTATTCTATGAGTATTAGGAAAGGGCTAATTGGTTGGGGCTAAATTAGTCATTCTAAAGTCTCTAATCACACTAACCTTATCCATAATAATTAGTCTAACCTCTAACTAAAATATTTCTATCATGTGAACTAAAATTAATATCATGTGGGCCATGCCTAACTAGTGTGTGGGTCCCATTAGAGTCAACACTACGCCCGGGTCCCCGTTTCAAGTCGGATTGAGCTGAAATTCGAACCCGACTCAAATAATCCCAAAACAATATCATAAATAATAAAATAAATTTCAAAAATATTTTAAAAATACAAAATGACAAAAATACTCCTGTTCCTAAAAACTAGGGGTGACAAATTCCTCGAAATTAAAACCAAACAATAGTAAAATGTCAAAATCACAAGTCATAATTTTAAATAGTTTAAAAATGATTAAAAAATCACCAAAAATTATAATATGAAATAATTATCAATAAATAATAATTATAATTACAAAATTTCAAAATTACCCTCATCTAGAAAACTGGGTGTTACAATCCTACCCACCTTATAAAAATTTCGTCCTCGAAATTAAGATGATCGCACCCCCTTCTAGGTCAAACATAGTCAAGGGTCAATCACTAGTCAATTTCTCAACATCCAAGTACTTGGTCATCAACTGGTCAACTTCTTAGGGTTTTACCTATGCTAGCTATTTAGGTGTTGGCAACTAAAATTTAGCAAAAGAGAAACTCTATAATAGACTAGCTCTTAACTTCCCAATCCTATCAAGTCACCTATAACTAAATACCTACAAGCTAAGCACATGAATACCAAATACCACACATATATATATATATATATATATATATATATATATATATATATATATATATATATATATATATGCTCAAGAACAACAACCCATCACATATATCCTAAGTATATCATCTATATATATACATGACTGATCAACCAAGGGTTAAGGCAGACTAAACTTATAAGGGTCTGAAACAATGCTTAGAACTAGGCTAAGGATGAATGGTCTGAATCAAGGGGACATGGTATCTAGTGAAGGGTCTGCAAACTGCCTATAAAAGTGATCAACACAAAGGAACTCAACACGAAGGGAACTTAACTAAAATGGAAAACTGAACCAAGTATAGGCTAAACAACATGTTTATAACCATATACAACAATGGCCTATAGATACCAACTAACCTATATCCCATATGCCAATATCATCTGCAATCTATCTATGCAAATAGACCTCTCGGTCTTAGGTGAAACTATAACTATACTCAAAGGCAGGCTCTGGTCATGGATGCCTCATTGGAAAAGGTAAGGGAAAGTAGTAATAATCATCAAGGATGTAAGGCATACTAACATCCTATGTGTAACTGGTTGGTATTATAGATAACAGGAGAATTATCTGCAATGGGTTACTATTCTAACACCAATGCTAACTATCACCTCTAGGGTACAGACACTCTACAAGTCATCATACCATTATACTATGAAGGAACTACCTATGAATAAGCTCTACAAAACTAAATATCCCTACTCCTAAGTCATTTATAACAATCAAAAGGGTATGACGTTTAAACCTTCTCAAGATACAATCTGTTAATCATATGCGTCTGTCCAAAATTATGTTGTCCAGAGTCTTCATCATGCTAGTGAGCAAGGCTACGATAATCACAGAGTCCTTGACTAAGGTACGTACCTCTAGGTTCATGGTATTTAAAATTTTCGTAAAGCCGTATGCGACGGCGAAAACCTTAAATTCCCATACCCGAGAATACATCCAAAATCTGACTACATGTCCTCACTATGCCAACTAACATGACTATCGAGGATTCTAGATCCCATGATGTAGGCGACCTAGCCCATATGATTTTCTCAGAAGAAAAACAAACACAACAAAAGAGTAACATGACAAAATTAATCAATCAACAAGGAACAGATAGAATCGGATTTCAAGGTAAATTATAAAAGACAATTGCGGGAATGGAATTAAGAAGAACGGAATTTGCAGCAAGATCTCCAACGGTCTGTGCATCCTCAACTGTCATGACGATAGCTCGCCCTGCTGGTTTCCTCCAGCCTGATGCTGATACTGCACAAATCTCTGCTGCTGATGCTGCATGAATCGCTGCTGCTGGAAGAAACCAAAAATAAAGAAAAAAGTCTCTGTACAGACGGAGGTGTACCTCTAATGTAGCAGAAACGTCAACCTGAGTCGGCACAACAGAAGCTGCGGTCTCAAGGCCTGATGAACAGGACGAGAGGTGGCCAGCCTCTCGATAGTATCCCCCGAACCGAAGCGATGAGATCGTGTCTTCATAACCATCATGAAGACAGATCAAAACAAGAAGCAATTTCTGAGAATGAAGCAAAAATTCAAGGAGAACAGTTTATATTCAAGGGAAGTCAATAAGCAACAATTTTAGACAAAAGGAATCGGATTAAGAGTTTTTTTCCTAATGTGATTGAGTACCTCCAAAAATATCCTAATCCTACTGCAGGCTGTAGTGATACTCTAGTTCGAATACCACTACATAAACTCGACCTGCATGGGCCACCACTAAAAACGTGTCACGACCCGCACCCACTGTGAGGGTACGAGAGCGTAACAACGCCCAGCCTACGCCGCAGTGTCGGCGGTAGAACGCTGTTCTAGGTCAAACTAGACTAAAGTCAACACTTGGTCAACTCTAGTCAACCACACTAGTCAACTAGGTCAAGTCCTAGCCCAAACAAGTCTAATGAGTCTCACTAGGCCTAACCAAGCCTAGGCTAGCAGTCACACACCAATCACAAGGCTATACAAGCCAACACAAGTCACACATCAAGATATATCACTAGCATGCATATTCTATATTATATATATATATATATATATATATATATATATATATATATATATATATATATAAGAGAAAGGAACTAACATGTGAAGCTATGTGTGTGTGAACATGGAGGTGTACATGAAAAGAGAAATCAACACTAGTTATGAGTTTACACTACACATGGCACAAAGCTAACCCATCTACATTACACATGTATTATACTTAACATGCATGGCTACAAGTATACATCTATATACATTAGAGTAGAGACTATTTAATTTATAACTAACATGCATCTATACTTTACATAAATCTATATATATTATAGCAATCATTTAGAGAAGGGTTACATGGCATGGTGGTTGATATAGAGTGGGGTGTCCTTGTGCAGAGGGTGAAGTTCATTCTCAGTTTAGTTCCACATTTACATATAAACTAAAGTGAGCTATCCTATAAACTGGTGTAACTAACCACATAAAATGAACCATGTTATCTGAAATCTGCCATTAAGCCAATATCCCATATGCATACAGCTCATGCATTGTCTAATACTGAAATTAACTAACATTTCAAATTAAGGGGTTGAAGGTTAACATTACATTCATTGACATTCCACTATATTGAAAACTAAAATTGGCTTGGCAATAGGAAAAGGAAGGTATATATGCTTATCTGGACAGTTCAGTGTTCGAACAACCTAAAATGAACTAACATTCAATCTAAATATCAGCTATGCATTGGTTCTATGTCTACATATGAAATCTGATATTGCATTTACAATATTTATACATTATGCATTCATATCTATCATTACATATATACCTTGCATTTATATCTAGCATTCATTATATACTTTCATGCATACATTGTATATCATTCTTTCATTCATGCATTTATGTATTGCTTACATACATTACATTAATTGTATTCCTACATGCTTGCATTCAACCATATATATACATTAATGTAAAGAGGATATATCATATATATATATATATATATATATCATTTCATTCATCTTACATATCATGCATTACATCTATTATTATATTACATTCATGCTTGCATTCATTCATCATTCATTTATTCTCTTGCACCACTATATGCACCATACATTACATACTATGGAACCTACATATTCATCACAAGCCATACTTATACATGCTTACATTAGATAGGATACTTACACCTCATATATCATTTATTTAACTATTTACTCATGCTTGCATTCTCTATTTAATTACATAATGTATATACATTAACATGGGTTAAAATCAAATAGAATATTATATTACACACAAGGGTGCACAAGATGCATATGCCGAATAGTAACTCCTACTAATAATCAATATTGTACCATCTCAGCATGAATTAAAATTTAGGATTAAAGTATGTTATAGATCTATGTGTTAGATTTCCGAAACTTCAAACGGATCGCGTTTTCGTTTCCGGAAACTCCCGGAATCGCGAAAACACCGAGAACGCGTTTGTCTTTCGTACAGCTGACACTTAAATAATGCTCTAGAAAGTTACAGAAAGAACTAGGCCTATTAATACATTTTTTTGGAAAGCTAACTTCAATACGCTTCTTTTAAAAAAAATGGAAGATTAAACTGAACTTTGAGCTAGAAGTTATGACATTTCTAAGTTAGGGCTGAAATTAAAAACGTGGATAAAATCATAACGGATTTAGGTAGTTTGAGACAAAAGAACACAAGTATATAACATAATATATCAAGAACTCACTCTCTACACTAATATATATATATATATGAGACACTATAGAACACATCTCCAATACAAAAATATGAGATTAAACATGTAATAATTCATTCATACATAACAACAACACATAGTGTGTCCAAATTTGGGATTTTCCCACATGGACACAACCACAACACAAAGGACACTCCTATGACCTCCAAATGGACACGAAATGGACACAAATGGAGATACAACCATGGGGGTCATTCCTATGGGTTCAAAATAGACCTATATGCATGAGGAATTGAAAAGGAGAAGGGATTTATACCTCCCGGTAGATCGAATCGAAGAAAAGCCTTCCCGGAGCGACACCGACACGTAGAGATTCCAAAAGGACACGAACGAGCTCCGAATCCTCCCAAACTTGGGTAGCTTCCTCCTTGGCTAGATTGGAGAAGGAAAGAATAAGATTTGGTGGTGAAATGGAAGGATTTGGTGGAGAAATTGCTAGGGATTGCTCTCTAGGAATTTGGGGAAGAACAAGAGAGAGTGTGGATGAGAATAATGAAATGAACTTGAGCCTATCCTCTCCCAAAGTGGCTGGCCATATGGAGCTATTTGTCCTATTATGGTAAGGTCCAAAATGCCCCTACTAACCTATTCTATGAGTATTAGGAAAGGGCTAATTGGTTGGGGCTAAATTAGTCATTCTAAAGTCTCTAATCACACTAACCTTATCCATAATAATTAGTCTAACCTCTAACTAAAATATTTCTATCATGTGAACTAAAATTAATATCATGTGGGCCATGCCTAACTAGCGTGTGGGTCCCACTAGAGTCAACACTACCCCCGGGTCCCCGTTTCAAGTCGGATTGAGCTGAAATTCGAACCCGACTCAAATAATCCCAAACAATATCATAAATAATAAAATAAATTTCAAAAATATTTCAAAAATACAAAATAACAAAAATACCCCTGTTCCTGAAAACTGGGGGTGACAAATTCCTCGAAATTAAAACCAAACAATAGTAAAATGTCAAAATCACAAGTCATAATTTTAAATAGTTTAAAATTGATTAAAAATCACCAAAAATTATAATATGAAATAATTATCAATAAATAATAATTATAATTAGAAAATTTCAAAATTACCCTCATCTGGAAAACTGGGTGTTACATGGGCTATCATAAGTTTTGTGATTTTTTGCTAGGGCCTAGCCATAAAATTTATTGAGGCAACACATTCTCCTCTCTCTTTCCTAAAATCTCACTCTTTCTCTTATTTCTACTCCCAATTTACTTCATCTTTCTTTTACACTAGATGATGATACACACCAAGGCTACTTCCTCATCAAGGTATCTTTCCATTTATCTTCTTCTTTATTTTTGAACATTTTTTCCTCTTCAAATCTATGTTTTGTTGGAATTTTAGTTTCTATGTGATTCTTGTGCGTTTTTAACATTGCTCACTAGATTTTAGGTTAATAATTTTCTAATGGGTACTTTTCTAAATTTTAGAACACAAAATTAGGATTTTTCAACCTCAAAATTTGACACATTCCTGTTAGTAATGACAGAGGACTATTAGGATCTTGATAGTCCTGACATTAGTTAGGACTTCCAGGATCCTAGTAGTCCCAGGACAGAGAAAACTGTCTAGATTCTGGCAGTCCTAAGAAAAGGAATTCTATGTTAAATGACTGCCAGGATTCTGGTATTCCTAACTATTAGGACTGCTAGATCCTGACAGTCCTTTTACAGAGAATTCTATGTCTTAGCTATGTGATGTCCCCTAATAATTTTAAAAGGGTATTTTAGGGAGTAAGTTTTTAAAAATTTTGTGACGCCCACTAAGAATGGAGTATTTGCCTTTATAAATAACCAATAATTTTAGCCCATTGCATATATTGTTAAGAACATGGTGTGACCCGAACCAAAGTTGGCGCATGAGATGCGTTGTTGAATTGGGCCAATATACCTTAAAAGAGAATTCTCATGCAAGGCCTGAACCAATTCCAATTTTCTATATCTCATGATCATACCTCCTACCCGATATGGGACTAAATTACTAACACCTTTGTCATCCCCTTTTTTGCGCTCAACAAAAAAGAGATACAATTCAACACACACACACACATACATATAACCCCTATGCTTCTTTTGCTTTAGTCGTTGGGAGTAGTTAGGGCCGGGTGTAGAGGCTAAAACTCAAGATGCGCCACCTATTGAAGTGTTCAATCATCAGATGGCGCCAAATCATTATGTTGTGCCAAATCATTCAGTTGTGCAGCATCAGGCTGCGCCAACATCAGGTTGCGCTGGAGTCAGGTTGCACGAGCTCCACGTGGCACACTTCCTTGAGAAGCTGTAACGGTATCATCATTACCTGACAACTGACAACACAGAGATTAAAGAAAATCCATTCGAATCCCGCGCAACACGGCGCTCGAGAAGATTTTGTCAGCATGTAATTAATGCTGACAGCTGGTTTGCGCAAGTCATTGTGTGGCGCAAGAATTAACCAGTACAACACAGAAGACCCAGTCAAAGGTGCCAGTTGTTGAGTTGCGCCCATGTGCTGCCTGACAAGTTGGCGCCACTTGATCAACTCTTATTTTAAAGCAGGGTGATGTGGCACGCAAGCCACCAACTTCGCAGAGCGTGTCCACTATACTGCCCACAACCATGCGTATCTCAATCAAACGATGCCATACGTCCACAGCAGTTGGTGCAAACCGCTCGCGCAAGTCGCTACATTGCGTCCATGCGCAACTTGATGAAGTTCGTGCAAGTTGATCAAACAGTGTTCAAAACAGAGTGACATGGCACGTAAGTCACTAACTTCGTAGAACGTGTCCACTATACTGCTCACAATCACACGCATCTCAATCAAATGATGCCACGCGTCCACAACATTTAGTGCAACCGTTCGAGCAATTGAACAGGAGGCGCACAACCTGAAGCACGTGCAACCCGGAATAACTGCTAAACAGTTATTTCAAGAACTCTATAAATAGAGTTTCAAATCAATCTCAAGGCATCAAGAGTGATCATAATCTCTTGCTAAAGTGTAGTTGCATCCTCTGGAGGCTTGTGTCTTCGATATCACATCGTCCAAGGGATAAAGTGATCGTCTTCTGATCAGATTCCTATAGTTGTACTTCCTCAGAAATCAATTGTACTCTTGTAATCTTTTCTAAGTTTGTAATAAAACTTTTGTTTTTGCAAACAAAATGGCGACTCTGCTCGGGACGACTTTCTCCTCCGACAAAAAAGTGACAAACTTTCTCCTCTGACGAGAAAGTGACAACTCAATGTGATACCGCGTCAATCGGCAAGACGCAGAAGACCCTGGTCGTTCAAGTCGACCAGATAGCCTACGAGGCCATGATCAATGTTGGGGGTGCCAAGCATACTGCTGTCGCTGTTTAGAGCAAGACGCGCTCTGTTTGGACTCCTAAGTCCTCGACGGCACAATCCCCTGCCTCTGTACAACTTGCGCCCAACACTGCCTTGGCGCAATCTAAGGGAGACTGTCTTTTGGCTAATCCCTCCACTTCTCCGATTCTGAAATCGAAGGAGACTTTGTCTCGACACACCGCTGTCCAAAATAAGGGAAAGCGCTCTTTGGCCTTCTCTTTCCTGGCGCAACCTGCAGCTGTTCTTGCTTCTGCGTAACTCACGCACATCACTGCTTTAGCGCAACCTAAGGGAGACAGTCTTTTGGCTAATCCCTCCACTTATCCGATTCTGAAATCGAAGGAGACTTTGTCTCGAAACACTGCTGGACAAAACAAAGGAAAGCGCCCTTTGGCCTTTTCCTCTCTGGTGCAACCTGCGCATGTTTTTTCCTTGGCACAACATGCGCATGTTCCTACTCCAGCGCAACTTGCGCATGTTCCTGCTCTGGCGCAACTTATGCCTATTCATGCTCTGGCGTAACCCACACATGCTTCTGAACTAGCACAACGTAAAGGGAAATACTGTTTAGTGGCACCCTCTTTGTTATAAAGCAAAAAGCTTGATGAAAAATCACTAAATCAGGGAAAACGCTTTTTAGCTTTTCTTCATTCTGCTCGATTCATTGACTGGGTGGAAAGTACTGCTAGTTCAAATGGGAATCATACTCTCCTTAATAGAGACAAACAAATCTCTGTCAGGAAGATGGGTTCTATTTAGAATAAACTTTCCACACAAAAGGGTATTATGCCTACTCCAAAGAGGTCAGGACAGGATCTACCAACCCTACATATCTCAAGGTCCCGACAAGGCAAACAGCTAGTGTCTCAAGTAGATGCACAAGTACCACCCCTATTAGACTTGCCCATCTATATCATTAGGTGCCAATCAAGGTCAACCTCGGAAAGACACAAAATGCAACCTATATCAGTTGCTAACTTGCACCAGAAGAAGAATGCTGAGGTAAAAAATCCTATGACTTATGCTAACCAGCTTAGCACGTCCTTGTACACTCAAGGTACGGAACACCTCAGGAATAGAAACCATGTCTCGAATATTGTCAAGGACTATATTCCTGCAACTTCTTTTCGTCTTGTTAGTGACCTCCTTAAACTCTTAATACAGAAGCAGAAGGTTGCAAATCCATCCTATCCAACGGTGGTAGAACAACAACAACATCATTGTAATCACCACCATGAAGTTGTCATCAAATACTGCTGTCAGTCGGCCAAGCGGTCTGTCTTTGACCATTTGAATTATGTTCAGACTCGTGAAGCAATCCTGGTGGACGAAGATGAATTACTATATTCTATTGTCAACATGGCATCTCGAAGCACTGGGAGTGGAAAACGTTCAAGACGTAATGCATCCTGTAATCCCAGCCAACAGTACTTAGATCGGATTTAATGAATCCGATGAAGGAGTATATCAATATTCTAGATCAAGGAGTCGAGAAATAATCGGTCAAATAAATCTTCTTTTCGACCAAGACATAATCGGACAAAGGAATCTTCTTGATTCTAACCAAGATTCCTTCAGTCAAAAAGATATCCCTATCACTTATTCTGGGGGTAGTTCTTTATGTGACTTTGATGCTGACAGTGAAAGTTCTGAAAGGACCATCCTTTCTACTAGCTCATCTTCGAGGGCTAGGGAAGTGACTGCTTATGCCATCACAGAAGATCAAGATACTTCCATTTCTTCCAGTCAAGAGTAGAGAATTGTTGCTTTGGAGGCTAGTTTGAAGAACATGGCTGAGATGATGACAGGCATGCATGCTGTGATTATGGCACAACATACAGTTCCACCGGTCGTGAATCTGATTCCGACTCAGGAACCTGTAACAACATCAGCTCCCATCAATATTAATATGGGGGTACAGTCTCCTTACTCCGCTTCCATTCCTGCACAGACTATTCCAAGTCAATCTGGTGTCGGGGGTGGTACTTATCATGTGGTACCCCCTCCTAACACATTGAATCAATCCACTAATCCGCAATCAACGGAAGATACCAATGAGGCCGTAAAACTTTTACGTACACAATTTGAAGCTTTCAAACATAAGGATGGCCTGCAGAAGCTTGGGATCAATCAGCCCTATCCCATAGAATGAAAAGGGGTCCAATTTCCTCCTAAATACAAACCCCCTACTATTATATTATTTGATGGAAGCATGTCTCCAAGTCAATACCTCAATCACTTTGAAGTAATGACTGATCAAATTCAACCAAATGATGTTCTTCATACTAGAGTATTTGTCGGCTGTTTAGCTGGTACATCATATGACTGGTATCGTAGTTTACCAGATGAGTATATAACCTCTTTCGCTGGCTTCAAACAAATATTCTTAAAATAATTTTATGAGGGAACCAACGACATGACTATGTCTGCTCTCATCAAAATCAAACAACGTCATAATGAAACTACTGAACGTTTTATTGAACGGTTCCTTTATGAAGCACTCAAAATGCCTCTCGGAATCCCAGATGCTTTGACTATAGAAACTTACAAATCAAACCTATTTTCTATAATCATCATATGGACAGGATCAACACAATTCCAGGATTGGCCTTCCTTCATAATGAATGCCAAAGCAGCAGAAGAGAGCGCTGAGAAATTCAAGCAATTAGGCATTCAAATGCCTAATCTTGACAAAGATGAACGCGCTACACCAAATAATAATGGTTGTCAGAACAATCGCAAGAGCAAGAAGACTTTGGCCATTAACCTTAAAGGCAAAGAAGCCCTAGCCATCAATATAAATCAGCCAACATCTACCCCAACAGGACCACCACAACGGGCACTACGTCCAAAAGAAGAATACTCATTTGATGAAGATGATATCATGAGTATCTTTGATTGCCTCATCAAGAGCAATAAACTCCAACTGTCAGAACCTAAACGGCTAGATGAAGTTGGTAAGACTGACCATCCTAAATATTGTGTTTACCACAGGTTTATTGGGCATCCAACTCGAGCGTGCTATGTGCTCAAGGGTAAAATTCAGGAGATAGTCAATTCCAGTGCAATCACTCTCCAGCAAGACGAGAAAACTGTAACGGCTAATGTCGTCTCTTTACAGTTTGGAGATTTTTCGGCTCAACTTGTGCAGGACGATATCATCTCCATCCCGAGAACTACTCTGGAGATTGTTAATCTTCCGCCTACATGAACTAATGGTCTTGTCCCTCTATCTACTGATAGAGGAGAAATTATGTGGATCTATCCAGATTTAGTGGCCGACTTCGAAATACCATCTTTTTTCACCAAGTCTAGGAAGGCCACTAAAAGTAAATCATGTCATATGGTTTCATTTGGTGAACATTATCTTCCACCTTTAACTGCTACCTTCATCTCGGCAACATATAATCCTTCTTCTTCTTCCTCTGATAGGACAACATTATCAAAATCAGAAGTCAAATACCAACCAGCTTTCCATCTATATAGCCTACAATCTCATGAATTAATGACGAAAATGGGATATGATCTACAAAAGGCTTCTGGTCTGAACCATGGAAAAGGATCTCCTGTACCTCTTTCCCTATGTCTTTCTCACAACCAATCTCGAGTGGGTTTGGGTTACTGGACAAACTCTCCATCTTATCAAAAGAAACCTTCCAGAAATAAGAGCCAGGCAAAGTGTTGCAATATGGTGTCTTTTGAGCCTATATCCGAAGAAGAAGTCTTAACTGGTACCAGGTCTGAGAAACCTTACCTAAGAGACTATTTAGAAGGTCAAGAAAACCCTGCTCCAGCTCTGGAGATTCCTTAAGCACCATCTTCTCCTGCTGTCAATGTTCTATCAGCTTTATCACCTCTAATAGAGCCAACTCTTCCCAAACCGATGACAGCTGACAAAGGAAAACAGCCTGTCCATTTTGATAAAGTATGGAAGAAGACTCCGACTTTGGGACTTGAGATGCCGTATAACTTTGATATACTGGCTCATCTGGCTAATACCCTGGAAAGATTGTCAATTTTTGAACTACTCCGTCTTTCGAAGGAAACTCGAGAAACGTTGAGTGAAGCTTTGGCGCAAGCTGATACTTATGTAGCACTTCTCAAGAAGCCAAAGGATGAGCCTATAACATGTCTTCATTGTCATAGTGTGATGGAATTGATGCCAAACATCACCTTTACATAAGATGATATGATGCTGGAAGATAATCGTCATGATCGACCCCTCTACTTCATGGGATATATCGATACCATGAAGGTTGATCGTATTTTGATCGATCCTGGGTCTGCACTTAACATCATGCCAAAGACTTTATTAGATGCATTGAAGATTTCTATACATAATCTTTCAACAACCATCACGACAATCTTGGAATTCAATTCTGGAAGAAATGAACCTTTGGGAAAGATTCGCCTGAAAGTTCAAATAGGTAATCTTCGTACAAAGGTACTTTCTACGTGATTAATAATCATGGCTATTACAATGCTTTGCTGGGAAGACCATTTCTGTATAAGCATAACATTGTACCATCCACTTTACATCAATCCTTCAAATATATGGACGTCAATGGAGAAGTTCAAAAGAAAGTAGCCGACGTGTATCCTTTCAGGGGGGTTGAAGCATATTTTACATACTCTCGGATGTACAAGGAGGAGTTCATGAAAGTTGCATTAGCGATGGATAGTGAGGAAGATCAGAAACATACTTCAAAAGATGTTCTCATGATCTCCGTCAAAGGACGTGCTATTCATCACTCTTTTTCTCAGACATTGACTATACATCTTTCCTCTCATAACGAACAGCCTCCTGCTGTAGAAAGGGAACAAAGGGAGCTCACCTCTTCTGAGTATCTTGTTATCGACCTTCGTCGTAACAAACCTCCTCCGTCTTCTTCTCCTTCTCTGGTTATCAACCTTACTAAGCCTTCTGTTAAGGCTAAGAATCATGTTGGAAATGATGATGTACAAATCAATAAAGTAGCATCTCCTTTGCAGTATGCTGACGTTCTTTATTATACTCGATGTTATTTAAAAATGTTAGATAACTTCGAACAACTTACCATATGAGCAGTTGAAGCCTCCTAAAACGAAGTATTGCTCGAGCTAATGCAAGACTCCTTATAATTAGTTCATTCCAGGAAGAAAGATGAACTTCCGATACTTTTTAGTAAAGGAACAAAATAGAAGATCACTCCCGTTAGTGAAGAAGAAAATCACGATAACGGAAGACTTCAACTACGTCGTTATAGTCAGCAATCAAAAGATATCATTCAAAAGATGGACTATAATTTTAAAGATGGTCTCAATGGCGACAAAGGAAGGCGAATGCCTATTCGTATTCCTGCTCCGAAAGGAAAATCACAATAATAATACAGCAAAATGAAGCGAGGATTAGGTCATCCTTCACCAATTCCGACTCCAGAAGCCTAAGAATTAGAGGAAGAAGAATGATCTAACTCTGCTGATTCTATCTAGTGGGATTCAGAACCAGTGTAGGGCACGTCCATCGTGTAACTCTATCTTACAATATGGTGACCGCCGAGTTCTCGGAAGATGATGGAGACTTTGTCGAAGTCTCTGAATCTGATCTATGGGCACAAAGAATGGATACTCAATGGGAGCTTCGCTTTGAACAACGTGAGCCACCTACTGAAGATCAACTCATTCATTTCAATATTGGAGATGAAACTTCCCCAAAACCGATATTTGTCAACAAAAGCCTCCCTGAAGCGGATAAACAAGAACTAATCCAACTCATTAGGGAATATATTGATGTATTCGCCTGTAGCTATAAAGACATATCGGGGTTAGATCCTCAGATCGCTACCCACAAGCTCAACATTCTGCCAAATGCGAAGCCAGTTAAACAGCAACATCATCGATTTCGACCTGACATTATGGATGCCATAGAAGATGAAGTCAAGAAACTCATTGCCTGCGGTTTCGTTAGAGAAGAACAACATCCAGACTGGGTGGCTAATGTTGTCCCAGTTTTGAAGAAAACAGTGAAAGTTCGGGTCTACATCGACTTCAGAGACCTTAATGAAGCTTGTCCCAAAGACGAATTTTTTCTTCCAATCACTGATGTCATGATTGACAATACTTGCGGATTTGAACATATTTCCTTTATGGATGGATTTTCAGGATACAATCAAATCAAGATTCATCCAAAAGATGAGAAACATACATCTTTTTGTACTCCTCTTGCAGTCTATTGCTACACTGTTATACCATTTGGTCTTAAGAATGCTGGTACAACTTATCAGCGGGCCATGAGTACCATCTTTCGTGATCATTTATGAAAAACTGTTGAATGTTATGTTGACGATATTGCTGTCAAAAGTCGTCTAAAGGAAGATCACATTCAAGACTTGAGAAGTATTTTCGATCTAATGCGCCAGCATCAACTCAAGATGAATCCCACCAAGTCATTCCTGGGAGTCTCTAGTGTCAAATTTCTCGGATTCGTCATTACCTCTAAAGGTATACACGTTGATCCCGAGAAGATCAATGCCATTCAAGAGATGCATCTTTCACGCAACCTAAAAGAGCTACGAGGATTCCAGGGACGGCTTGCGTATATCAGAAGATTCATCTCAAATCTCTCTGAATGTTGTAGATCGTTCACTCAACACTTGAAGAAAGGTGTGTCTTTTATTTGGACTGAAGAATGTCAACAAGCATTTGAAGACATAAAGCGGTACTTAATGAACCCTCCAGTTGTAGTACCTCCAGTGTCAGGAATACCCTTCCTGATGTATATTCAAGCAATGGACCATTCCCTAGGTGCTTTATTAGCTCAGAAGAATAAAGAAGGTCATGAGTAGGCTACCTATTACCTTAGTCGTATGATGGTTGGAGCGAGCATCGATACACTCAAGTAGAAAAAGAATTTGTAGCTTTGATGTTTGTTATTCAAAAGACGAGACATTATATCACTGGCTAAACTGTTCAGGTTATTTCTAGAGTTAACCCTCTTCGGGTCCTGATGAAGAAGCCCAGTACACTCAATTCTAGGCTTGCAACATGGGTCGTATTGTTAGCACAATAAGATAAGGTTTATGTTCCTCAAAAGTATGTTAAGGGTCAAGCCCTTGTTGACATTCTGGCAGCTCATCCAATTCCCGAAACGTCTAAACTCTATGACGAGATTCCAGATGAAACCTTGGAGTCTAACATGATTTCAGAATAAATTCTTACATGACGTTTATTCTTTGATGGTGCATCCAGAATTGGACCAAAATGTGATATTGTTGCTGGAGTCGGAATCATCCTCGTCTCACCAGAAGGGTTAGCTATCAAAAGAGCGTATTCTTTAGATGAGTCGTGTTCCAATAATGTGGATGAATACAATGCTCTGTTCATTGGTCTCTAATTGGCTAAACAATTAGATATTGAGTATCTTGAAGTTTATGGAGACTCCAAATTAATTGTCAATCAAGTTAGAGGCACATACGAAGGTCGACATCAAGATCTAGTTCCATATCATGATACAGCGATCAGGATGGCTACTTCATTCAAAGGCTTCTTTATCGAGCATGTACGCCGAGCGTGTAACACAAAAGCTTATGCACTTGCTAATCTTGCAGTAGTATTAGCAATTCCAGTAAGAAGGCAACAAATGATCGTCATCACTAATAGAGAGTTATTTTGTGTCAAGAATAACTTAAATACTGAAGTTAACAACCCAAACATGGAATTTAACAATTCATTTGAAATTTGTGCCATATGTGAGGACTGGAGGACTCCTTTCATAGACTTTCTGGTCCATGATATCATACCTGAAGACCCTAAGGAGGCCACAACTATTCGTCGGCGGTCACTCAGATTTTATTATAATCATACTACAAAGACACTCTACCGACGAACGTTTGACGGTTTACTCCTACGCTATATTGCGGGGGAAGAAGCAAAACAAACACTTCATGAAGCTCATGACGGTGTTTGTGGCGCACATCAACCTGGTCCTAAACTACAGGATCGTATTCGCCGTATGGGCTATTATTGGCCCTCAATGGTATCTGATACGATCGAGTATGCAAGGAAGTGACGAGCATGTCAAATTCATGCTGACTTTAATTTATTCATTAACCATCAGAATTTTTTCACCCGACGGCAACATCTTGGCCCTTTGAAGCTTGGGAAATGGATGGTATCAGTCCTATCAACCCTCCCTCGTCTCGAAGATATCGGTTTATATTGGCCATAACCCATTACTTCTCAAAATGGGCTGAAGCTATACCTCAAGCAGAGGAGCTGAGGTCAAGACAAGCAGTGTCATCAACTTTATCAAGCATCATGTGATCTATAGATTCGGTGTTCCTCGGCGAATCATTCATGATAATGGACCATAATTCATCAGTCAGAAATTCACTCGATTCTGCGATGACAACAGGATCAATAATATTGCTTCTACAGCTTACAATCCTACAGCTAATGGGTTGGCAGAAGTATTTAACAAAACTATCATCAAACTCCTTAAAAAGTTTGTTTCTACCAACAAATGGAACTGGAGTGAGAAGCTTGGAGAATGTCTGTGGGCTTACCATACTACTATACGTACTCCTACAGGTTGCACACCCTTCTCTTTGGTATATGGATGCGAGGCTGTCTTACCATTAGAAATCCAGATCCCTTCCCTAAGGATTGCTATTGCCAATGAACTCACAAACGAAAACAATGATCGTTTGAGACTTTAGGAGCTTGAAGCGCTTGAAAAAAATTGCTCCTAGCTCAACAACATATTGAGTTATACCACGCTCGTCTATCAAAAGCCTTCAACCGTAAAGTCAAAGTCCGAACATTTCAGAAAGGAGAACTAATTCTAACCGTCAGACGTCCTATGACTATGACGCACATGAGCAAAGGAAAATTCGAAGCAAAGTGAAAAGGATACTACGTTGTAAGCAAAGTTTTCTCCAATGGAGCTTATCAATTGACTGGTATGGATGGTCGAGTCGCCATGATGCCCATTAATGGTAAATTTCTCAAGAAATATTATGTTTGAAGACAAAGAAGAAATATCAACATAGAGACTGAGAGTGTAAATAAAATTCCTTTTTATTTGCATAAATTTAGACAGAAGAAAATACATAAAATTAACGAGGACCGGAGCCCTCTTGATTGAAAACATATTTCGCAAGGAGCTCGAAGACATTATTGTCCGATGACACCAGCAGTTCGTAGGTAGCCTTCCTCAGAGCTTCTTTCTCGGCAGTACTCCTAGGCTCCACAAGTTTAGAAAGAATGTCATGTTTCTGTCCAGGGACGGCCGAGCTTTCTCCGACTTCTGGTTGAGTAGGCGGTAGAGCCTCATTGAAAGAAGTGTCGAGGACGGCTTCGATATTCAGGATAACTCCCGTCTCCTTAGGTATATCTTCTGAAGATATTTGCAAAGGAAAGAAAAGGGGTGAATGATGCTCTCAGAAAAGTTCCACACTATTTATAGACAAAAGCGAAACATTCTGTCTCGAGAATCAAAACAACCTTTCCTCAAAAATGCATGTTCATTCATCTTGTAAAGAGATCTTCATTTACTCTTTGTCTCGAGAATCGAAGCAACCTTTCCGTGAAAAGGCATGCTTATTCATCAGTCTTTTAATCTCTACTTTATTTCGTGAATGGGCCTACATTTATTATCGTTTATTTACTTTTCGTAAATAAATCCACAAGATAATAAATACTCAAAATCCCCCGTAGAGTCTATACGAATCATCAATTCTGTCTTTTGAAACCTAGATGTTTAAAAGATGTCTTTTCTTTATGATAAATCCATATTATCACAGATATTGTCTTTTCAAACACGATATTCTGTCTTTAAGTCCCAGCGGACTTGAAGATCATTTATAGATAAATGAGTTCACGTCCATACTACCTCTGGATTCTATTTTCTATATCATTACATCAAATCAGATCATAAAGAAGAGAAAATTATTCTTTATTCCTTCTTTTAAAACGTAGATACATCTTAATGGAAATCTATTACATCTCGGATTTTCATCCTGATACAACAAATAAAGGTATATTGCATCTTTGGATCTTCTTGTTGGTGCTAGTTCCTTGTCGACTTGACCTGAAGCAGCGAGCAAGGAAACAGAATCAACCATGGTATTCTCTCTCAGAAAGACCAGAGAATATGATGTTGTCGGCACGGGCAGAGAAAGGAATATGCTCATCCTTCCTTGTGATACAATTCCTAGTTCTGTTCTGCCGTGAAAGGAACTCCTCTGCCCAAATACTTGGGTTGGAGTCGTCTGCACCGTCCAACTCTCATGTATAAAGGCCCTTCCTACCATCTCGAGGAAGCCCTTTTAAACATGAAGAGTTTTGAGCTCTCTGATGTGTGTGTCAAAGTGATTCAACTTCATAGTATCCAAGATCACCGATGGCAATTCTGGGGAGTTTTGTTAGTTGATCCCCTGCAAACATCAGAAAGAAGAAAATAATGCAGTAAATGTTTTTTCCTTATCGTAACTATTCATATGCAATGGAAGCTAAAATATTATGCACGTCCATAGGCGTATATTTCGAGAAGAATGAAGCACGAAATGCATGAGAAACACCACATGTTGTTCAGAAGTTTGTGTTATCAGAACCGAGAAAAGTTTAAAATAAAATGTGTGGGACGTGTCAAGACAGTTACACAACAAAGCTCAAAATTTGCCAGGATTTAATAAAGTCCAATTTTTTATTTCATAATAGAAAAGAGGACAGATACTACACACATAGGCGATATGGCCATTATGTAAAATGATGCTCTCGTATCACGTCACTTCTTCTTCCTGTGATCAGTCTGACGCAACGCAGTGCTCAATTCCTCCATGTTATGGATTCCCGAGCGATGCATCAAACGAAGGAATTCTTCCCTACGTTCTAAGGTGCCATGCTCTCTGGAAGAAGACGATGGCCCACCTCTGGAATGAGCGTGGACTGTTGGGGTCAGGCCAAAATAGTCGAAAAAGTTCTCCGCCCTCAGGGACGGGTCAGCTTCGAGCAAATACTCCGCAGGCGCAGAGTGTAACTTCTCCTCAGATGCTTTGCCGTTGTCATTGTTGTTCGTCCCCTTCTTTACGTTAGATGCTATAAGAATGAATAAAGATGAAGGTTGAACATCATGCTCATATATATACACCAGAGATTGGCCCCTGCCAATACTTCGTATTCCCCATAAATGGGCGCGTATCACTGAACGAGGGAGAAAGGAAAAAGGTGTTTCAGAAAAGAATGTCCCATAAATAGGTTCATCGTTCGGAATGAACCGAGTATTTAGTGCTCTATTTAGTCAGGTTGTGCGATACTAACATTGTGCCGCACTCAGCATGCGCAGCCATCAGGTTGTGCAACAATCAGGTTGTGCCATATCTTACCGCACAACATGTCGAAGTTGCGCCCAAAAGACAACACAACTTTTTGAAATGCTGTGCAATACGGGTCAACAACAACCAAACCCTAATAAGGGAGGCGCCAGTTATGGAGTATGCCCAACTTTAAAAAGAGCGGGTGCACTTTGTCAGAATTAAGCCAAACCCTAAATAGGGTGGCCGATGATTAGTAGGGTGGTCGACAATCAGGTCTATAGTCGAACGCTTACCTTCCATGGCCGGGTTGGCCGTCTCTCGGTGTGATGAAGGCGTAACTTGTGTGGATGACTCGGCCACAGTCTTACCCTTCTCAGCAGCAGAGTGCTTGGGTGCCATTGCTGTCGATCGAAGTTCTCAAAGATCGGGAAAAAGGAGAAGAAGATAGGGTTTCTTTCGAGTTATCCTAAATGATGTGAAGAATGAAAGACCCAAAGTGTACGGCTATTTATAGCCCAAAACGGTTGTGCAATCTATGCTGAAGAAGCAGGCTCGAGTTGACTGGCGCAACTCGAACAGTTGACTGGCGCAATCCAAACAAAACTAGCATAATTTAAAGTATTTCAAAACTTTAAAGTATTTTCAAGTTTTAAAAACTTTGAAGGGGGTCTTGTAGGCTAAAAATCAAGATGTACCACCCATTAAAGTATTTGATTATCAGATGGCGCCAAATCATTATGTTGTGCTAAATTATTAAGTTACGCAGCATCAGGCTACGCCAACGTCAGGTTGTGCTGGAGTCAGGTTGTACGAGCGCCATATTGCGCACTTCCTCCAGAAGCTATAACAGCATCATCATTACTTAACAACAGACAGCACGAAGATTAAGGAAAATCTATTCGAATCCCGTGCAATGCGGCACTCGAGAAGATTTTGTCAGCATGTAATTAATGCTGACAGCTGGTTCATGCAAGTCATTGTGTGGCACGAGAATTAACCAGTACGGCACAGAAGACCTAGTCAAAAGTGCCAGTTGTTGAGTTGCGCCCATGCGCAGCCTGACAAGTTGGCGCCACTTGATCAACTCTTATTTTAAAGCAGGGTGATGTGGCATGCAAGCCGCCAACTTCGTAGAGCGTGCCCACTATACTGTCCATAGCCACGCGCATCTAAATCAAACGATGCCACGCATCCACAATAGTTGGTACAAACCGCTCGCGTAAGTCGCTACATTGTGCCCACGTACAACCTGATGAAGTTCGTACAAGTAGATCAAACAGTGTTCAAAATGGAGTGACATGGCACGCAAGCCAACAACTTCGTAGAACGTGCCCACTATACTGCTCATGACCACGTGTATCTCAATCAAACGATGCTACGCGTCCATAACAGTTAGTGCAACCGTTCACGCAAGTGAACAGGAGGTGCGCAACCTGAAGCGCGTGTAACCCAGAATAACTGCTAAACAGTTATTTCAAGAACCCTATAAATAGAGTTTCAAATCAATCTCAAGGCATCAAGAGTGATCATAACCTCTTGCTAAAGTGCTGTTGCATCCTCCAGAGGCTTGTGTCTTCGATATCACATCGTCCAAGGGATAAAGTGATCGTCTTCTGATCAGATTCCTATAGTTGTACTTCCCCAGAAATCAATTGTACTGTTGTATTCTTTTCTAAGTTTTTAATAAAACTTTTATTTTTGCAAACACCGGGCAGGTGGACAAGGTCATGTTGTCGCCCTCTTTCAGCCAATCTATCTAATGTGCAGGATCAAACTTATTCTACTCTACTCGCCCTTCATTCCTAGATGAGAAGAAATATATATATATATATATATATATATATATATATATATATATATATATATATATATATATATATATAATATATATATATATATATATATATATATATATATATATATATATATATATATATATATATATATATATAATATATATATATATATATTATATATATATATATATGGGGGCGGATCAAAAGACCCACCCCCGGAGCCTAGCGACCCCCCTTCTGCACGGTTGGATAGAGGGGGCTGTGGGGCCCGCGCACGCCCCCTATGATCCAACGGTAGACGGTGACAGGGCTCCTGTAGGGCTACAAGAATATATATATATATATATATATATATATATATATATATATATATATATATATGACAGATATGTTAAGAAATATATATTCTAGAGGGGAGAGTGAATAGTGTGTGCAGCGGAAAATTACTAATTAAAAACAAAACACTTCTATATCAATATTGTGTCGCATTGGCTATGTCACAGTTATATCCTGGTCTCCCTCTTGTGTGGACTATCGCACGCCGGAGGACTCTTGCTCTGAGTGCTCGACTGACCTCAATTATGAAGTGTGAACTTCTTGATCAAGGCTTTGATTACAACTCTGTAAAACTTTTTGGCTGTACCGTACTGGCCAGTAGACTACAGGTTGTAGAACAGGCTTGGGAATTGAAAATAAAAGCTTTGACTAGCTTAGAAAGATAAGAGAAGAGAATATAGAAAGTGAATGAGTGATTTAGAATGAAAAACTCTTCTCTATTTATACGATTGCTAAAAACCGAGTTCTGACCAAATTTGGATGCCAAACGTTAAAAAGTTTGAACGTTACAGTCGAGACTGTAGGAAGAACAGGTATACATTGTTTACCAAATCATGATACCTAAGTTCGGGCAAATTCGGGCCCAACTCTATCCGAAGTTTAGTATGACTGTTAGGTCAGAATACAGGTTATAAAACTGGGTTTTACCTTTTGGGGTTGTTTTTCAAATACGAGTTTTTGGGTTTGTTTTAAAAAAACAAGTTTATTAAAAAGCAAAAAATGGATAGTTTGAAAAACATTTTGGGTCAAGCCTATTTGCCAGTACGACTCGGTTTATAATTTTCCTGGACTCAATAAAATTATGTAAAATACATTCGAGAATAGAAAAAATACAGACGAGATGAGTGACAAATCTCAAACAATAGCAGAACTAATTGTCGAAGTATGTTGTGAGTAGCTCGTATATCAAGTCCAAGTTTAGGCGATTATCAAAATCGGTTCGACCAGGACCAATGGGCCAACAATCTCCCCCATTTTGATTGTTGACAAACCTTGACCGATATAACACCTTGATTAAAAAAATTCTCGTTGTTGTAGTTATACCCTCTCCTCTTGACAAGTGTTGTATTTTCTTCCCCCATGTCATTTAGCAAAATGCTCTCCCCGCAATTTATGTGTATAAAAAGACAAACATGAAGAGAAGAGATAATAACACTAAAGCAGATATGTCACAGAGCAGTTATGTGTAAGAAGCTGTACTTAAGATAAAAAAACTACTAAGTATGAAATATGTGCATATTGCCAAAAGAGATAATACGAATAAAAAACCACTAGCTTCATAAAGAAAGCAACCACTTAGTACGGATGTAACTGAAAGAGTTTTAATCCATACAAGCAACTAATAAAAGAAAACTGTATAACTGATACCACATGTTCTTAGAATGTAAGACATTTCTAAGACATGATGACAATATATAGAAAATCTACTAGACATAATATCTAGGCTAAAGACAATGACATCTAGATATAATCAATCCTCTCCTATGACCTGACCATTGTCATCACCACCAGAAGTTTGAGCAGGCTCACCAGGAGATATAAACCAATCATATGTGCCTGCAGGATTGAAGTACTAGCGTACTTCCTGATCCTCAATACTGTAGCCAAAAAAAGTAGGATCTTTGGAAAGGAAGCTAGGGCCGCCAAGCTAATGGGACTGAGCAAAGCAAAGATCAGCTATTGTGTTAGAGATCGCCTGAGTACAAATGACATCACGGTACTCATAATCTCTCAACCGTTTAGTCCAACGAGTCTCTAAAGCCCTAACTCGATTAAGAGTAGCCTGATGTTGAGCCTGGGTCAGCTGTATGTGGTCTCTCATCATATAGTGGAGACCCTCAATAGTCTGTAGATAATCAGTGGATGGAGCAGCAGTGGCTAGGGTGGCAGTAGCTGGAGCAGTAGATGGAGCAACATGAGCAACAAGAGAAGGAGTAGCAGAAATCTCAGAACGCCTAGCTGTACTAAGATGTGTAGGTTCAGTATGGACGTTGCATTCATCTAAGTTAACATCAAAGTGCCAAAACACAAGTGGCAAGTACCTTGCGTAAACAAGATTTCTTTTGTTCATACGAGCACGTTCTATCATCTCGATCATAGTCTTTGGAAATAAAATGGTAATCCTAAAGTGAATATGGTAGACAATAGACAACTCAAGAGCAGTGATATCATCTATGGAAGTCTGCTTTGGAAGGATAGCAGAGAAGATAATTATGTGGAGATTATAGAAATACAAATTCAAGTGTTTTGCCTAATGTTTGCCGACAGGACAAGGTCTGAGATGGCAAATAGAAGCTTTAAACGTGTTCAAAGACATGTTAAGAGAAGAGCTAAATTTAGATAGGTCGGTTAGTGCTTCTCCTTCGTTGGATACTCGAAGGATCATCGCTAAACATTTCGTATCAAATTTAATATCAATTCCTCCGATATGGAAAGAAATAACATCACAGTTACAATTCAAATTGCAGTAAAATAACCTAATAGTATTGAGTAAGATAGGAAACGAAGTTGCTACTAAGTCATTGAGTTGTATAAGCCGAAAAGCTGTGAGATGGTCCGAAAAAATATTGAAATTTATCAGGACGCCGGCACAGATGATGCGGTCATAAAAATTACCAAACCATTCTATGGATTGGTCTAATGTCAAGAATGAGAAACCACAAAATGATCCGTCGTTCGGTTTGACCGGAGAGAAAATTAAAGGTTGTTTAGAGGATGAGGATCCTTCATCACTCTTCTTTCTTCTTCTGAAGAATTTAGGTGCCATTGCAAAGAAAAGTTCTATAAAATTGAAATAGGAGATGGAAGAAAAATAGAGATTATACCTTCCAAAAATTGACTATGTTGTAGAGAATGAACCCGAGATCCCAAATTCGAAGTTTGGTGTCAAAATTCCAAGCAGAATTGTAGAAATAATTGAACTAGGGTTAGGGTTTTGGCGGGTTCAGAGCTGTTGTTCGTAGGAGAGAGGAGGAAGATGAAGGGAGATGATAAATAGGATAACTGGGGCCCACTAGGTTAGCTGTACATCAGCCAACAGAGTTCGGGCTGAGTTTGGGCCTAGCTCGCCCAAAACTCTGTTGAACTCTGCTTTGGCTATTTTACAACAAAAATAATATCCACTTATGCAAATTTATCCATTCCTTTCATCTTTTTAATTCAAAAATTATTAATTTTAAATCTTAATGAATATAATTAAAATTATTTAACAAATTAATTTCTGTTACACAATGATTGTCTTAGATTAGCAATATATATATTGTCCTAACGAGCAGAGATCTACGAGGGATGCTTAAGTTCAGTTTCGCCTAAGCTCTTATAGCCTCAGTGACAGACAGATCCATTGTAAGCTTATCTCTAAAACAATCGCTACATATTTAGAATTAATTCAATAAATAAGGTTAATTAATATTATTGATATCTAAAGTTCCTATTTTTGACGTAAACAGTTAAACCTATCTTCTGCCAAAGGTTTAGTAATGAAATCAGCTAGTTGAAGTTCTGTGTCAATATATTCTAAATTAATGTCTCCATTTTGTTGATGATCTTTAAGAAAGTGATGTCATATCTCAATATGCTTGGTGCATGAGTGACATACAGGATTCTTAGTCAAATTGATTGCGCTAGTGTTGTCACAAAATATAAAAATATATTAACAATGTAGATTGTAGTCTTCTAGGGTTTGCTTCATCCATAAAAATTTTGTATAACAACTCATGCGACGATATACTCGGTCTCATTAGTTGATAATATAAAATAATTTTATTTCTTGCAAAACCATGAGACTAAAGCTTTGTCTAGGAAATGATACGTTCCGTTAGTACTTTTTAAATCTACTTTACATCCAGCAAAATCAGAATTCAAATAATCGATCAGGTCAGAGGACGTAGTTTTAGGATACCACATGCCGACAGAAGAAGTGCTCTTAAGGTATCGAAAGATACGCTTAACGGTGCACAAGTATGATTCCTAAGGCTTAGCTTGGAATCGTGCACATAAGCAAACTCTGAACATTATATCAGGGCGACAAGCAGTTAGATATAATAAACTATCGATCATACCTCGATACTTACGTGTGTCGTCTGGTTTGCCTTGTTCATCTATGTCAAGCTTGGTTGGAGTTGCCATCGGAGTTCCTAGTGGTTTGGCCGACTCCAAATGGAACTTCTTTAATAAATCCTTTGTATACTTGGCTTGATTGATGAATGTCCCATTTGTGGTTTGCTTGATTTGTAGTACAAGGAAGAACTTCAACTCCCCCATCATGCTCATCTCAAACTCACTCTACACACATAAAAAATTCTTGACAAAGAGATTCATCAGTAGAACCAAAAATAATATCATCCACATAGATTTGTACTAATAAAAGATTATTATTCAAAGATTTTATAAAAAGTGTTGTATCATCCTTGCCTTTTGAAAAACCTTTTTCAAGTAGAAAAGTGCTTAGGCAGTCATACCAAGTACGAGGGGCTTGTTTCAGTCTGTATAAGGCTTTCTTCAACTTGAAAACATATTCAGGGTTTTTGAAATCAGTAAAACCAGGCGATTGAGCAACGTAAACTTCTTCTTTTATAAAACCATTTAAAAATAACTTTTAACATCCATTTGAAATTGTTTGAAATCATGAAAAAATGCAAAAGCACATAACATATAAATGGATTCTAAACGCATAACTGGGGCATATGTCACCTCGTAGTTGATACCTTCCTCTTTGTTGTATCCTTGAGCTACGAGTCGAGCCTTGTTACGAGTGACTAAACCATTCTCATTTAATTTATTTCGGAATACCCAATAGGTGCCAATGACCGGATGATTAATGGGCTTGGGAACAAGTTTCCAAATTTGATTTTGTTCAAATTGGTTTAGTTCCTTTTGCATATCCTCTAACCAATAGTTATTACTACATGCTTCGTCAATAGTTTTAGGTTCTAGCTGTGAAATAAATGCCACCCAATAAGCTATATCTCTGGTAGAGGAACGAGTACTTACGTCCTGGATGGTTTCACCAATTACCAAGTCCTTAGGATGGTCAGCCATGAATTTTATTCTTTTTTGTCGACTTTCAAGGTAGCCGGTTCCAATTTCAGGTTCAGTAGACGCCTTGCTTGGTGTACTGACGTCTTCATAATCACTGTCGTTTATCGTCTGTTGGTTTAATTTGTCGAAGGTAACATTTATTTATTCTTCGATGATCATCGATTTCTTGTTGAAGACTCGGTACCTTTTGCTTTTGGGCGTATAACCTAAAAAGATACTATCATCGGCCTTTTCGTCAAATTTACCCAAATTATCTTTAGTGTTAAGAATAAAATATTTACAACCAAAGAATTTGAAATAGAAGACTGTGGGTGTTATATCAAACCATAACTCATAGGGAGTCTTCTTCAATTTAGGTCAAATTAGAACCCTATTGAGAGCGTAACAGGCTGTATTGACAGCTTCTGCCTAGAAATATTTGGGTAGACTAAACTGATTCGATATTACTTTAGCAACTTCAGAGAGAGTTATGTTCTTACTTTCTACAACTCTGTTTTATTATGGAGATCTAGGACAGGAGAACTCATGCAAGTATCCGTTTGTGTCGCAGAATTGCTCAAACTCTGCATTCACGAATTAGTCGCCATAATCACTTCTAATACGAGTAATCATGAATCCTTTCTCATTTGAACTTTCTTACAAAATGCGACAAATTCAGATAATACATCATTCTTGTGTGTGAGAAAATATACCCACATGTATCTAGAGAAATCATATACTATTACAAAAGCATATAACTTACCACTGTAAAAGCATGGAAAATATAGGGTTCATGCGGATCACAACTGACCGCATGAGTACTTTAGAACAAATTGATCCGCATAAAGAAGAGACGCATGACAGACTCAGCATGTCCCCTGCAGCCAATCTTCACCAGACTGATTTTGAGCCACAGAAAGAATAGTTACTTATACGGCCAAGCTGATCAACCCTTCTGATAAAGCTGAAAAACTCTGTCAAAATTTACAAAATTGACAGCTCTGACAGCTCTAACAAAAAGAAGATAAGACGTGATCAGACAAAATGTCATGTCATCGGACTGGACATGGCCATGCGGCCAAAAGGACTGCGACCCGAGTCGCATGAACCTTATGCGGCTCAATCTATGTGCTTTATGCGGCCAAGGGTAACTGCAATCTGAGTTGCATGAGCTTTATGCGGCCCAAAATATAGAACTTGTGCGGCTCAAAAGTCTCCAAGCTACATGAGGACTAAGGGAGACTACCGTATGAGTCTTATGCGGCCCAGCATGGCTGAGCATTGAAATGCCTATGCGGTTCAAAATGACTCAAGCAGACTGATCCTATCTTGCGATATAACACGTGGCAGGCTAACTAAGTCTCAACCACCCAAATTTGTTGTAACAATATCTCAACAAGACACCAGCTGGCGGCCACAGAGCGAGTCTTTATGTGTTGTTGTAGCCACGTGGCCACGTAGCCATCTATGCGGCTCAAAATATATATCACTATAAATAGCAGAAAACCACACCCATGCAAAAGGCTGGCAACCTACGAAGGGCAATTTCTTCAAGACCAAGGACCGTGCCAAATAGTCCAAGGAGTAAGGCAGAGTTGCTACAATTTCCCGTGCCTCAATTGTCACCCCCAAAATTAAAACTAAACAATTGTACTTAGATTGTTTCATTGGATTTCTTTCTAGGTGTTCTCTTGTACAAGCGAATTTGCAATCAAGTTCAATTCCTCTGTGATTTTTTTTGTTCTTGATATTTAATGGCAAACACAATGGCGACTCTGCTGGAGACATCCTTCTCTTGTGATGAGAAGTTGGTGATGCAATCCGACGCGTCCAAGCTCGGTTCCATGCAGCAAATACTTGTGGTTCTATTTGACCAACGGACATTCAAAGAAATGCTCTCTGAAGGGAGCGCCAGCCCATTGCAGAAGCGAGCCAACTCAAAGAGAACACGCAGGATGTCGAAGCGCAAAACTGTTGCCCCCGACCAGGTTCTCGAAGAAGCTCTTTCTGTGGCCCAAAACGGTAATCAAGACTCTCCTGCGGCCTTGCTTCTGACCGCAGGGAACCCCACTGTCCCCAAATTCAGCAAAGGAAAATACTACGATGCTGAGTTTTTAGGGGCACAAGGGAAATCCATACGGACGAGAAAAAGGCCACATAAAAGAGATGGGCAGATGACTCATGCGGTAGCTGACTCTGGCCGTAGGCATATGACTCATACGGCAGCTGACTTTGGCCGCAGGAAAATGGCCCATGCGGCAGCCAACTCTGGCCGCAGCCAGATAGCCCATGCGGTAGCCAACTCTGGCCGTAGAAAGATCGCACATGCGGTAGCCAACTCTGGCCGCAGGCAGATCGCCCATGCGGCAGTCAACTCCGGCCGCAGAAAAAAGGCCCATACGACAACTAATCCTTA
The DNA here is from genome assembly GCA_029216955.1 of Iris pallida. Taxonomy (NCBI): domain Eukaryota; kingdom Viridiplantae; phylum Streptophyta; class Magnoliopsida; order Asparagales; family Iridaceae; genus Iris; species Iris pallida. The sequence goes on along the minus strand of JANAVB010022397.1, from coordinate 8,909,592 downwards.
CCATAGACATAGTGTCTCATGCGGCCATATCAGAAGCTCTGTGTTCGACCGTCTCTCATGCGGGCTCGACTCTATGCGGCCCATTAGGAATGTGGGATATTCCAATCTTGACACTTCTTATTATACGCCCTCAGGTGCTAAATTAAAGAAATTTAGGGCAGTGCGAGCCCAACAAGTCCAGTCAACTGTCCAAGTTGCTGACCGTCAGCGGGTACCGTTAACTGTCATTCGGGCCCCTGATGGAAAAGTTGTACAGAACCACCCGCGTCCAGTCCCCCAGGGCTAACGGACAGGGCGAGTCTCAAAAGTCTCCCTCCAACGATCGAGAGCAAGTGCTTTTACTAGACTCAGAACATGAAGCAAACATGATACCTACGTACCCGTGTGCTCGGGATACCAGAGTCCACAAATTGGATGCAAAGGTAGATCAGCCTGCAATCGACTTGCGAGAGGTGATTACTCACAAACGCAAGGAGAAAGAAGCAACCTTGGCATGTGATGAGCCCCTCTCGGGACGTCGTTGCACCCAAGTCATCATCAACTGCTGGTGTGACAAGTCGACAGCACCTGAAGATCGGCAATCTGTTTTCCAATGACTGCACCAACCAGCACCTTTCCGACAACAACTTGAGAAATATGTGCAAATTCTGGGAGACGAGGAATTTTCTTTCACCTTCTGTAATTCAACTAGGAAGTTCTTTCCAGCAAAGAAGGAAAGAAGGCAGGCTCTTCCTGCTCGGCAATCTCAGCCAACACTGCAAGGAAACTCTCCTTTGGAGTATTGCCACCGACAGCCACTGGAGATGTCTACCTAGGTACTCGATCCAGAAAGGACCTCCTAACACCTGGGGGTACATCCTTGACCTTCCTGGAGGTAGATGAGGCCAGGGGTAGCAGTCCCCTCAAAGTGTACGACAACCCAGTGTTCCAAGAGCATACACAAGGGTAGCGATCAACTGGAATTACGCAACAGATGTGGACGTCCCTGAGGATGACCGCGTTCGCCAAGGGTAGCACCCCTTTCGAGTCTGAGGAGGAAGACATTCCGACATTCCCCGATGATTTTTCGGTACGAGGGTACGACACAAAAAGCACCTCTGCTACGATCCCTTCCACGTCTACCCACATACGGACAGTCTTTATGGCCGACGATGATCATAAAGCACCTACTGACCGACAATGTCTAGAAGTACTTGAAGCCATGCTCCTCTCCTTGGTCAATTCAGTAGACAAAATTAAAGCCGCCTTGCCGACCCAACCGGTACGGACGCTTGGACAAACAAGCTTGGTTTTCGCAGTTAATGCGGAATCCAACACGACCGCTCCTCCTTTGGGTGACAATCCTCTAGGAGCATCTGCTCCTTTAGCTGCAGATGAAGCCAGGGAGGCAAAGAGGGAAGTTCAGGTGCTTCGAGCAATGTTCAATGCCCGAGATGCCTCCCGGGACCTCAGAATATGGCAACCGTATCCCGTTGCGTGGAGAGATGTTCCTTTTCTGCCACAGTAAAAACTGTTTCATATTGATTCGTATGACGGGAATACCTCTGCTAGTCGGTGCATGACTTATTTTGAGGTGACAACCGACCATTTTCCGCATAGCGACGCCATCCTCATACGATTATTTATCAGAGCATTAGAGGGAATCGCGTTCGACTGGTACCGCAACCTTCCGGACAACTACATCCATTCTTTTAACGATTTCAAGCACATGTTCCTAGAAAGATTCTACGAAGTAGGACATGATGTGACAATGTCTTCCCTCACGGACGTCGTCCAGGGGGAGAGGGAGCTGACAAGGAACTATATTGAGCAGTTCTGGCAAACTACAATGAGATTGCCCCAAGGCAATCCCGAAAGCTCCTTGATTGAAATCTGCCAGAAGAAATTGCTCCCCGTAATCAGCCTCTGGACGGGTGAAGATCAGTTCAAGGATTGGACGATCTTAATCATAAGCGCCACCAATGATGAGGCAACATTAACGAAGGCTCGCCAGCTGGGACTACACATCCTGGATGGAGAGGTCAAAATAAAACATCCTTGTACCACCTCCAATAAGAACAATACTGACGGCACCTCCAATAACTTGGACAATAAAAGCAAGCAGGCTATGGTCGCCGGTACGACCAAGAAGCCTGAACAAAAGCAGGCAGAAGCTCAGTGGCCCAAGATGAATTACTCATTCGAAGATAGTTATGTCAAGCCTATCTTCGACATGCTCTTGCAAGGGGACATGATCCAACTACCTCCACTAAGGCACGAGCCTCGAGCGGCAGAGATGGAGGACCCAAAATACTGCCATTTCTACCGCTATGTTTATTATGCCACTCATGACTGCTTTCAATTAAAGCGGTACAACCAGAGTCTTATCGACTCCAAAGCTCTGTCGCTAGACTTTGAAGAGGTTACCGTGGCGACGGACATGGTGTCAATTAAGTTCGACGACTTTCCTCCAACAAGTACTCAAGACGGGGTAATACCTATCCCCCGGGCAATGATGGAGGTTACTAATTTTCCCCCCGTCCAGGACCAGATGACTAGCTTGGTACCTCTCACCACGTCACAAGGAGTGATCATGTGGGTGCACCCAGACTTAGTGCCCAAAGTTACCCAGGCAGTGTCACCTCCAGCCAACAAGAAGAAGGGCTGAAAGTCCAGATCCTGCCATACCATTTCAACCGAAGCTGAGGAGGCAATGGCCGTCGTTACCTGATCTGGGGCACAAGTCCAGTCCACTCTGGGTAGTTCAGTCGAGGACCCTTAGTCGGCAACGCTGCCCGCCATTGTTGTTCCGGGGCCATCTCATCATCTATCGGCAGACAGGGCCAAGCTGAAAGAAACCCGCTTCGACAGGCCGCTCCATAAAGATGCACCTCAAGGACTAGATAGAACTTACAACTTTGACATATTAGCACAACTGGCTAATACGTCGGCAAAGTTGTCGTTACACGAGCTCCTAAGGCTCTCCAAGGACCTTCGTGTCGTATTGAGCGAAGTGCTTCAGAATGCTGACGTTTACTTAGCCGAGGTCAAACCAACAGGAAAAGACTCGTCGGCAGATCTCTAGGGCAGCAACTGTGTAGGGCAGCAACTGTGCGGATGCAATGCCCAACATCGTATTCACCCCACAGGACATGTTGATCAAGACCAACTTGCATGATCGCCCCTTGTACTACACTGGATACATAGGCGACATCAACGTGGATCGGATGCACATCGATCCTGGCTCATCGATAAGCATCATCTCCAAAAAGCTTGCTTCAAGTCCTCGACATCGTTATGCACCGGCTAGCGGCAACCAACACTGTCATTAGCGGTTTCAACTCTGGAATGAGCTATCCCTTAGGAAAGATCCGATTAAAATTGTCACTCCCCGTTCCTGGAATGCGTATTTTTATATACATGTACAACTCATGTGTATTTATTTAGTATTTATCATGTATTATTCTGTATTTAAATTCCTTTAGTTTTATGTTAATTAATTATCTGCTCTTTAAATTTTTATGTTAATTTTAATTTCCTGCAAATTTTATTTCTGCAATTATATTTCTGCAATTTTATTACCTGTATTTTATTTGCTGCTTTAGTGTTATTGGGTTTCGGTTTGCTGGATCTCCTTAAACCCGGCCCAACACTCCACCTACCACCACTCCCCCTATTTAAAGCTTCCATCTCTTTCTCTCTCCTCATTACTTCATTTTCACCATTACTCTTTCTTCTTCCTCTCATTACTTCTCCACCTAACCAGCAGCAGCAGTAGGCAAGTGCAATCTTGCTTCTTGCTTGGAGAACCATTTTTGTGGTTTATTTCCCTTCCTCTCATGATTCTGAGAGAGATTAGTTCTTAACATTTTTGATTTCTGTGGCTGGTTTCTCCTAGATCTAATTTGTTATATTCTCGGTTGTCATGGGTTTTTGATCTCCCAACTTTGCGTGTATTTTCTCTGGCACTGAATCAAGGCTCCATGGGACTTGGAGTTTGGGAGATGTTTCACGCACACGTTCTTACGTGCTCGCGTAAACATCAGCCCAGTCACGCACACGTCTTTACGTGTTTGCGTGTATTTTTAGTCACGCTCATGTCTTTACATGCGTGCGTAACTTTTGAGTTACGTTCACACTGTGCGTGTCCGCGTGACTTTTGAGTTACGTTCATACTGTGTGTGCGTGCGTGTATTTTAGTCACGCTCACTCTGTGCGTGCGTGTATTTTTAGTCACGCACACTTCCATGAGTGCGTGGATTTTTAGTCACACTTCCTTGTGCGTGCGTGGATTTTTCCTTCACGCTCACGCTGTGTTTGCTTGCGTGACTTTTTACGCTCACGCTCACCAGCGTGTATCACTTTTCACGCTCACTGTTCACACCCATTTTCCACGCTCACCCCAGCTAGACTTAGCGTGACTTGTTGGTCTTAAGCATAGACTTCTTGCGTGACTTCCTGACCTGGGTGTTTTTATTTATTCCTCAACATATTCATTTAATGATGGCATGATAATTCTTCTATTATATCCTTACGCCTTTTTGCGTGAATTTCTTGATAAATCATGATATGTTAAATTTGTTAAAATGGATTGTTATGTAAAATGCGCCTTGTGTCCTGATTGATCCATGGATACCCAGTAAGACTAGAACTTGACCTTGAGAGTTATAGACTCAACCCTATTTAATGCTAATGACTTTCATGCCTTGTCACCATTAATGATGATGGTTATCTTGACTAAATTGATCATGCGTTCCTAGTTGGAACTAAGAGACTGGCTAGTCGTCTTATTGAAATGAATGAATAAGACACGTTCATGTTATGAACTATTGCAAATCGACTGGCTGATCCCGAAATATTGACATACATGCACATGCAGGCTTCAATCTATTTATTTATTTATTTATCTATTTATTTATTTTCTACAAAAGAAGCATGTGTATCTTATGGTCAAGGCATGATTACCGTGGTTAGATTTGATTATTGCATTACGCTATGTAAAGACCTGCAACCTAACCGCACTGGTATTGTTGTAGAGTTGAGCATATCGTACCCCGTACGAAAGTACTCATTTGAATGACCATGATCCACGGCATAGAACTTCACTCAACGTAGAGACTATTAAGTTAAATAAAATAATGATTGCATGGAGAGAATGGATTCCCGAGTTCTTACATGGCAGCCCCCTTGGGACGAGTAGTACCCGACGGGCCGGCTAGTTCCCACAGATACTGTAAATCTGCCACACGGGCAGGAAATAGTATCTGCTTTTATTATTATTGTATATTGTATATTGACGGGTGTCCTGCTAGGACTCGTCTAATTCATGCATGACGCACATGATTGACTGGATAGACTAGCCTTGCTCGTACATAGTAAGAACTGAGGAATCTTTATTGCATTATTCCAGGATAACTTGGGACTCACAATAGCAAGCCGTAGAATTTGATTGGCCGTTCAAGATGATTTGTTTGTGTATTGTACTACTCTGTTACCTAACTGGGATGATCAGAATGTCAGGACATGATGGGCCAACTTCTGTCCTTGTTTGGTTGGGAGGTTGGTTCGAAGTGTCGGGATGTGATATGAATCCTAGTAGCAAGCAGAGATCTATTATTATATTCTTTTACTTACTGGTTTATGTCCTTCATATCGTCCTTCCTTGTGGTACTTGCTATTAGAGTTCTAACCTCTCTGGTTTTGCATGGCCAGATTTAGAGCCGGTGCCCGAGGATCCAGCGTACTTTCACCTCCAAGATGGTCAATACTAGAGGCATGATAGCAGGAGGACTCGAGTGGGTTCCTTACTTCATCGCTCGTTTTGTTATTTATCTTTATACTTAGCCGTTTGGCACCGACATGTTAGTCGGATTGTCTTGTACTTACATTTACATAATTGTAATTAAGTCAGACTGCAGCTGATAACAATTGTGGATACTTGCTATATCATCTAGCTATATTTTGTAAAACCAGATCTCAAGAATATTTTGACTGAGCGTTTGGGACGCCTTACTGCTTTATCTTACATGTTCTCTATTTCTGTTTCCTTGCTTGAATGATTGAGACAATAGATGTGAAATGACCATAGTAAGACCTTTATGTAGTATGCATCCCCTCGTCTGGTTAGACAGCATTGATCGTATTATACGGTATTCATCTACCCGTAATACGTAGCTGGCTGAGTCATTCCCCCGCTCTCCAGTATTCTGGTTCTGGGGCGTGACAAGGTTTTAGTGGTGGCCCATGCAGGTCTGATTTCAGACTTGTGGAGTGTTTTGATTTATAGGATGTCTCAATCACACATGTTTCCCCTTGATCTTCTGATTCGTTATTCTCAACTCTTGCTTGACATTCCGGTATCCTTTGACTTCATTGATCCTTCATGTCCGGTCGTTTGATTGTTTTCTTGTCCCTTTTCTTAGGGGCACTTCGTCCGCAGCGGTCAGAGCTGGGCAGCAATAACAAAGGCAACAAGGACAACCTGACCAGGATGGTCAGCAACCAGGACCAGTAGTTCCACCATCGGTTGGACCGCAGTATCCATATATTCCAGACCCACCCATAGTTCCACCTACCCCTGTGGAAGTGGACACACCAGCCCTTCTGGAGATCATAAGAGAAATGATGGCTGCTCAGCAACATCAGATATTGGCCCAGCAGCGCATGCACACTCAGCTACAAGAACAGAATGTGTTGCTCAACCAAGGATTGCAGACGGCTTTGGAAAGAGGAGTGAGGGCTGATTCAGGAGCATCAGCCAGGTTTTGCAAGTACAACCCCCGTCATTTCGAGGGCACGAAGGATGCCATCTCAGCAGACGTATAGCTTAAGGACATCGAGGCTATTCTGACAGCAGCTAAGGTACCGACAGAAGAACGTGTGGATCTAGTGAAGTTGTTACTTCAGGATCTCGCACGTGATTGGTGGGAATCAGAGGAAGTGGGCATCAGACGTCCTGTGGCTTGGGACGATTTCACTACAAGATTCAAGACCAAGTACTATAGAGTTGTGGCACAGTTTGAGCTACAACAGAAGTTTATCAACCTCAGGCAGGCTGGCAAGATTGTAGATGCTTATGCAGCGGAGTTCTACAGATTAAGTAGATTCGCCCCAGAGATGGTAGCAACAGAGCGCCATAGGGCCATGAGGTTTCAGCAAGGGTTTCATCTCGAGCTCTTGCAATTGATAGAGGGGCACAACTACCAGACTTTTGATGAGATATTGACGACAACTCGAAGGCATGAGCTCACCATTCAGAGGCTTGCGACAAGGACTGGGGGTCAGAAGAGATCCCACAGTCAGATAGAAAGAGGAGGGGGAGCAGCGCCCCGAACAACAACACCATCCACTGGCATTCGTATCCATGATGTGGCGATACGAGGGCCAGCACCACCCAGGCAGCAGCAGCAGCAACAACAGAGGAAGAACCAGCAACCCCCGACGGGCTGCACTTATTGTGGGAAGATGGGACACACTAGAGATGTGTGTCGGATATTGAATGGACTATGTCTGATATGTGGAAATCCAGACCATCGGGTTACCATATGTCCCATGAATTCGAGGTCAGGAGGACCAGGGCAGTAGTTTCCTGCTCTGCCAGCACCAGGGGCAGGCCAGTATCGAGGACCAGCGGTGGCAGTTAGGCCGTTGGCACAGCGTCCGTTAGTACCGCAGGCTCAGATGTTTCGGCAGCAGGGACCGCCGATGCAGCCACCCCAGCATCATCAAGGCAGGGGCCAGCAGCAGCACCAGGCTAGGCCGCAACATGGGAATCAGCAAGGAGGTCGAGGGCAGGCATTCACTCTGTCCTTGGAGGAGGCATTGGCATCGGGAGATGTTGTGGCAGGTAACATTCTCGTCGCCTCATATCCCGCAGTAGCATTGTTTGATTCGGGAGCATCCCATTCATTTATATCTGCACGATTTGCGACACGGCTAGGGATGGAGTTCGAGGCATTGCCAGGGAGGTTGAATATACTCACTGGCAATGGACTCGTAGGAGTTAGTAGAGTTATTTTAGCGTGTAGCGTTGTAGTTTGCGGGTATTCCTTACCTGCCCGGTTGATAGAATTTCCTGTTGGAAATTTCGACGTTATCTTAGGCATGGACTGGCTGAAAGACAGTCATACGACAATAGATTGTCGTAGAGGGAGTGTATCTTTTGATATTCCAGGCATGAAGAGATTCACCTTAGTCAGATCAGAGGCAACTCAGCAAGAGCAGGGAGTAGTGACGGCGATGGAGGAAGTTCAGATTCCGAAGGTAGTTGAAGAATTTCTAGATGTATTTCTCGAAGAACTTCCAGGTCTACCACCAGTTAGAGATATTGAATTCAGTATAGAATTGGCACCAGGAACTAAACCGATATCAGATCGAGTTTACAGAATGGCGGATTCAGAGCAGGCCAAGGTATATGAGCACATAGAGGAATTGAAGGAGAAGAAGTTCATCCAAGCTAGCGTGTCACCATGGGCAGCACCAGTGGTACTTGTGGGAAAGAAGGATGGGTCATCCAGATTATGCATTGACTACAGGAAGCTTAACGCGGCAACAGTGAAGAACAAGTACCCATTACCCAGGATCGACGACTTATTTGATCAGTTGAGCAAGGCTAGAGTTTTTTCCAAGATAGATCTTCGTTCAGGGTACCATCAGGTGAGGGTTCGGAAGGAAGATATTCCCAAGACAGCATTCAGGTCGAAGTATGGGCATTACGAGTTCTTAGTAATGCCGTTTGGTTTGACCAATGCTCCAGCAATATTCATGGATTTGATGAACCGCATCTTTATGCCATATTTAGACCAGTTTGTCGTTGTGTTTCTTGACGACATTCTCGTATACTCTGCTAGTGAAGAGGAGCATGAAGACCACCTCATGAAAGTGTTGCAGGTTCTGAGAGAGAACCAGTTGTATGCCAAGCTCAGCAAGTGTGAGTTTTGGTCGGATCACATTTTATTTTTGGGTCACATCGTATCAGGAGCTGGAGTAGCAGTAGATCCCAAGAAAGTAGAAGCAGTAGAGATTTGGCCAGTACCCAAGACCGTAGCAGATGTACGGAGTTTCTTGGGATTGGCAGGATATTATAGAAGGTTTGTGTCAGACTTTGCAAGGCTTTCAGCGCCCATGACCCGTTTGACCCGGAAGGATGTGCCATTCGATTGGTCGGCAGAATGTCAGGCATCATTCGAGACTTTGAAGCAGAAGTTGATATCAGCACCTATCCTTACATTGCCAGTTGGGCCCGGAGGTTTTACAGTATATTGTGATGCGTCAGGTAAGGGACTTGGATGTGTCCTTATGCAGCATGGGAAGGTGATAGCATATGCATCTAGGCAGCTTCGGGACCAAGAGAAGAATTACCCAACTCATGATTTGGAGTTAGCAGCAGTAGTGTTTGCTCTAAAACTATGGAGACATTACTTATATGGTGACCGAGTGGAGATGTACACAGATCATAAAAGTCTGAAGTACATCTTTACTCAGAAGGAACTGAACATAAGGCAGAGAAGATGGCTGGAGTTGATTAAGGATTATGACGTGGAGCTTCAGTACCACCCAGGCAAGACGAATGTAGTGGCAGACGCTCTCAGCAGGAGAGGCGGCACATTTATGTTGACAACACAGAAACATATCTTAGAAGACCTTCAGGAGATGGGCATCGAAGTTATACTTCCTAGTGATGTAGGAGTTCTAACTAGTCTACAAGTCCAATCTGACTTGGTAGACAGGATCAAGGCAGCTCAAGCACAGGACCCGAGGATTCAGAAGCTTAGGGCAGAATGTGAGTCAGGACTCAGGAAGGAGATGAGGATCCACGAAGATGGTACACTTAGTTTCGGATCGCGTCTATGTGTGCCTAGTGGAGATATTAGACAGGAGGTTATGGCAGGAGCTCACAGTTCTCAATATTCTATTCACCCTGGAGGGACCAAGATGTACCAAGATATCAAGCAACATTTCTGGTGGAACGGGATGAAGAGAGAGATAGCTAGATTTGTTTCCCGTTGCTTGGTATGTCAGCAGGTGAAGGCGGAACAGCAGAGGCCAGCTGGGTTATTGCAACCGCTTCCTATCCCGGAATGGAAATGGGAGCATATTACAATGGACTTTGTGACCGGTTTACCGAGATCACCAAGTGGTAAGGATGCTATTTGGGTAATAGTAGATCGGCTTACGAAGGTAGCACACTTTCTTCCTTTCAGAGTAGGACAATCTACAGAAAAGTTGGCAGAATTATATATGTAACAGATAGTCAGGCAACATGGAGTCCCTGTCAGTATTGTGTCGGATCGAGATACTCGCTTTACATCACATTTCTGGAAGAGCTTACATCATAGTCTGGGTACCAAGTTAAGGTTTAGCACGGCTTACCATCCGCAGACGGATGGGCAATCAGAAAGAACGATTCAGACTTTGGAAGATATGTTGCGAGCTTGCACTCTAGATTTTGGAGGGTCTTGGGAGAGTCACCTGCACTTGGTCGAGTTCTCATACAACAATAGTTATCAAGCCAGTATCCAGATGGCGCCATTCAAAGTATTATATGGTAAGAAGTGCAGGTCACCGCTTACATGGGATGATATCGGGGAGAGGAAGATGTTAGGCCCAGAAATGATTATTCAGACGGTTGAAGTAGTTAAAGGGATTAGAGAGCGACTTCGAGTTGCGCAGGATCGGCATCGTCATTGGGCGGATCAGCATCGTAGGCCGCTAGAGTTTTCTGTTGGGGACTACGTATTCTTGCGGATCTCACCTACTCGTGGGGTCATTAGATTTGGCGTTCGCGGGAAATTGAGTCCGCGGTACGTGGGCCCATTTGTTATCCTTGATCGGATAGGCGATGTTGCTTATCGTTTATCACTCCCACCTTCGTTACGAGAGGTGCATGACATATTTCATGTATCTCAATTACGTAGGTATGTATCAGACCCAAGCCATGTCCTCGATCATTCTGAGCTGGTTGTTGGTACCAACCTGTCTTACGAGGAACAGCCTGTGTCCATTTTGGACCGAAGAGAGAAGATACTCAAGAACCGAACAATTAGTCTTGTCCGTGTTGCTTGGGGTCATCACTCCTTGGGAGAGTCAACGTGGGAACGTGAGGATGATATCCGATCACGGTATCCACACCTGTTTGACTCACAAGGTATATCTCTTTCTGTATACCTTGATTGTCTTGATTTCTCATACTTATCGCTTTATCGGTAGAGCTACTTAATATCGTAGATTGATGGATTTACATATATAGTACTTACTTTTGATATAGTAACAACAAATTGCTTGTTCACTAGAATTGCTTAATCACTAGAATTGCTTGTATTAGTTTAGCCCCGATGTTTCTATCCTGCTTGGATTTGAAATTCCGAGGACGGAATTTTTCTAAGGTGGGTAGAGATGTCACTCCCCGTTCCTGGAATGCGTATTTTTATATACATGTACAACTCATGTGTATTTATTTAGTATTTATCATGTATTATTCTGTATTTAAATTTCTTTAGTTTCATGTTAATTAATTATCTGCTCTTTAAATTTTCATGTTAATTTTAATTTCCTGCAAATTTTATTTCTGCAATTATATTTCTGCAATTTTATTACCTGCATTTTATTTGCTATTTTAGTGTTATTGGGTTTCGGTTTGCTGGATCTCCTTAAACCCGGCCCAACACCCCACCTACCACCACTCCCCCTATTTAAAGCTTCCATCTCTTTCTCTCTCCTCATTACTTTATTCTCACCATTACTCCTTCTTCTTCCTCTCATTACTTCTCCACCTAACCAGCAGCAGCAGTAGACAAGTGCAATCTTGCTTCTTGCTTGGAGAACCATTTTTGTGGTTCATTTCCCTTCCTCTCATGATTCTGAGAGAGATTAGTTCTTAACGTTTTTGATTTCTGTGGCTGGTTTCTCCTAGATCTAATTTGTTATATTCTCGGTTGTCATGGGTTTTTGATCTCCCAACTTTGCGTGTATTTTCTCTGGCACTGGATCAAGGCTCCATGGGACTTGGAGTTTGGGAGATGTTTCACGCACACGTTCTTACGTGCTCGCGTAAACATCAGCCCAGTCACGCACACGTCTTTACGTGTTTGCGTGTATTTTTAGTCACGCTCATGTCTTTACATGCGTGCGTAACTTTTGAGTTACGTTCACACTGTGCGTGTCCGCGTGACTTTTGAGTTACGTTCATACTGTGTGTGCGTGCGTGTATTTTAGTCACGCTCACTCTGTGCGTGCGTGTATTTTTAGTCACGCACACTTCCATGAGTGCGTGGATTTTTAGTCACGCTTTCTTGTGCGTGCGTGGATTTTTCCTTCACGCTCACACTGTGTTTGCTTGCGTGACTTTTACGCTCACGCTCACCAGCGTGTATTACTTTTCACGCTCACTGTTCACGCCTATTTTCCACGCTCACCCCAGCTAGACTTAGCGTGACTTGTTGGTCTTAAGCATAGACTTCTTGCGTGACTTCCTGACCTGGGTGTTTTTATTTATTCCTCAACATATTCATTTAATGATGGCATGATAATTCTTCTATTATATTCTTACGCCTTTTTGCGTGAATTTCTTGATAAATCATGATATGTTAAATTTGTTAAAATGGATTGTTATGTAAAATGCGCCTTGTGTCCTGATTGATCCATGGATACCCAGTAAGACTAGAACTTGACCTTGAGAGTTATAGACTCAACCCTATTTAATGCTAATGACTTTCATGCCTTGTCACCATTAATGACGATGGTTATCTTGACTAAATTGATCATGCGTTCCTAGTTAGAACTAAGAGACTGGCTAGTCGTCTTATTGAAATGAATGAATGAGACACGTTCATGTTATGAACTATTGCAAATCGACTGGCTGATCCCGAAATATTGACATACATGTACATGCAGGCTTCAATCTATTTATTTATTTATTTATCTATTTATTTATTTTCTACAAAAGAAGCATGTGTATCTTATGGTCAAGGCATGATTACCGTGGTTAGATTTGATTGTTGCATTACGCTATGTAAAGACCTGCAACCTAACCGCACTGGTATCGTTGTAGAGTTGAGCATATCGTACCTCGTACGAAATTACTCATTTGAATGACCATGATCCACGGCATGGAACTTCACTCAACGTAGAGACTATTAAGTTAAATAAAATAATGATTGCATGGAGAGAATGGATTTCCGAATTCTTATATGGCAGCCCCCTTGGGACGAGTAGTACCCGACGGGCCGGCTAGTTCCCACAGATACTGTAAATCTGCCACACGGGCAGGGAACAGTATCTGCTTTTATTATTATTGTATATTGTATATTGACGGACGTCCTGCTAGGACTCGTCTAATTCATGCATGGCGCACATGATTGACTGGATAGACTAGCCTTGCTCGCACATAGTAAGAACTGAGGAATCTTTATTGCATTATTTCAGGATAACTTGGGACTCACAATAGCAAGCCGTAGAATTTGATTGGCCGTTCAGGATGATTTGTTTGTGTATTGTACTACTCTGTTACCTAACTGGGATGATCAGAATGTCAGGACATGACGGGCCAACTTCTGTCCTTGTTTGGTTGGGAGGTTGGTTCGAAGTGTCGTGATGTGATGTGAATCCTAGTAGCAAGCAGAGATCTATTATTATATTCTTTTACTTACTGGTTTATGTCCTTCATATCGTCCTTCCTTGTGGTACTTGCTATTAGAGGTCTAACCTCTTTGGTTTTGCATGGCCAGATTTAGAGCCGGTGCCCGAGGATCCAGCGTACTTCCACCTCCAAGATGGTCAATACTAGAGGCATGATAGCAGGAGGACTCGAGTGGGTTCCTTACTTCACCGCTCGTTTTGTTATTTATCTTTATACTTAGCCGTTTGGCACCGACATGTTAGTCGGATTATCTTGTACTTACATTTACATAATTGTAATTAAGTCAGACTGCAGCTGATAACAATTGTGGATACTTGCTATATCATCTGGCTATATTTTGTAAAGCCAGATCTTAAAAATATTTTGACTGAGCGTTTGGGATGCCTTACTGCTTTATCTTACATGTTCTCTATTTCTGTTTTCTTGCTTGAATGATTGAGACAATAGATGTGAAATGACCATAGTAAGACCTTTATGTAGTATGCACCCCCTCGTCTGGTTAGATAGCATTGATAGTATTATACGGTATTCATCTACCCGTAATACGTAGCTGGCTGAGTCATTCCCCCGCTCTCCAGTATTCTGGTTCTGGGGCGTGACAAAAATATCAGATCGACGACCTGAGGACAGAGGTTACCTGCTACGTCATAGATGCAGATACGCCCTAAAATATCCTCCTGGGGTGTCCGTGGATACATGACTACATGATCGTGCCATCCACACTCTACCAGTGCTTCAAATATGTCAGTAAGCACGGCTTCGTGAAGACTGAATTCGCCGACATCGATCCCTTCAAAGGGGTTGAGTCTTATTACTCTTCGGAGGCCTATCTATACGAAGAATCCAAGAAGCACATAACTGATGAACTGGAGGCCATCATAGGGCCAGAATGTCATGACCCGTATCCACTTTTTCGGATACGAGACGCGTCCAAGCCAGCCTACGTCGCAGAGTCGGCGGTAGAGCGCTGTCAAGCCCGTAAGAAATAAATGCTTCAAAATAACTGTATTGCTCATTCACATTTCTAAGATTTATTACAACATTTACAACATTTATATTTTGAAAGAAAGAAATACAAAGTTTCACAATTAATGAAAATGATACATCTGCTATCTATTTCTAGGTTTATGTCTGCACGTACACCCGTATCTTCCAAAGCTAAGTGAATCTACGGCTAACCTGAAAAATGTTGATTTTCAGTCAGGAATGGAAGAAGCACACAAACCGACGACAAATCAAAAACATAATAGAATTAACAAGACATGAAAATGACATATGAGAGGTAAAAACTAGAAGATACTGATGACATGGCACGGAGGAGAAGACAAGGAAAATAAATAAAAAAATAACTACCTATGTGGTGTGAAATATCCGTTTCGACATGTGAACGACTAGGGGGTAAATCTGGCACCTGCACGTGTCGTGTGCAGATGCTATTGTTCATGAATAGACATCATGGGGATAGTTCTGGATAGTCCACATGTCTACTAAGATATTTCCCCTCCCGACTAATCCGTGTGACGAGCGTGTCAACAAGCAGCAAGACATATGTATAAGCATGAAGTGAAAAGACTACTATGAATCGAAAGCAATCAGAAAGTGCACTTGCCTGAGGTCCTTAGTTGGTGAAACCGACAGTCTCGTTGAGTCCAATTAGCCTAGGGTCGATATGAAGGATATTGGAATTTGCAAGTAAAGAAATAGGATTAGTCGCGATCAATGATTTATAATCGAAGAAAACTGCGTAAATAAATACATATGCTATTTTGGAAACTATTTATATATTTAGAAACTAAATTTTAGTAAAATATTTTTTAAAGAAATATACTTAAAATCTAGATAATCATTTTTAAGACAAAAATCTAATTTTAGTGAAATATAATTATAGGTCAAAAATAGCTGTTATGTAAAATATCATAAAATAATATAATAATACTTTAGGGATAAAACCTAATTTTTGTCAAACTATATTTAGGTTAAAAATTATAATTACATTGATAGTAAACACTATAAATATATGTATCTTAGGAAAATTATTTCTATATACAACATAAAAAGTATTTACTATAATTAAAACTAGGTTTTTATCATTCAAAAATATGTTAAATAAATACACATAAATTCTAGAAAATTGTCTTTTTGGGCATAACTATAGTTTAAATAGATAGAAAAATACCACAATAATATTTTCGGGGCAAAGCTATTTTAAAGTACCATAAAAATATATAATAACATTTTAGCTTTGAAATCTATTTTGAAATATCATATAAGACCAACCCAAACTATATTTGAGAAAATAATAATATAATCTTCAAAATAACTAATAATGATTATTATTGCTACTAAGCCCAAATTAATATACTAGATGTTGTATAATGAAAAAGCTTGCCAAAAATAATTAATTTAAATACTGACCAACATTACACTAGTTAAAACCTAATCATTATTTTATTCAACATATTAATAATATAAAAAACAAATCCAATGACTATAGTAATAGTAATGTTAATGGTAACAACTATAAGAATACTTACCATTAATTAACATATATATGTATACTTAATAGTAGTATACTTTAGTAGTTTAGTTAACCAAACATAAAAAAATAAACCGATACTTAACTTCCTTCATCCCATGCTTTGCTGACTATTCTTCTTTCCTGTTCCCTCATTTCCCGAAAACCAACAACTTTTCTTCTTAAACCCATGCCCAAGCTTAGATTAGGGAAGAGAAAGAATAGAGAGGAATGGAAAAAAAGAAAGTGGAAAGAGTGAAAGCTCACCAGAGCTTGGGTGGCACGGTCACGACGGATCCGCTAGCTTGTCAGTCCGGCGGGGAGGGGGTTCCGCTCGGCGAAGGAACCACTACGGTTGGGAGAAAAAGGGATCACCATGCCCCGCTCTAGGCGGAGAAGAGGGCGGCCGGGTCAGCTGCAGAGGACGGAAAGGAGAAGGGGCCCGCCCTGTTCGGGGTCCGGAGGTCGCCGGCGCGGGTTCTTGGCCGGGAGAGTGCTGCTCCGTTCTGATGGCTTCGCGCGCGGAACACAGGCGTTACTGGCTCGGCGGGCGGTCACCGGTGGGATCTGGCTCGGCGGCGATCACCGGTAGGATCTGGCTCGGCGGGGTCGAGGCGGCCGGACTGCCGCGGGCGTGGGCGGCTGCGAGGAACGAAGTCGCTGGGAGACTTGACGGTGGTAGATTTGGGGGAGTGCGGCACCGAGAGTCGCTTGCGGTGGTGCGACGCCGAGATGGGAAGGTCGGGTTTTTTCCGATTTGTTTTTGTTCTTTATTTGTGTTTGGGGATGGTGAAGTGTAGGACATGGAAACGACGTATGGTGGATGGGTGTGGACACGGATACGGACACTCGGGGTCGGACCCGACTGGCATGGTAGACACGGACATATTTTCTAGGTGTTGCTGTTCTGTGTTATTGGATGGTGGTCACGACTGGGATGGACAAAGGCGGACGATGGTGGTGATGGTACTGGCAATGGTGACGGTAGCGATGGTTTCTATGGTGACGGTGTTTGGTGTTGCATAATCGGCTATGGTGGCGAAGATAGGGGAGTGGTTCTGGCCGGGAGGAAGGAGAGGGGCAGCAGGACTTTTGATATGGTAGATGGGGTTAAGAGCTTTACTGCCATTCATATATATATATATATATATATATAGTATATAAACTCTCTATAAATCCTATTGAGATGAGGAGAAGGGATTTGATCGTAACATAAAAAGTAGGTGATATCTATGTGTAGATATATCTCTATCTATAGGTAATGCATAATTGGTTTACGAGCAGTGGTTTAGAATCTAGGTAATTATTTATAATTATCATATTCGGGTTGTTATACCCATATAATGAATCAAAACATACAATTAAAATGTATAAATAATATCCAATGAAAATACATTAATCAATTTTTGAGTATTAAACCATTTTAAAAACAATTTAGTTTAATCATAATTTCTTTAATAGATGGCGATACTAATTAGATTAATATCTAATTTCTATCCAAAGTTTAAATAATACAATACTCAAATTCAATTCAAATTTGTTTAACCAAAAATCGCGGTGTAGCCCGATTGCAATAATTAACACAAAGATAGTTAAAGCATAAATTGAATTTTCTATTTATAGATGACTCTACCCATTTAAGATAATAATAAATATTTTCCAAAACTAAGTATACCGAATAAAATAAATTCAAAACAAAACCGAATAATTTGGTTATCATAATTAATAAGAACAATAGATAATGTAACGTACATATTTTTCTTATAATTCCAAAAATATAATTTAAAATTTTTCGATAAACTCTTTATTGTTCTCAAAGACACGTTATGATTTTAAATCCATTTTTGAAACTAATAGTTGAAAACCAAGACTAATGACCAACCTATTTTGTAAAGCTAATAATTGATTTTCAAGAAATGTTTTTAAACTAATCATAATTGGAAAATAACATTAATACGTTCTGGAGATATATGTCTCAAAAAATGTAAGAAAATATAGAATAAAATTAAATAAAATTTTCGAGAAGAGGGGTTACAAATCTACCCACCTTAAAAAAAATTTCGTCCTCAAAATTTAAAGAATACTGCTAGAATGGACGAATCTTGGTTGATCGGTGGTGAGATAAGATAGTAAGAATTTATGGTAGGAAAATTTTGACTAAATAAAAGGAGAGGAAAAAAGTCTTTATTAAGAATATTGATTAGTTAGGGTGAAGAATTAGAAGAGGTAGATAATTATGGCTTGGGGTTGGGGCCTTAAACTAGTCTTGGATCCTAAAATGCTCTGAAATGTTCCCAACATATTTATCACAAAAGCTATCAATAACCTCAAGGATAATTCATCAATCGAAAACTCTACTCACTAAAAAAATTCCTTGAATTTACGAAGGGCATGATTAGCTACTATTGGAATAAGCATTGGTCAACAATCAACTTATGACGAAGTCTAGGCATGGTTAAAGTCATCATGATGTAGCTAAGATGCAGTCGCGATTAAGGTTAATTACACAAGCCATCCAAGCGTAATCAAACTTCTGAAGAATTTTGGCACGAGCATGAACATGGTCAAAATAGTCATGATCATAGTTGGTTTAGAAAAATAAAACTTAGTTAAAATTGAGTTGAAATATAGGCACGGTTATGATTTAGTCGAGAACAAAATTGTTTAAGATCGATCAAAATCATTATGGTACGAACAAATAGTTAGCAAAATTATTTAGGCGCGACTATAGAATCGAATTCTAGGATAACATGCGAATTGGCATGATTGAAATAGAATCTATTAGTCTAGTCGTGATCGGAAGGTCGTTAAGGATGGTCGAAATCGAAACCGTCCTAACACGGTCGATTGTGTAGGCATGATCATAGAATCATATTCTAGGGGTGATTATGAATCTAATGGAAGAAAATCAAATTAGGTTTAAAAGATGACGATTCGAAAAGAGGAAGATATGGAGGAAAAGAACAACTAGTTTATTGAGAAGTTGGTAACTAGGAATAAGACACAAATCAATTTAGAAACTTTATAGTCGTATGCCAGTAAAAGACGTAGCCTATATGGTATTCGAATATCGTAAACATATCTGAAGTGATTTTACCGAGAGTTTATGCCTCGTCAGTGTACAGCTAGCTGCAATAAACTCTTGGTTCTACGACTCAAATGAGGATACGGTAATGAATACCCTATTAACTCTATCCAATCTTGACATAATAATTCAAGGATAAAAAATTTGGGCAACTAAGCTATAGCTTTTAATGACTTTCGATAACTCACGCTTACCTGAAATTACTTCAACTTGGAGAACATGCCACGTCAGTGCGCTGCTGGCTGCAGTGAACCTGTCATCTCGATAATTCAAATAAATGGCTACAGTACGCTGCTGTCTTGCCATCGCAAGTCAACGAACATTCTTTTAACTATACTTAATGAAATTTCAAAGGAGGTTCTAGAATTTCAAACAAGTTCCAAGAGGGTGTAAGTATGTGTCCTTCAAGTATGAATATTAAGTCTTGAAAAGAAAATAATTAATTAGGAAGGATAACTCTTGAATCCAAAAACTTAACTTGAGATTAATGTATAGACAACTGAGTGAGAAATTATTTAAAAAGATATAATCCCTTGGGTCCAAGGAAAATATAAGTGATACAAACGCATGATATGGTGATGTTTAAAGAAGACATAAGATAAAGTTGTACAAATGATCCTGATTAGGGAGAAAGTGACTGAAGGCAAAAGAAATATAAATTTTTATTTATAATTCTCTAATATTCAAGATCGAGCGAAAAATATGTAAAAAGCACTATGTCTACCGATTATGGATATATTTATACACATATATATATGTATAGCTTAGGTAAATCCCAATAATCCCAAAATATCATTCTAAGAGAAGGTTATCATATTTCCAAGAAAATGTAAATTTGAATAACAGTGATACATATGTTATATTCAATATATAATTTATAGAAATTATTCACGACACTAGAAATGGACTACCAATATATATGCACATCTATATAGCTACATGGACGACGTTGGTCGCACTACATGGCCACCAGGACTTAGGTTGCGTTCGGGCTAGTTTAGAACAACCAGGTCTTCTAAAGGCCAATAATCTTTATACTAGGTAATTAAATTATTCCTAGGGTTATGTCACAATTTGGCCTGGTTTTCCTAATTAGTACACACCTATGACTCGGCCTTCTATACCTTGGCTAGAACACTAGTCAAAGCACTCGACCACACTCTCAGTGCCAAAATTCTTGGTTATCTTGTGTTCCAAAACTTAACTGTGACTAAGGCCTTTCTATAATAAATATTTATAAAATTATAAAAATCATATTTTAACTCAAACAAATAAATAGAAGGATATTTCCAAACTTTCGAAAATAGGGGTTACGGTCAAGAATTGGGTTCCAGGAAGGCCTAAGTTGATGAGTAAATAGTCTACCCACCTTAGATCATATCGTCGTGTCAAAATGCTATAGCGTATCAAAATCTTCTAAGTTATCTAAATTTAATAAATTGTATGGCTTAATCCTTAACTACCCAATAATCAAATTAATAAGGGACTCCTACTCCTAATCATTATCTTAAAATTGACTTACTCCTAGTTGTGAATGAGCATTTTCTAGTCGCAGGCTCGCAATAGTATGACTAATATGGTACTACCGCGAGTTCGCATAATTTGCGAAAACCGACCTGCATGGGCCACCATAAAAATTTGTCATGATCCGCACCCGCTTTTTCGGGTACGAGACGTGTCCAAGCCAGCCTACACTGTAGAGTCGGCGGTAGAACGCTGTCAAGCCCGCAAGAAATAAATGCTTCAAAATAACTGTATTGTTCATTCACATTTCTAAGATTTATTACAACATTTACAACATTTATATTTCGAAAGAAAGAAATACAAAGTTTCACAATTAATAAAAATGATATATCTGCTATCTATTTCTAGGTTTATGTCTGCAAGTACACCCGTATCTCCCAAAGCTAAGTGAATCCACGGCTAACCTGAAAAATGTTGGTTTCCAGTCAGGAATGAAAGAAGCACACAAACCGATGACAAATCAAAAACATAATAGAATTAACAAGACATAAAAATAACATATGAGATGTCACGACCCGCACCCTAGAGTAAGGGCACGAGACGTGGGTACGTCCAGCCTACGCCGCAGTGTCGGCGGTAGAACGCTGTCCTAGGTCAACATACATCTAACAATATATCTCTAAACAGTTTATACTCCCCGAATGGGGGTGACATAGTAGTAAATAAACTCAATCACAACTAAGGAAGAGATAGCACGATATGAAATAGAACTCAAGGAAAAATAGATAATAAAGTAGTCTAAGATAATCTCAGCAAATATCCAGATGTACGTGGTCTCAGATACTGAATGAAAGAATATATACAACTCAGAACAGAATAAAGTCTAGCTAAACATGTCTCAAGACTACATAAAAGATAAGCCTAACTAAACTAGTCTAGGCAATGGGGGTGATATCCTCAGCTAGAGCTGGGTCCTCCTGAGGGTCCAGCTCGCAAGTGTCATCTAAGGCTACCCCGTAGTAAGTATCCAGACAGGCCTCCTCCTCGTCCTCTGTAATATTTTCAACAGGACCAGTCAGGACAGGAGCGAGTACAGTATATCTCAACAATTCATAGCAGGTTAGAAAATATAATCATGCAGTAAAGTAAGATACAAGTACTGAAAGAAATGATGTATGTAAACAGAGAGAGATGTAATAGAAATATCTACTATAAATAGAGACTAACAGTGGCTAGTGAGTCAGAGTACAATATAGACATGTAAATGGCATAGGAGATTTTGATAAGACACTATGGAAGAGATTCTGATAAGATACTACTTGGATAATATTCACATGTCTACTTCTACTCCCCCGTACCCCCAATCAATACACAAGGATCCAACCAGGTTATGTTATAATTCCATGCAAAGGCCCCCGAAGGGTGATACATGGATGTCCCATAAATAGGGATTCTAGGAGATTCTAGGATACCCAGTAAATGGGATAAGAGATTCTAGGGGACTCTGTGATCATAAGAGTATATGTCACAAGTGATCAAAGAACCAGTGAAGCATAGTGATACGCCATGTAAGTGAAACGCACAGAACATGTAGTACCCGATGCTCCCTAAGGATAACATCTCAAGAAGGGATCCATATAGTACCAATCCGTGTGACCAACGTGACAGTACAAGTAAAGTAATTTAATGCAGGAAATAATTCTAAGCAGGATATGAAATGATCAGAGAATGTACTCGCATGGTATCTGAGTGTCCAATATGAAAGTACTGTTCGATGAGTGGTGTCTGGCTCCTAATCAGAACAGCACAAGTCACAACAAGTCCAAAATGGTATAATAAAGTCCTACTATGCATTCTACATGTTTCTAGGTCAATCTAGGCCAAAGTCAACTCTTGGTCAAATCTGGTCAACCCTAGAAGTCAAACTAGGTCAACTAAGTTAAACAAGTCTAAACTAGGTCTACCAAGTCTAAACTAGTATATACTAGGTCTAATAAAGCTGTACAAGCCCAATCTAGGCTCACCAAGCTTATACCACATTACATGGGCCTATTCTTAACACATGTATATATATTACCTATATATAGTAAATACACAAGTTGTATATATATGTGACATATATATATACTTGTATAATTCATATATCCTATGTAGGTATCAATACTAGATACCCAAAATATACTCAACTACCATATATATATATACTCACATTACCCATATACATATATATATATATATATATATATATATATATATATATATATATATATAATCACATAGAAAAAAAATAGGACACATAGAGAGAGGGAATGATACATTACATATATATATATTGCATTAGGAAACTAGGATAGGTATATAGAGGGTGTGTGTGTAAGAAAAATCTGTGTGGGTGAGTGAAACATGTAAGAGTGTGTGTGGGGAAAAACTGTGTGTGCCAATGAGAGTAATAGTGTGTGTGTTAAAGAGTGAAGGATGTGTGATAGTTAAATGAAACTGAAATCTGGAAAAACAGTGGCAAGTGTTTACATGTGTAAAATCTGGAAATAGTGGCAGTGTGTGTGTGTGACTGAACATAGGGGTGTGAAGAGAGAGTTGTGTAGGAGGAACAAGTGTCTAACAAAGAGTGTGTGTGACTGTGTGTAGAGAGAAATAGTGTGAGAGAGAGAGGGTTGTCCTGATGACAGGAACTGAACCAATTCAGTCTAACATAATTCCCAGGTTTTGAAGGGAACACAAACACTATTATACATATTAGAACATCAAAACACTAGGTGAAATCTCAGGTTTCCAGCCTATAGGTTCTAAGTTCAGTTTTTATACTAATCTCGGATTTCAACATCCAGAAAAACCCATACAACATTATCAGTTGAAAACATAAACAAAACAGCAACTTAATCACATTCTCAGGTTTTGAATTAAACCTTCACTTTATATTGAACTCAGGAATAGGAATTCAGTCCATCAAACACTAAACTCAGTTCACAACCAAATTCGAAAATAAACATAAAGGAAACATGACTATAAACATGTGGAGAATTAACAGGGATTTGAACATCAATTTAACAGGGAAATATGGTTAGGAATTAAACTGGAAAACCAGGTATCAGAGTGTACAGGGATTCAAAAATCCAACTCATGTGTCGAAATCCATTTGATGCACATAAAACCTATTCTAACTTGTAAGACTAATCTACCATGAAATAATACACATGTTCAGGAGTTAAATGGCAATTTAAAACACTAATTAACAGGAATTAACAATGAAGAACAGTGTGTGCATAGCTGATACACTAAACGTATCAGAAAAATACAGAAAACCTATTTCGAAACCAGTTACTCCCATAAAACCAATCCTAGTGTGAAACTTTAATCTAAAATAGTTTATACAATTTATATAGGATCTAATTAGCAATTGAAAACATGAATTACTATTTTAAACTAAAATGAAAACAAGAAACTAAACTGTACACTGACACACACAGTGTACACCCTGTGCACGCTTAAAATCGTGTCCGACACGGCACGAGAGCTCATGACACTTCACGAACCTCGTTTCAGTCACGAGTATGACACGTGTGTCGAAATTCATGCGTCGAAGAGTAGTGTGCACTGCACACCAAGCCCCGAGTAGCAGGGGATCGAACTTGTCAGTGCGCGCACGTATCAACAGTGTGTGCACGTGTCGATTCTGACACGACACGACACAGAAACGCCCCCAGACAAATAGAAATGCACAAGCGATATCACAAACAATTTTTCTATTCAAAAATATTGCACAAAAGGAATCGAAATGCCCTTTGAGGCAT
This sequence comes from Iris pallida, assembly GCA_029216955.1. Classification (NCBI taxonomy): domain Eukaryota; kingdom Viridiplantae; phylum Streptophyta; class Magnoliopsida; order Asparagales; family Iridaceae; genus Iris; species Iris pallida. The sequence continues at coordinate 8,885,104 of JANAVB010022397.1, read as the reverse complement.
TTCGACAAACACCTAAGGACAGTTCCTGATACGTGTCCAAACGGACACGAAACTTATGAAACCCGACACGAAACCAATGCAGACACTTAGGGGACTCCTAGGGCTTCCTGAATATGTAAAGAAATTGAAATTTCATTGAGAAATGAGGAAGTTACCTGTAGTTGAACTTCTAGGAAAATCCCTCTTTGAAGAGCTCTTCTCCTTGATGTCCCAATCCAACAAATCAACAACAAACTGAAATAAAACTCCAATAACAGCAAGTATAGGTATATTAAAACCTAATGGAAGAGATTTGAATGAAAAAGGAAATGGAATGGAAAACTAGGGATTAAATGAAGTAGGAACAAACCTTTTTCCTAAACTTGAGCTTTCCTAAAAAAAGAGGCAACCCTAAAATTAAGAGAGCATTTATAGGGTGATGTTCCCAATGTGGATAGGGTGGCCGGCCAACAATGTCTAGGGATTAGGGTTTGTAATGTCTTGGGCTTTGGGCCAACCTACAAGGCTATGGCTTGAATTGATTTATTAAAGATTCTAAATCATAAGCCATGACTTATGACTTTCTAATTCCTATTGCTAACTAGAGTCTATTGACCAAACCAAGGGTTAGCCTAGGTTAGACTAGAGTCATATAACCTAACCAAGTCCATACTAACTAGGGTTACCTTCTAGGTTGGTCTACAAGGGTCAAAACTAGTCAAAGTCAATCTAGTCCAAACAATTCCAAAATAATTCCTAAAAATTCCCATAAATTCAAATAAATTCTAATAAATTTAAATTACCCCAAAAATATCAAAAATACCCTCACACTAGAAATGTGGTAGTGACATGAGAGCGTGTCAACAAGCAGCAAGACATATGTATAAGCATGAAGTTAAAAGACTACCATAAATCGAAAGCAATCAGAAAGTGCACTTGCCTGAGGTCCTTAGCTGGTGAAACCGACAGTCTCGTTGAGTCCAATTAGCCTAGGGTCGATATGAAGGATATTGGAATTTGCAACTAAAGGAATAGGATTAGTCGCGATCAATGATTTATAATCGAAGAAAACTGCGTAAATAAATACATATGCTATTTTGGAAATTATTTATATATTTAGAAACTAAATTTTAGTAAAATATTTTTTAAAGAAATATACTTAAAATCTAGATAATCATTTTTAGGACAAAGATCTAATTTTAGTGAAATATAATTATAGGTCAAAAATAGCTGTTATTTAAAATATCATAAAATAATATAATAATACTTTAGGGATAAAACCTAATTTTTGTCAAACTATATTTAGGTTAAAAATTATAATTACATTGATAGTAAATGTCACGCCCCAGAACCAGAATACTGGAGAGCGGGGGCAGACATAGCCAGCGACATATAATGAAATGGATTCCATCTCGCTATACGGTCACGGCTGTCTAGATACATGAGGGTTTACTACAAGCCAATAGTCTCTTAAGGTCATGAACAAGCCTATTGTCTCAATCTCAAGCAAGCAAATAAAAGTTACAAGATGTATGATCATTAAATATACAATAGTAAGGCGTCCCAAACATTACATATTCAGCTGATCATGAAGCTAGTCGTTACGAAATGTTAGGACTAGCAAGAGTTTAGTCATACATGATCAACCCTAGGATCTGTCAATCATGTTACAACCCGTAGGCAAACAGTAAGTAAATACAATCGAGCTAAACAGGTGCTCGTCGGCTAAACGCCTCAAAAGAATATTTTTACAATAGAGTGGAAGAGCCAAAAATAACCCACTCGTTGCCAGGGTTCCGTCTAGTGGCCACCATCTGGCTGGAAGGTCGGTAGATCCTCTGGGGCTGCTCCGAAATCTGGCCACACAAAACCAGCTGGGTCAGACCCCAGAAAGAGCAGTGCCACAAAGGAAGCTTCACTTAGGAACTAAAACCAGCAATTAGCACAATAGATAATAAATAAAGTAAGAACTTGGAAATAAAAAAAATACATCAGGATGATATACGACGAGATAACCATGGAACTATTCAGATAACCAGGTTACAACCCGTAAACCAAACAAGGACCGGGGTTGTAACCCTTCGTCTGAACAGAACTTAGAATTCTCACCATTTATCGGTAAAATAAATACAAGCATGCAGTAATCTGGAACAGAATCAGGACAAGACTAGACAGGTCTGACTCCATCCAATCATTTCACGGCCAAGCAAAATTACGGCTTGATACTTTAACTAACTAGGGTTATCACAAGCCTAATTACTAGCAAGATGCAGTGAGATTATTCCACAGCCACAAGTCCTGCAGTCCATCCAGGTTACCCGGGTTAAAAGATTTAGAGTTGAATTCAGGTGGGTACACCGTCCAGAAAACGAATGTACCCTTAGGTAGCTTGAAGGGTGCAACACATGACAGTGTGCTGGAAATGTGCCCTACTCGACGACAGGCTACAGATCCCAAGGCGTGCCCAGGTAACGGGATTGCCTGTAGCTGGGAGATCTCTTTATGACTAATGTATTAATCTAGTTATTAGCCTTAGTCCATTTCAATGGGTACTCCTGACCGTGGTACTCAGGAGTCCCCTCCTAGACATGATGCAAGACAGGACTGGATTATTTGTACAAGCACAATCGCCCACGGTGTCCAGGATTAATTATACAGGTCATGTCATGTCAGGTAGCCGTCGCAACAGCTTATCAAGATATATCATGTCAGGTTTTATCATATCAAGTGTACTAGTCAGGAGTGCGCCATGACGGACCACTATCAGGTCATGTCAGGCTATTATGTCAGGAGTGCACCACTACGGGTCACTATCACGTCATGCTCAATTATCAATTCCAAACATATCAAATGAATTCATGATTATCAAGTTCAGGACAAAAGGCGTAAGGATATAAAATGGACGTTAAATATCTAATAAAATATCAATATTCAGGGCTATAGAAGAGCCATGCGGCTAAAGCATATGCGGTCAGGAAAGGGTAAGACTCATGCGGCCCAATTAGAAGAGCGCATGCGACCAGGGTCACTGGATCCCATGCGGCCAAGACAGGGGGGGCGCATGCGGCTGGAAGTGCAAGGGCGCATGCGGCCAGGGGGACGAGGGCGCATGCGGCTGAGGATGTTCATGGCACCATGCGGCTGAGATCAATCGAATCCATACAGCGCAGGGTTCAAAACCCATGCGGCTGGAATCAATTGGATCCATGCGGCCCGATTAATTGAGTCCATGCGGCTCAGGTCAATCGAGTCCATGCGGCTCAATCAATCGAGTCCATGCGGCTCAATCAATCGAGTCCATGCGGCTAGGTAGGAGCGGAGCTTATGCGGAAGCGGGGTCACGCGCCTATGCGGCTGAGATCAAGTGGGGGGGGGGCTCATTCGGCTAAGATAATTTATGCGGCTCAGAAGAGTACAAGGGCACATATGCGGCCAAATGGAGAAAAGTCCATGCGGCTCAGAGAACACTTGCCGCATGAAATGTTCATGCGGTCAAGTCAAGTACTGTTCTTCTTCTCCAATTTCTGAGAAGAAGAACACCATGAGAGCCAAGTCCTCAAGCTCCATAACTCCATCATCCGGAACCCAAATCCGAACTTCCATAGGTCAAAATGGGGTAGAACGAGATGCTCTACAACATGGAACCATCAAAACTCGAAAATAACAAGATTAAGTAGATCAAAACCCAAGAAATCTGAAAATAAAGTAAATATAGATCTACAAGAATCTAGCTATGGAAAGTAAAAATGCCAAGTTCTAAAGTATGTTAAAGTGCTGTAAGGAAGAGAATGAAGCAATAAAATCGAAGTTCCTCCATGAAGCAAGTTGCACTTGCCTAGACCTCTCTCTCCTCTCTCTGGTAGGTAAGGAAGTAATGGGGAAGAAGAAGATGATAAATGAAGAGAGAGAATAAAGAGGGCTAATAAATACAAATGGTGGTGGTAGGTAGGGGGTTCATCCATGGTCCATGATAGACCAAAGAAAATCGAACCAAGCCAAGAAATAACCAAGCCAAGATGCAAGCTAAACAAGAAATCATGCAATACAGAATAAAATACGTACACGTATTCCAAAAATACGTAATACGAACCACAGGCATTACAGTAAACACTATTAATATATGTATCTTAGGAAAGTTATTTATATATACTATATAAAAAGTATTTACTATAATTAAAACTAGGTTTTTATCATTCAAAAATATGTTAAATAAATACACATAAATTCTAGAAAATTGTCTTTTTGGGCATAACTATAGTTTAAATAGATAGAAAAATACCACGATAATATTTTCGAGGCAAAGCTATTTTAAAGTACCATAAAAATATATAATAACATTTTAGCTTTGAAATCTATTTTGAAATATCATATAAGACCAACCCAAACTATATTTGAGAAAATTATAATATAATCTTCAAAATAACTAATAATAATATTATTGCTACTAAGCCCAAATTAATATACTAGATGTTGTATAATGAAAAAGCTTGCCAAAAATAATTAATTTAATTACTGACCAACATTACACTAATTAAAACCTAATCATTATTTTATTCAACATATTAATAATATAAATAACAAATCCAATGACTATAGTAATAGTAATGTTAATGGTAACAATTATAAGAATACTTACCATTAATTAACATATATATGTATACTTAATAGTAGTATACTATACTTTAGTAGTTTAGTTAACCAAACATAAAAAAATAAATCGATACTTAACTTCCTTCATCCCATGCTTTGCTGACTATTCTTCTTTCATGTTCCCTCATTTCCCGAAAACCAACAACTTTTCTTCTTAAACCCATGCCCAAGCTTAGATTAGGGAAGAGAGAGAATAGAGAGGAGTGGGAAAAAGGAAAGTGGAAAGAGTGAAAGCTCACCAGAGCTTGGGTGGCGCGGTCACGGCGGATCCGCTAGCTTGTCAGTCCGGCGAGGAGGGGGTTCTGCTCGGCGAAGGAACCGCTACGGTTGGGAGCAAGAGGGATCACCATGCCCCGTTCTAGGCGGAGAAGAGGGCGGCCGGGTTAGCTGCAGAGGACGGAAAGGAGAAGGGGCCCGCCCGGTTCGGGGTCCGGAGGTCACCGACGCGGGTTCTTGGCCGGGAGAGTGCTGCTCCGTTCTGATGGCTCCGTGCACGGAACACAGGCGTTACTGGCTCGGCGGGCGGTCACCGATGGGATCTGGCTCGGCGGGCGGTCACCGGTGCGATCTGGCTCGGCGGGTTCGAGGCGGCCCGACTGCCGCGAGCGTGGGCGGCTGCGAGGAACGAAGTCGCTAGGAGACTCGATGGTGGTAGATTTGGGGAAGTGCGGCACCGGGAGTCGCTTGCGGTGGTGCGATGCCGAGATGGGAAGGTCAGGTTTTAATTTCAATTTGTTTTTGTTCTTTATTTGTGTTTGGGGATGGTGAAGTGTCGGACACGAAAATGATGTATGGTGGATAGGTGTGGACATGGATACGGACACTCAGGGTCGGACCCAACTGGCATGGTAGACACGGACATATTTTCTGGGTGTTGCTGTTCTGTGTTATTGGATGGTGGTCGCGACAGGGATCGACAAAGGCGGACGATGGTGGTAATGGTATTGGCAATGGTGACGGTGGCGATGGTTTCTATGGTGGCGGTGTTTGGTGTTGCATAATCGGCTATGGTGGCGAAGGCAGGGGAGTAGTTCTGGCCGGGAGGAAGGAGAGGGGCAGCAGGACTTTTGATATAGTAGATAGGCTTAAGATTATATATATATATATATATATATATATATATATATATGGGAGCGGATCGGGAGCCCCGTCCGCGGAGCCCCGCCGAAGCCCCGCCCCCCCTTAGCCGTTGGATCGCGCGGGCGGGGGCGGGCCCCACGCGGGCCCCGCGCGATCCGATGGTGCAGGGGGGGCGGGGCTTCGACGGGGCTCCGCGGGCGGGGCCTTTGATCCGCTTCCTATATATATATATATATAAAAAGTATATAAACTCTCTATAAATCCTATTGAGATGAGGAGAAGGGATTTGATCGTAACATAAAAAGTAGGTGATATCTATGTGTAGATATATCTATATCTATAGGTAGTGCATAATTGGTTGACGAGCAGTGGTTTAGAATCTAGGTAATTATTTATAATTATCATATTCGGGTTGTTATACCCATATAATGAATCAAAACATACAATTAAAATGTATAAATAATATCCAATGAAAATATATTAATCAATTTTTGAGTATTAAACAATTATAAAAACAATTTAGTTTAATAATAATTTCTTTAATAGATGGCGATACTAATTAGATCAATATCTAATTTCCATCCAAAGTTTAAATAATACAATACTCAAATTCAATTCAAATATGTTTAACCAAAAATTGCGGTCTAGGCCGATTACAATAATTAACACAAAGATAGTTAAAGCATAAATTGAATTTTCTATTTATAGATGACTCTACCCATTTAAGATAGTAATAAATATTTTCCAAAACTAAGTATACCGAATAAAATAAATTCAAAACAAAATCGAATAATTTGATTATCATAATTAATAAGAACAATAGATAATGTAACGTACATATTTTTCTTATAATTCCAAAAATGTAATTTAAAATTCCTCGATAAACTATTTATTGTTCTCAAAGACACGTTATGATTTTAAATCCATTTTTGAAACTAATAGTTAAAAACCAAGACTAATGACCAACCTATTTTGTAAAGCTAATAACTGATTTTCAAGAAATGTTTTTAAACTAATCATAATTGGAAAATGACATTAATATGTTCTGAAGAATATGTCTCGAAAAATGTAAGAAAATATAGAATAAAATTAAATAAAATTTTTGGGAAGAGGGGTTACACAGAAGAACCCTTGAGAATTCATCTCCAGGCCCGTAAACCGGGCAAAGCCGTACGCCTTGTCACAACTTTACATAAAGAGGTGCCTGGTTCTCCCGCTCCAGCTGAGCATTCAGAACCGATGGTTATCCGACCCCAAGGTCCAGCCTAGAGCCAAAGCCCGTCATAGGGCCAATGGTGATCTGATTGCCAAAATCCAAGCACAGGAAACCGGAAGATGCGAGGCCCTCTGGGGAGCCGATGGTGATCCGATTGCCAAGATCCAGTCAAAAGCAATCGGAAGACGCGAAGTCTTCTGCCGAGCCGATGGTTATTCCTCTTCCTAAGACGAGCCAGCAATCAAGTGTAGATCCGAGACCCTCAGGCAAGCCAATGCCACAAGCTGAACCCTTGGTGGTCAAGTTGCCTAAGACAGCGTCCCAACCTCCGGTCACGCAGGGGTAGCTGAAGTGGAGGCAGAACTCATGAAGTATCTTATTGCAAAGGTGGATAGTCCCTCTCCTGATGATATAATCCCTGTGGACAAAATTCCTTATTTCATCAATAAGAAGCTACCGTTAAACTATCCTGAGTGTAATAAACTTAATTTGATGTATATTCTGGGGCATGATCGAGACATTAACCTGCACACACAGGTGACAACCGTCCATACCGTAAATCGGCTTACTTCCATTAGAGGTGCCTACTTCCTAGTCCCAGGCAGAAGAGAAGGGGATCATACGATCATCTTCGGCCGAAAAGAAGGTCCTCAACCTTTCATGCCACAAGAGTTTGATCTCGAACCCGATACCAAAAGATTACCACTCTACCTGTATAGTCCTCAAGCTAAGTACTTCATGCAAAAGCAGGGGTACGACATGGAGGCTACCCCAGGTCTGAATTACAGCAACGGTCGACGATCGCCTCTGTAGCTGTTAACCCCATCTGGGAAACATCAAGATTATTATGGCAAATCCAAATGCGGCCTCGGTTATGTTACAACAGCAACAATGCCCGAGAGTTCCGATGAAGAATACGAGTGGCATTCTTACTCATCCGAATCACCTACATACGATTTTGATGACAGCATTGGAGATATATTCAGGCAGACATTATCTGCCAACATGGCATCCGCTGACATTGAAGAGGAAGACGAAGATCTATTCGAACCTCTTGAATTGGAGCCATGGGTCCAACAACTGGATGCACAATGGGAGAAGCGCTTTTAACTACGTGACTCTCCTACTGAAGATGAGGTCATACAAGTTAACCTCGGTGATGAATCCTCTCCAAAGCCAATCTTCGTCAGTAAAAGCCTGACGGACGGCGAGCGGGAGTCGTTGTTGAAACTCGTCAGAGAATACATCGACATTTTTGCCTAGAGTTATGAAGACATGCCAGGGCTAAACCCCGAGATCGCACTCCATAAGCTAAATATTCATCCGAACGCAAAACCAGTCAAACAACAGCAACAACAGTTCTGTCCAGACATCATGAACTCCATTAAAGCGGAAGTAAATAAGCTTATAGCTAGTAGTTTCATCCCCGAGGAGTAACACCCAGACTAGATAGCTAATATAGTACCAGTTGTAAAGAAGAATGGAAAGATCCAAATCTGCATCGACTTTCGCAATCTGAATGCGGCATGTCCTAAGGATGAATTCCCACTTTCCATTACCGACATAAAGATCGATAATACGTGTGGCTTCGAGCGCATGTCCTTTATGGATGTCTTTTCAGGATACAATCAAATCAAAATGTCTACTAACGATGAGAAGCATATGTCATTTCGAACACCGATCGGTGTGATTGTTACACAGTCATACACTTCGGCCTAAAGAACGTCGGTGCCACATATCGACGAGCTATGAGCGTCATCTTCAGAGATCACTTGTGCAAGATGGTGGAGTGTTACGTTGACGACATTGCCGTCAAAAGCTACTCCAAGGATGATCACTTACACGATTTGAGAACAGTGTTCGACCTTATGTGAGCGCACAATCTGAAGATGAATCCCACCAAGTCCTTCCTGGGTGTGTCCATCGGGAAGTTCTTGGGCTTTGTCATTACTTTCAGGGGCATTCATATAGACCCCGATAAGACAAAGGCAATCCTGGAGATGAGTCCACCGAGGAACCTCCGTGAATTCTGCGATCTTTAGGGAAGGCTAGCCTACATTAGGAGATTCATATCTAACCTCTCAGGGCGATGTCAACCCTTCACATAACTCATGAAGAAAGGCGTCTCTTTCATATGGAATAAAGAATGTCAATGCACATTTGATGACAATAAAGAATACCTGTTGAATCTGCCGGTTCTGGTTGCCCTAGTTACCGAAAAGCCTTTCCTGCTCAATGTACGAGCGATGGAACACTCCCTCGGCGTCTTGCTAGCACAGAACAATGATGCGGGGCACGAACAAGCCATCTATTATCTCAGTCGAATGATGGTGGGGCCGGAGCATAGGTATATCGCCGTGGAGAAGGAATGCCTTGCCTTGGTGTTCGCCATTCATAAAACACGATACTATGTGTCAGGGAAGACCATCCATGTTGTCTCGCGAGTTAATCCCCTCAGGGTTCTCATGACCAAGCCAGGCGCACTCAGTTCTCGTCTAGCCACATGGGCGATACTGTTATCCCCCTACGACATGGCCTTCGTTCTGTAGAAGGCTGTTAAGGGTCAAGCCTTTGCCGACTTTCTAGCAGCCCATCCAGGCTCAGAAATAGCCAGAATCTATGAAAAAATCCCAGATGAAGTCGTTGACTCAAACATGACTTCACATGATGACATTAGGCGAATGTTCTTCGACGGTGCTTCAAGAACAGGACCACAAGGTGATATCGTCGCTAGAGTCGGGGTAGTATTAATTTCTCCCTCTGGGTTGGTAGTTAATCGGAAATATTCTCTCACAGAACCTTGCTCAAACAATGTAGCCGAATATAATGCTCTGGTCATCGGACTCCGACTCGCAAAAGAGGTAGGGGTCAAATACCTGGAAGCATATGACGACTCACAGCTAAATGTTAATCAAATCCGAGGCTCGTACGAGGTTCGTAACGCGGACCTGAATCCTTATCATCAGACAGCAATTGCCATCATTACAACCATGGAGGGGTTCTTTATAGAACATGTTCCTAGGCTCCAGAATATTGCGATACCCTATGTCACGACCCGCACCCTAGAGTTAGGGCACGAGACGTGGGTACGTCCAGCCTACGCCGTAGTGTCGGTGGTAGAACGCTGTCCTAGGTCACAACATCTAGCAATATAAAGCTAAAACAGTTTATACTCCCCGATTGGGGGTGACATGATAAAAGTAGACTCAATCACAACTAAGGAAGAAGAAGCACGATATGATATTAAACTCAAGGAAAAACAGATGATAACATAGCTGATAGATAGATAAATGAAACTACTGAAATGAAAGGAAATCCCAAGTACATCAGAAAGTCTAAGTGTCTAAGATAATACAAATCCCAGATCCCAAGTATCAATAAGTATAATCATCCATGAAATACTGAAATGAAAGCATCCTAGTCTAAGGGTGTGTCATCCACAGCTAGTGGGGCCTGCTGATGGTCCAGGTCCAACATCTCATCTAAGGTGGCACCGTAATAGGTATCCACACCAGCCTCCTCCTCGTCCTCTGTAATATTTTCAACAGGTCCAGTCAGGACAGGAACGAGTACAGTACATCTCAACAGTTCATAGCAGGTTAGAAGATATAATCATGCAGTAAAGTAAGATACAAGTACTGAAAGAAGTGCAGTATGTAAACAGAGAGAGAAAGCTGTAATAAAAATATCTACAATAAATAGGGAACTAACATGTGGCTAGTGAGTCATAGTACAATATAAACATGTAAATGGCATAGGAGATTCTGATGCTACACTATGGAAGAGATTCTGATACTATACTACTTGGATAGGATTCACATGTCTATTTCTACTCCTCCGTACCCCCATTCAGTACACAAGGATCCAAACAGGTTATGTTATGATACTATGTAAAGCCCCCGAAGGGTGGTAAGCCTCCGAAAGGTGATAAGCCTCCGAAAGGTGATAAGCCTCCGAAAGGTGATAAGCCCCCGAAGGGTGATACATAGTAGACCCATAAATGGGATAAGGATTCCAGGAAGACTCTGTGATCATAAGAGTATATGTCACAAGTGATCGAAGAATCAATGAAGCATAGTGATACGCTATGTAAGTGAAACGCACAGAACATAGAGTACCCGATGCTCCCTAAGGATAACATCTCAAGAAGGGATCCATATAGTACCAATCAGTGTGACCAACGTGACAGAACAAGTAAAGTAATCTACCGCAGGAAAATAGTTCTAAGCAGGATATGAAATGATCAGAGAATGTACTCGCCTTGTATCTGAGTGTCCAATATAAAAGTACTGTCCGAGGAGTGGTGTCTGGCTCCTATTTAGAACAGCACAAGTCACAACAAGTCCAGAATGGTAAAATAAAGCACTACCATGCATACTACATGAATCTAGGTCAATCTAGACCAAAGTCAACTCTTGGTCAACTTTGGTCAACCCTAGAAGTCAAACTAGTCTAACTAGTCTAATCTAGGTCTAACAAGCCATTTCTAAGTCTAATTAGACTATACAAGTCAATTCTAGGCCCACTAGGCATACCATGCCATAGGCTAGAACACTAGGCCATGGGCCAATAGGCTAGGCCAAGTCTATACAACCTACAAAACATCTATACACAACACACACACACACACACACACACACACACACACACACACACACATATATATATATATATATATATATATATATATATATATATAGTACACATATAGATCCCTTAAGTAATATAACTAGAAAACACCCTATAGGCTATATGTATACCATACTATCATATATGTTAATACATAAAAATATACAAATGCATAGAGAGGGGCAATCAAATGTTCATGTGCATATGTGTATGTGTGTGTGTGTGAAAGAATGTGGAGAGTGTCACATGAGAGTGAATGTGTGTGAGTGTAGTGAATTTAGTGATCTGTGAAAGTGCCCAAGCTGTGTGTGTTGGTGAAACATGCAAAACAGTGAGAAGAGGAGGGGAAATTCAGATATTAACTCACCCCTCAACCAAAACAGTGTACAACAACACTCAAACCCAAATTCAGTTTTTATATTATCTACAAAACAATCTCAGATATTGAACATTAATCTAAACAGTCCAACCTACATTTCACAGATTTATACAATCATGGAATCATTCCAATGCTCAATTTAAACCCAAAACCAATTTGAAACAGTCCCCACATAAACCCAGGTCAGGTATAATATTGAAGGACCCCAAATTTATACACAAGAACACAAAAAATAGTGTAAACAGTACACTAACCCAGTTTTCAGTTTTAAGCCCCACAACTCATCCAATTCGATCCAAAATTGACACACCACAAGTAAACACCTAGGTACACATATTAGAGTCTTAATACTATGCAAAGATCAGTGTTAATTGGGTTAAAATTGATGACAAAACCCATTTACAAAATCTGGAAAAAAAACAGCAATGGCATATCATGTAGGTATCAGAAAACAATAGGAAAAAGAGAATTTAATCAACAAAACTAAGTTAAAATACCCAAACAGTGATTGGTATTGAGTCTACACATTACATACGTGTTTGGTGTCGAGTTTGTGTCCACCCAAGTGGACACAAACGTGTCCAATTCAACCCAAACTAAAATCGGGCAAACTGGACACAGGAAACTGGGCAGTCTCGTGCGGGTGTGCACGCGTTTCGTGCACCCGACACAGGACATCCCAAGCCTCGTGCTCGTGTCCCCAACTAGACTAGGTATAGGTGCTCGTGTCTAAGTGCCTGAAACGTGTCCTCGTGTCGCCGTGTCCGTGAACCAAAGCCGTATCAGTGGCTAAGTGCACACTGTGCGCAGAACAGTGAAATTCCCGTGCGTCGAGGATTTCTCCCTCAATACGCCACGTGGGCCCACGAAATTTGACACATGGCATGTCAGTGGGTGCCCCGAGACTCCCCCAAAATCTCGTGTCCAAACACGCAGTGTCGTGTCCTGGGGAGCCCCCGAGTAGCAGGGGATACGTGTGGGCTGTGGTGCTGCCGTGTCCAAGCCACGAACCCGACACGAGCAGACACGAAAATCACATCAGAAGATCAAAAATGCATAAGCAACAGTAAAACTAATATTCCTATTTAAAAACATTGTACAAACGAGATCGAAATGCCCTTTGGGGCATTTCGTCAAACACTTAGACTACAGTCAGGATACGTGTCCAAATGGACACGAAACTTAGGATACCCGACACGAAAACTATACTGATACTTAGGGGACTCCTAGGGCTCCCTAATGATGAAGACAAAACGAAATTTCATGGAAATTTGAGAGAGTTACCTAAGCTTGAACCTTCAAGAAAAATCCCCTATTCAAATGCTCTCCTCTTGATGTCCCAATCCACCAAAATCACCCCAAACTGAAATGGAACATTAATGATAGCAAGAATAGATAGATTAGGACCTAATGGAATAAATTAGAAAGAAAAAGGAAGAGGAAAGGAGTTCTAGGAATAAAAATGCAATAGAAACTAACCTCCTTGAAATTAGGGCTTTTCCTAAGAAAGAGGCAACCCTAGATTTTAGGAGGGGTTTTATAGTGGGGGAATCCCAAGGAGGATGGGGTGGCCGGCCATGATGGGTCGCATCAACAATGATGCCTCCATGCGACGCGCACCAAGGGTATCACCTGGTTCCTCAGAACCTTTTCCCATCGATCTAGAATCTCTACTGGCTGCTCTAGATAGCTGAGAGAAGGCCCAATCTCTATCTCCGAATGATCGAGCACATGGCTAGGGTCAGCCATGTACCGTCTCAACTGTGATACATGAAATACGTTGTGGATCCCCACTAGTACAGACGGCAAGTCTAGCCTGTATGCAACGTCACCGACTCTCCCGCTGATAACGAAAGGGCCGATGAAGCGCGGGCTAAGCTTTCCGCCTCCACCGAAACGTATCGTACCACGAGTCAGAGATATCCTCAAGAAAATCTGGTCTCTGACCTAATCACAAGCAAGGTCTCAATTAATTATAATAAACAAACATGATCAAAAAATCACAAACAAACAACCTAATTCTAATCCTACTCTAAACTGTACCTCAAACTCCAAGGGCCTCCGGTGGCTATCGGCCCAGTGCCGATGTCTGTCCTGCGCCACGCGAAGTCTGTCCCTGATGAGCTTCACCTTCTCGGCCGCATCAACAACCATCTCTGGCCCCAGTAAAGCTCGCTCACCAACATCATCCCAGGATAAGGGTATACGGCACCTACGCCCGTACAGAGCCTCGAAAGGTGACATCTCAATGCTGGCTTGGAAACTATTATTGTAGGCAAACTCCACCAAATGAAGATGATCCTCCGAGGAACCTCCAAAGTCCAGAACGTACGTCCGCAGCATATCCTCAAGGGTCTGAATAGTCTGCTCTGACTGTCCGTCCGTCTGGGGGTCGTATGTAGTACTAAACTTGAGCTGAGTGCCCAAGCTGGTCTGCAGACTCCTCCAGAAATAGGAAGTAAAACGACTATCCCGATCTGAGACGATACTGACTGGAACCCCGTGAATCCTGACTATCTGCCACATATACAACTCCGCCAGCCTCTCTGTAGACGTACCCACCTTGAATGACAAGAAGTGGGCCGATTTGGTCAACCTGTCAACGATGACCCAAATCGCGTCTTTCCCTTCTGGTGTGCGCGGTAATCCGGATACGAAGTCTATAGTAATATGCTCCAATTTCCATTCGGGAATGGGCAGCGGCTGCAACAATCCACCGGGCCTCTGTCTCTCTGCCTTGACCTGCTGACAGACCAAATACCTAGCCACGAAGCGAGCCACCTCCCGCTTCATCCCTGACCACCAAACATGCTCCCGCAGATCTCGGTACATCTTGTTGGCACCCGGGTATATAGAGTACTGAGATCTGTGGGCCTCCTGCATAACCTGCTCTCTGAGATCTCCACTGGGCACACATAACCTGGAACCGTACCTCAAGGCACCATCCTCTGCAAGAGAAAACTCGTCCTCCAGCAATCCTGCTCGAACCTGCTCTCGGAGACACCGCAGAGCAACGTCCTCAAACTGTGCCGACTTGATCCTCTCCACCAAGTCTGACTGAATCTGCATCCCCCATAGCTGCATCTGCACTCCGGGCACGATCACCTCAATCCCAAGGCTCTCCAAGTCGGCAAGCAAATGCAGATCCATGGTCAAACACATGGCTGTCGGATACCTACTCAAGGCATCGGCAACCACGTTGGCCTTCCCTGGATGATACTGCAGTGCAATGTCAAAGTCCTTCATCAACTCCAACCATCTGCGCTGCCTCATGTTCAACTCCTTCTGAGTGAACACATACTTTAAGTTCTTGTGATCTGTGAAGATCTCCACCCTCTCACCATACAGATAATGCTTCCATAGCTTCAGAGCAAATATCACTGCTGCCAGCTCCAGGTCGTGGGTAGGGTAGTTCTTCTCATGGGGACGCCATTGCCTGGAAGCATAGGCAATCACCTTCCCGTGCTACTGCAACACACAACCCAGCCCCTTTCCTGAAGCATCACTATAAATAGTGAATCCACCTGATCCTGAAGGCAATGTCAGAATCGGAGCTGTCGTCAGCCGCTTCTTCAACTCATCAAAAGCTGCCTGACACTCCTCTGACCAAACGAACTCAGCATCCTTCCGGGTCAACCGAGTCAACGGCTCTGCAACCCGGGAGAAATCCTGCATAAATCTCCGATAATACCCTGCCAGCCCCAGGAAACTCCTGATCTCTGCAACTGAAGTCGGCGCTGCCCATGCCTCGATTGCTACAATCTTCTTGGGGTCAACTGAGATACCATCTCCAGTCACAACGTGCCCCAAGAAGTCTACCCGGTCAAAAAAAAACTCACACTTGTAGAGTTTTCCATAAAGCCGCTCCTTCCTGAGAATCTCCAGCACTATCCGCAGATGCTCCTCGTGCTCCTCCTCAGTCTTGGAATATATCAAGATATCGTCTATGAACACCACCACAAACTGATCCAGATACTGGTGGAACACCTTGTTCATAAGGTTCATAAACACTGCTGGAGCATTGGTTAGCCCAAACGACATAACCAAAAACTCGAGCTGCCCGTACCGCGTCCTAAAAGCGGTCTTAGGAATATCCTCCCTCTTCACCTTCACCTGGTGATATCCCGACCTCAGATCAATCTTGGAAAATATCCGAGCTCCGCTCAACTGGTCAAATAGATCGTCGATCCACGGCAGTGGGTATTTGTTCTTGATCGTGAGGTTGTTGAGTGCCCTATAGTTAATACACATGCGTACTGACCCATCCTTCTTCGGCACAAACAATACTGGTGCACCCCATGGCGACGAACTCGAGCGGATGAAGCCCTTGTCCTGTAGCTCATCCACTTGCTTCTTCAGCTCCACCAGCTCGCTGTTGTTCACCCGATAGACATGCTGAGAGATGGGTTTCGCTCCTGGAACCAAGTCTATCGAGAACTCTATGTCTCTGTCTGGTGGCAATCCCGGCAACTCCTCTGGGAAAACATCCATATAATCTGCTATCAAGGGGTGTAGAATTGTCTGCTCCTCGACCGAGACTCCACAGAAGACTCTGCTGCTCTGCTCTGCCTGTCGTCTGGAGTACTCGAACTCTGGCTCCCCGGACGCTCTGAAGAGAACTCTACCCCCTCTGCAATCAATGCTGGCGTGGTGCCTGCTCAACCAATCCATACCTAGTACTATATCGTAGTTCGGCAATGGCATTACGAGCAGGCTCACCTCCAATTCACGGCCTCCCAAAACTACTCTCCGACCCTTACAAACATCACATACGAGGATAATGCCACCTCCGGTTGTGATCTTGTAAGTCCTAGGCAACGATTCAGCTATGATACCGTGTCTAATCGCAAAAGATACTGATATGAAGCTATGCGAAGCACCGGAATCGAATAATGCAAATGCTGGACTAGAGTCGAGAAGAATTGAACCTGCAATCAGCTCTCCTATCACCTCTGCATCTCCAGCTGCCATGGCGAAAGCTCGCCCCTGCTGGCCTCTCTTGGCCTGCTGCTGGTGCTGGACGAACCTCTACTGCTGCGTCGACAGGGCTGGTCCCTTCTGCTGGCCTGCTGGAGCCCTGGCTCCACCTCTCGGAGCTGCTCGTCCCATGCGGCACTCCCCCATCTGGTGGTCTGCTGAACCACACACTAGGCACTGGCCCAGCCTCTTCCGGCACTCATTGAAGACGTGTCCAGGCTTCTTACAGTAGCCACAAGTACTACCCTGTCTCTGACCCTGCTGGTGCTGCCTCGGCTGCTGCTGCTGATGGACTGGCCTCTGCTGAATCGGCTGCTGAAACTGCTGCGGCTGGAACCTCTGATGCTGGTGGTGCTGCTGCTGAAAGTGCGGCCTCTTGGCCGGTCCTCCGCTACTGCTGCCTCCCTGGGAGTCTCGCCCCCTCTTGAGCCTACGCTCAAGATCATCCTCTGCAGCTAGTGCGTCCACCAGGATCTCCTCAAATGTAGCACTGCGGGCGTTCTTGGTGTAGGACTTGACCTCCTTTAACAAGCCCTTCCGGAACCTCCGGGCCTTCGTCGTCTCGGACAAGTCCTCCATAAATCTGCTCAGGTGGCAGAACTCTCCTGCGTACTCCTCTACGGACTGGCTCCCCTGGACTAGGGCCTCGAACTGGGTCTCGAGGGCCCCCAGTGCTGTGTCTGGAAAGAACTTCTTCTTGAACAGCTTCTTGAATGCTGCCCAAGTCTGTCCTGCTGTGCCGACCCTCGGGTCGGTCTGGTACCAGGTACGGGCCTGATCCTGCATCATGCTGGCCGCTGCCTCTATCTGGAGCCTCGTCGAAATCTCAGCCAGCCTGAAGATCTCCTCCATATGCTCGATCCACTCATCGGCATACAGGATCCCCTCTGTCACTCGGAAGTCTCTCGGGTGCATCTTCTGGAAGTCCTGGATGCCCTTCTCCCGCGGCTGGTGCGGCTGCGGGACTGCCGCTGGCTGAGCTACGACCCTCTCAACTGCTGTCACTGCCAGCTCAATGCGTCGAGTGAGCTCTGCCGTGTGTCTCTGCTGCTGAGTCTGCTGACCCTCTATGTACTGCCTGAAGAAGGCTAGCAGCTGCACTGCATCTACTGTCCCTGGAGGTGGCTGCTGGTAAGGATCCTCTGGGAGAACTGGGTCCTGCCTCCCTGCCGGTGGAAGCATACCCCCTGCTGCTGGTGCCGGGGCCTCAATACGAGCAAAGGTGGCAGGAGCTGCAGTCCCCTGGCCCTGCTGTACTGGCTGGGAGGTAGCAGTCCCCTCCATAGCATCCTCATGAATGGTACGCTGCGATCGAGTCTCTACCATCCTGAAGATAGACAAACAAGAGTATCAATTTCTGAGAAAGAAGCGAAATAACAAAGACGGACAATTATAATTCAAAGGATCAGCTGACAAAATGATTTAGATGGCAATAAAAGAAATTTTCCTAAAGTGATTGAGTACCTTAAAATTTATGTCCTATATCCTACTGCAGGCTGTAGTGATACTCTAATTCGAATACCACTACACTTCTAGTCTAGACCTGCATGGGTCACCACTAAAAACGTGTCACGACCCGCACCCTAGAGTTAGGGCACGAGACGTGGGTACGTCCAGCCTACGCCGCAGTGTCGACGGTAGAACGCTGTCCTAGTTCACAACATCTAGCAATATAAAGCTAAAACAGTTTATACTCCCCGATTGGGGGTGACATGATAAAAGTAGACTCAATCACAACTAAGGAAGAAGAAGCACGATATGATATTAAACTCAAGGAAAAACAGATGATAACATAGCTGATAGATAGATAAATGAAACTGCTGAAATAAAAGGAAATCCCAAGTACATTAGAAAGTCTAAGTGACTAAGATAATACAAATCCCAGATCCCAAGTATCAATAAGTACAATCATCCATGAAATACTGAAATGAAAGCATCCTAGTCTAAGGGTGTGTCATCCACAGCTAGTGGGGCCTGCTGATGGTCCAGGTCCAACATCTCATCTAAGGTTGCACCGTAATAGGTATCCACACCAGCATCCTCCTCGTCCTCTGTAATATTTTCAACAGGTCCAGTTAGGACAGAAACGAGTATAGTACATCTCAACAGTTCATAGCAGGTTAGAAGATATAATCATGCAGTAAAGTAAGATACAAGTACTGAAAGAAGTACAGTATGTAAACAGAGAGAGAAAGTTGTAATAGAAATATTTACAATAAATAGGGAACTAACATGTGGCTAGTGAGTCAGAGTACAACATAGACATGTAAATGGCATAGGAGATTCTGATGCTACACTATGGAAGAGATTCTGATAGTACACTACTTGGATAGTATTCACATGTCTATTTCTACTCCCCCGTACCACCAATCAGTACACAAGGATCCAAACAGGTTATGTTATGATACTATGTAAAGCCCCCGAAGGGTGGTAAGCCTCCGAAAGGTGATAAGCCTCCGAAAGGTGATAAGCCCCCGAAGGGTGATACATAGTAGACCCATAAATGGGATAAGGATTCCAGGAAGACTCTGTGATCATAAGAGTATATGTCACAAGTGATCGAAGAATCAACGAAGCATAGTGATACGCTATGTAAGTGAAACGCACAGAACATAGAGTACCCGATGCTCCCTAAGGATAACATCTCAAAAAGGGATCCATATAGTACCAATCCGTGTGACCAACGTGACAGTACAAGTAAAGTAATCTACCGTAGAAAAATAGTTCTAAGCAGGATATGAAATGATCAGAGAATGTACTCGCATGGTATCTGAGTGTCCAATATGAAAGTACTGTCCGAGGAGTGGTGTCTGGCTCCTATTTAGAACAGCACAAGTCACAACAAGTCCAGAATGGTAAAATGAAGCACTACCATGCATACTACATGAATCTAGGTCAATCTAGACCAAAGTCAACTCTTGGTCAACTTTGGTCAACCCTAGAAGTCAAACTAGTCTAACTAGTCTAATCTAGGTCTAACAAGCCATTTCTAAGTCTAACTAGACTATACAAGTCAATTCTAGGCCCACTAGGCATACCATGCCATAGGCTAGAAGACTAGGCCATGGGCCAATAAGCTAGGCCAAGTCTATACAACCTACAAAACATCTATACACAACATATATATATATATATATATATATATATATATATATATATATATATATATATATATATATATATAAATATATAGTACACATATAGATCCCTTAAGTAATATAACTAGAAAACACCCTATAGGCTATATGTATACCATACTATCATATATGTTAATACATAAAAATATACAAATGCATAGAGAGGGGCAATCAAATGTTCATGTGCATATGTGTATGTGTGAAAGAATGTGGAGAGTATCACATGAGAGTGAATGTGTGTGAGTGTAGTGAATTTAGTGATCTGTGAAAGTGCCCAAGCTGTGTGTGTTGGTGAAACATGCAAAACAGTGAGAAGAGGAGGGGAAATTCAGATATTAACTCACCCCTCAACCAAAACAGTGTACAACAACACTTAAACCCAAATTCAGTTTTTATATTATCTACAAAACAATCTCAGATATTGAACATTAACCTAAACAGTCCAACCTACATTTCACAGATTTATACAATCATGGAATCATTCCAATGCTCAATTTAAACCCAAAACCAATTTGAAACAATCCCCACATAAACCCAGGTCAGGTATAATATTGAAGGACCCCAAATTTATACACAAGAACACAAAAAACAGTGTAAACAGTACACTAACCTAGTTTTCAGTTTTAAGCCCCACAACTCATCCAATTCGATCCAAAATTGACACACCACAAGTAAACACCTAGGTACACATATTAGAGTCTTAATACTATGCAAAGATTAGTGTTAATTGGGTTAAAATTGATGACAAAACCCATTTACAAAATCTGGAAAAAAACAGCAATGGCATATCATGTAGGTATCAGAAAACAATAGGGAAAAGAGAATTTAATCAACAAAACTAAGTTAAAATGCCCAAACAGTGATTGGTATTGAGTCTACACATTACATACGTGTTTGGTGTCGAGTTTGTGTCCACCCAAGTGGACACAAACGTGTCCAATTCAACCCAAACTAAAATTGGGCAAACTGGACACAGGAAACTGGGCAGTCTCGTGCGGGTGTGCACGCGTGTCGTGCACCCGACACAGGACATCCCAAGCCTCGTGCTCGTGTCCCCAACTAGACTAGGTATAGGTGCTCGTGTCTAAGTGCCTGAAACGTGTCCTCGTGTCGTCGTGTCCGTGAACCAAAGCCGTATCAGTGGCTAAGTGCACACTGTGCGCAGAACAGTGAAATTCCCGTGCGTCGAGGATTTCTCCCTCAATACGCCACGTGGGCCCACGAAATTTGACACATGGCATGTCAGTGGGTGCCCCGAGACTCCCCCAAAATCTCGTGTCCAAACACGCAGTGTCGTGTCCCGGGGAGCCCCCGAGTAGCAGGGGATATGTATGGGCTGTGGTGCTGCCGTGTCCAAGCCACGAACCAGACACGAGCAGACACGAAAATCACATCAGAAGATCAAAAATGCATAAGCAACAGTAAAAATAATATTCCTACTTAAAAACATTGTACAAACGAGATCGAAATGCCCTTTGGGGCATTTCGTCAAACACTTAGACTACATTCAGAATACGTGTCCAAATGGACACGAAACTTAGGATACCCGACACGAAACCTATACTGATACTTAGGGGACTCCTAGGGCTCCCTAATGATGAAGACAAAATGAAATTTCATGGAAATTTGAGAGAGTTACCTAAGCTTGAACCTTCAAGAAAAATCCCCTATTCAAATGCTCTCCTCTTGATGTCCCAATCCACCAAAATCACCCCAAACTGAAATAGAACATTAATGACAGCAAGAATAGATAGATTAGGACCTAATGGAATAAATTAGAAAGAAAAAGGAAGAGGAAAGGAGTTCTAGGAATAAAAATGCAATAGAAACTAACCTCCTTGAAATTAGGACTTTTCCTAAGAAAGAGGCAACCCTAGATTTTAGGAGGAGTTTTATAGTGGGGGAATCCCAATGAGGATGGGGTGGCCGGCCATGATGGGCTAGGGATTAGGTTTTGGTAGTTTGGGCTTGGGCCAAGTTACATAGGCTATGGTTTGATTGTTTTATTAATGGCTCTAAATCATAAGCTATGACTTATGTCTTTCTAATTTTTATTGCTAATTAGGTTCTAATGACCAAACCAAAGATTAGGCTAGGTTAGACTAGAGTCATATATCCTAACCAAGTCCATACTAACCAGGGTTAGCTCCTAGGTTGGTCTACATGGGTCCAAACTAGTCAAAATCAATCTAGTCCAAAAAATACCAAAATAATTCCTAGAAATTCCCATAAATTCTAATTAATTCTAATAAATTTAAATTACCCCAAAATGTCAAAAATACCCTCACACTAAAAATGTGGTAGTGACACCCTAGCAGGCCTCGCCGCTTCTCTGGCGATTCCAAATTATGCTCATCATCTAGTCAACGTGATAGGCCATGAGTTGGTATGTCCTAAAAACAACGTTCAACTGGGTACGAGTAACTCCGCCCAGATAACCGATGATATGCAAGACTAGAGACTCCCGTTCATCGACTTTGCAGCCTACAGGATCCCGCCTGAGAATATGAAAGAAGCAACTTCAATCAGAAGGCGTTATCTCAGATTCTTTTATGACACCGAAACAAAAATATTATATCGACGATCTTACGATGGACTACTGTTAAGATGTCTGTCAAACGCAGAAGCCAAAAAAGCCTTACTCGAGGCTCACGATGGCGTTTGTGGGGCTCACCAACTGGCCCCGAAGTTGTAAGACTATCTCCGTCAAATGGGTTACTACTGGCCTACAATGGTAGCAGACGTAGTCGACTATGCAAAAAAGTGTAAGGCTTTTTAGATCCACGCAGATTTCATATATCTGCCATCCGAATTCTTGCACCCAACGGTGGCCTCTTGGCCATTTGAAGCATGGAAAATGGACATCATTGGCCCAATCACCCCGCCGTCATCCAAAGGGCACCGGTTTATCCATGCAATCACCGATTACTTCTCCAAGTGGGCGAAAGCTGTTCCATTAGCAGAGGTAAAGACGTCAAACATGATCAGTTTCATAAAACATCATGTCATTTATCGTTTTGGACTGCCACGGAGGATCATTTATGATAATGGTCCGCAGTTCGCAAGCAATGCCTTCTATCGATTCTGTGACAAAAATCGGATTCAGAATGTGGCGTCAACGGCCTACAACCCATCGGCTAATGGTATGGCAGAAGCCTTTAACAAGACCATAATCAAGCTTCTCAAGAAGTTTGTGTCTTCAAACAAGCACGATTGGAATAAAAAGCTAGGCGAATACTTATGGGCGTACCGTATTACAAGTCGGACAGCTACGGGAAATGCCTCGTTCTCTCTGGTGTACGGGAGCGAGGCAGTTCTTCCATTAGGGACTCAGATCCCCACGCTTCGTATGGCTGTTACTTACCGGTTGACATCGGACAATAACTAGTGCCGACGGCCACAAGAATTGGAAGCTTTAGACGGGAAGCGCTTGTAAGCTCAACAAAGCATTGAGCTCTATCAAGCACGCATCTCTCGGGCCTTCAATAAAAAAATTCAAGTAGAGGACATTCCAAATAGGCGATCTCGTCTTAGCCATTCGCAGACCAATGTTCATGACTCACAAAATCGCCGACAAATTCCAGCCCAAATGGAGGGTCCATTCATCATCGAGACCGTATTCTCCAATGGCGCATACCGACTCGCGAAGCAGAATGAAGACTTGCTCATGATGCCCATAAATGGCAAATTCCTGAAGAATACTATGTCTAAGGACATGCTGGTACTTCCTCAAACCACCAAATCTTCCAGATCATCGAGTTATGTACACCAAGTACCTCTGAACTCACACTCTATTTTTCTCCGAGTAGATTCGCATCGCATCTCCCTGAGTGGCGAGTCAAGTATGCTGATACCTCTGAACTCCCACTCTAATGCTTTATCACACAGGAGTCTGCCCAGCTTATTATTATCTCTGAGCAAACTTTCTGGTCCTGATTATCGTGTGTCACATCCATATTACCTCTGATAGCGATAATCTCCCGACTTAACTCCTGTACCCAACTCGGGATAAAAGACATGGTGTTAAGACCACAAAACCTATCACGTCCATATTACCTTTGTTGGGTTTTGTCTCAAAATCTATTACTTGCACCACCAGTGCGCAGGAGAGTAATAGGTCCACCAAAGATTATGCCTGATTATCGTGTGTCAAGTCCATATTACCTCTGATACCGATAGTCTACCGACTTAACACCTGTACCCAACCCGGGATAAAAGACATGGTATTAAGACCAAAAAACCTATCACGTGCATATTACCTCTGTTGTGTTTTGTCTCAAAATCTATTATTCGCACCACCAGTGCGCAAAAGAGTAATAGGTCCATGAAAGATTATGCCTGATTATCGTGTGTCACGTCCATATTACCTCTGATATCGATAGTCTCCTGACTTAACACCTGTACCCAACCCGGGATAAAAGACATGGTGTTAAGACCACAAAACCTATCACGTCCATATTACCTCTGTTGGATTTTGTTTCTAATCTATTACCTACACCACCAATGCGCAAAAGGGTAATAGGTCCACAGAAGTTATCCTAATCTATTACTCGCACCATCAGTATACCAAAGAGTAGTAGGTCCATAAAATATCATTCAAATCTATTTGCTCGTATTTTCAGATATGCAAAAGGGCAATAGGTCCACAAAAAGTTCCCAGTGGGATATACTTTATCAAACACAAATGCTGTATTAGGCCCTCTAGTACAAGCACCACAAATACCACAAATAAAGAATGGGATAAATGTATTATGTTTATTCAAAATTAGTTACATTTATAGGACGACATCGGCAGCAAAAAAAAAAGAAAGGAAAATCTAGCAATACATAGTTTGGTCAGTTTGGCAGCACATCGCCTTCATCAAAAAGCAGTTTCGTGGCCCTCGAAAGAAGTCATATTTTACTACTGAGAAGCAAACAAGACTGTTGAATCTCCGAGGAACCGCATGGAGGAAGGCAAATATAGCATGCTTTTCTCTCCTCCGTATTACGGGCATCTTAGGCCCGTTCCTCCAAAATACCATACCTTCAAAACAACATCCCTAGTGTTGGTTTTGCCTACTTGGAGAGCCGTAAAAACAAAACTTTCACGATGACGTCCCACCACCGTCCGACTCTCCAACGTATGAAGGTTCTTCCTACTATCTGAGGAAAACTCTTCCAAAGCATGAAGAGTTCTAATCTCTCTGATGTGTGTGTCAAGTGTTGCATCTTCACCATATCTAAAATCATCGATACCGGTCTTGGAGAAATCTGCTAGCCAAACCCCTACAAAATATGAAAAAAATGGTGGGGGGTTAACATTCAGAAGAAGACAGTCTATGCATCAGCCATGCAGCCCCATCATACAAAACATATGCAGATAGGGCATGCATCAATCATGCCTAAAGCAAGAGGCAACGCATGACAGGCCGGTGCTTAAAATATACGATATGGCCATTCAAAAATTATTAAGTCGTTGTCTTCCTGCCGTCCTTACCTATGACAGGGGGTTGTACGTCGGGATGAATGGGAGAAGAGTTCGCAGCTCTCGACAGAGAGACAAGTCCCTTCCCTTCGGCCGCATCATCTGTCGACTTAGAAGCCTTTTGAGCCATGGCTAACTGGATGACAGGAACAACGAAGACGAAGGAGAACAAGTTAAAAATTCTCTCTCCGTATGGCCCATATTTATAGCTCTTCAAAGTGGAAACAGATGAACGTCGCGTCGGTTATCGTGACATTAAAGATAATGATGACACTCGGGGATTTTTCATCCTTAATAATCGTCATCGCCGCTTCAAATTCTTGTATCCATTAAAAGATAATGATGACATTTGGGGATTTTATCCTTAGTAACCGTCAGCTTTATCTCAAAAAAAGAGCCCAAATCAAAAACCAAATCAAGGCATTAAATGCAGCAGTGACAGCTGGCAGACAAGTTCCTGCGGCACAAGATCTCCCTGTGGCACAAGATCTACCTGCGACTCAAAAATGTCCTTGCGGCACAACGTCTATCCTGACTCGAAGATTTTCCTACGGCTTGACATATATCCATGTTTCTTATTCAAAGTATTCCAAATTTGCAATTTGAAAACTTTGAAGGGGGTCTTGTAGAAGCATGGAAAAGATGGGGTTCATGCGGATCACAACTGACCGCATGAGTACTTTGGAACAAATTGATCCGCATAAAGAAGGGCCGCATGACAGACTCAGCATGTCCCCTGCGGTCCATCTTCACCAGACTGATTTTGTGCCGCAGAAAGAATTACTTATGCGGCCAAGCTGATCAACCCTTCTGATAAAGCTGACAAACTCCGTCAAGATTGGCAAAACTGACAGCTCTGACAACTCTGACAACTCTGACAACTCTGATACTCTAACAAAAAGAAGATAAGACGTGATCAGACAAAATGTCATGTCACCAGACTGGACATGGCCATGCGTCCAAAAGGACTGCGACCCGAGCTGTATAAACCTTTTGCGGCTTAATCTATGTGCTTCATGCGGCCAAGGGTGACTGCAATCTGAGCCGCATGAGCTTTATATGGCCCAAAATATAGAACCTATGTGGCTCAAAAGTCCCTAAGCTACATGCGGACTAAGGGAGACTGTCGTATGAGTCTTATGCGGTCCAGCATGGCCGAACACTGAAAGGCCTATGCGGCTCAAAATGACTCAAGCAGACTGATACTATCTTGCGATGGACACGTGGCAGGCTGACCAAGTCTCAACCGCCCAGATTTACTACAATAATATCTCAACAAGTCACTAGCTGGCGGCCAAAGAGCAGGTCTTTATGTGCTATTGTAGCCATGTGGCCACGTGACCATCTATTCGGCTCAAAACATATATCACTAAATAGCAGGGTACCACACCTATGCAAAAGGCTGGCAACCTACGAAGGACAATTTCTTCAAGAGCAAGGACCGTGTCAGATAGTCCAAAGAGTAAGGCAGAGTTGCTACACTTTCCCGAGCCTCTATCGTTACCCCCCCAAGAATCAAAACTAAACAATTGTACTTAGATTGTTTCCTAGGATTTCTTTCTAGGCTTTCTCTTGGACAAGCGAGTTTGCAATCAAGTTCAATTCCTCTGTAATTTTTTTGTTCTTGATATTTAATGGCAAACAACCACCTAGGCTAGCAATCCTACTAGGCCCAAATTAATCCATATATAGTAATTGCAGAGGTCTAGTGGTACTTACATCATTTTTGGACTTAAATGTGGATCGGGTAGCTTTATTTTTTTCACATTCGCTACAATCGTATCCTTCTTGAAGATGATATCCAGTAAGCCTCTTACCAATTTTTTCGTGGATAATCTTGAAATTGTGTCCATGTTCGTATGTCTGAGTCTCATGTGCCATAGTCATCGTTCTTGGCGAGTAAACATCTACCTGTATTGTTAACATCTTCCAACAAATATAAAACATATATGTTGACTTCGCTAATACCTTCAAAGTTAGTACCCCCGGTTGAGCTATCAACTGTAGTACATTTATCTTTGATAAAGTTAATACCATAACCGTGGTCAGCTAAATGACTTATGCTGAGTAGGTTATGTTTTAACTCAGTCACTAGAAAAACATCTTTAATCACAGGGTAGAAAGCCTTACCAGTGTTGCCGATACCTACTATATATCCTTTTAAGTTGTTACCGAAGTAGACGTATCCTTCTTTCTTCTTCGACGGTGTTACAAATAGAGAAACATCATTGGTCATATGTCGTGAGCAACCGATATGGAGGATCCACTTGCTTTAATGTCACGCCCCAGAACCAGAATACTGGAGAGCGGGGGAATGACTCAGCCAACTACGTATTACGGGTAGAGGAATACCGCATAATACGATCAATGCTGTCTAAAGATGAGGGGGTCCATACTACATGAAAGTCTCACTATGGTCACTTCACATCTATTGTCTCAATCATTCAAACAAGAAACAGTAATAGAGAACATGTAAGATAAAGTAGTAAGGCGTCCCAAACGCTCAGTCAAAATGTTCTTGATATTTGGCTTTACAAAACATAGCTAGATGTTCTAGCAAAGTATACACAATTGTTTATCAGCTGCAGCCTGACTTAGTTACAATTATGTAAAAGTAAGTACGAGACAATCTGACTAATATGTCGGTGCCAAACGGTAAAGTGTAAAGTAAATAACAAAACGAGCGGGGAAGTAAGGAACCCACTCGAGTCCTCCTGCGATCATTTCTCTAGTATTGACCATCTTGGAGGTGGAAGTAAGCTGAGTCCTCGGGAACCGGCTCTAAATCTGGCCATACAAAACCAGAGAGGTTAGACATCTAATAGAAAGTACCGCAAGGAAGCACGATAAGAGGAATTAGAACCAGTAATAAGAAAGATATGATAAATAGATCTCTGCTAGCTACTGGGATCCATATAACATCACGACACTTCGAACCAACTTCCCAACCAAGCAAGGAAAAAAGTTGGCCCGTCATGTCCTGACATTCCGATCGTCTCACTTAGTTAACAGAGTAGGTACAGTACACAACAAATCAATTTAAACGGTCATTCAACTCCTACGGCTTGCTACTGTGAGTTCCAAGTTACCTTGGAAATATG
The DNA here is from genome assembly GCA_029216955.1 of Iris pallida. Classification (NCBI taxonomy): domain Eukaryota; kingdom Viridiplantae; phylum Streptophyta; class Magnoliopsida; order Asparagales; family Iridaceae; genus Iris; species Iris pallida. The sequence goes on along the minus strand of JANAVB010022397.1, from coordinate 8,856,489 downwards.
TAATAAGGATTCCTCAGTTCTTACTATGTGTAAGCAAGGCTAGTCTATCCAATCAATCAATTGCACCAATCATGAATTAGACGAGTCCTAGCGGGACACCCGTCATCAATATACAATAAATAATATAAGCAGATACCGTTCCCTGTCCGTGTGGCAGATTTGTAGTATCTGTGGGAACCAGCCAGCATATCGGGCACTTAATAGTCCTAAAGATGGCTGCCATGTAAGAACTCGAAAATCCATTCTCTCCATGCAATCATTAATTTATTTAACTTAATAGTCTCTATGTTGAGTGAAATCTCATGCCGTGGATCATGGTCATTCAGAATGAGTCCCTTTGTACGGGGTACGATATGCACAACTCTAAAACGATACCCATGCGGTTAGGTTGTAGGTTTTACAGAGCGTAATACAACAATCAAAACTAGCCACGGAATAACCATGCCTTTCCCATAAAGTACACATTCTGCTTTGTAGAAAAATAAATTGAAGCCTGTACGTGCCTGTATGCCAATGTTCGGGATCGGCCAATCGATTACAATAGTTCATAGTTAATATGAACGTGTCTCATTCAATTCAATAAGACGACTAGCCAGTCTCTTAGTTCCAACTAGGAATGCATGATCAACTATTAGTTAAGGTCACAGTCAATATCAATCAATGTCAATTCGGGACAAGAATCAGCCAAAAGGGCATTATGGACTGGAGTTCATACGGCCGGAAAATTATTGGTTCATACGGCTGAGTAAAACATGCATATGCGGCTAAGGTAACTAGGTCCATGCGGCGGGGGTAACATGCGCCTATACGGCTAGGAAATAACAAGTCTATGCGGCTGCGGTAACATGCGCCTATGCGGTTAGGAAATAACAAGTCTATGCGGCTGGAGATAGGGACCCTATGCGGCTCGGGTCTTGAACCCATGCGGCTGGGATCTGATCCTTATGCGACTCAGAATAACATGCGGCCCGGGGGTTGGGCCTATGCGGCTGGAAATAACGAGCTCATGCGGTCGAAAAGTAATTGGTTTATGTGGCGGAGGTAACATGCTCATGCGGCCGAAGGATAATAGATTCATGCGGCTGAAGGATAATAGATTCATGCGGCTGAGAGCTAACAAGCTCATGCGGCCAGAAAAGATTTATCTCATGCGGCTAGTGTGAAACAAGTCCCATGTGGTTCAGGATGTTTAGGTCTATACGGCTAAGTGCTAAATTTCATGCGGCCAAACTCGGCCATGCGGCATGCGGTTAATGCCAGGCGGCCAGGATCTTATGCGGCCAGAAAAGCTTATGCGACCAGGATGCTTATGCGGCCAGGATACTTATGTGGCCAGGATGCTTATGTGGCCAGGAGGCATTATGCGGCTAAGCTGCAGCAAGGAGCCATGCGGCCAGAACTGTTCTTCTTCTTCGAAGTTCTGAAAACAGAACCATGGAAGCCATTGCTTCTAAGCTCTCTAAACCCTTCATTCCAAGCCCAAATCTGGACTTTCATAGGTCAAAAGGGGGTAGAACGAAATTCTCTACAACATGGAACCATCAAAACTTGGAAATAACAAGGTTAGATAGATCAAAACCCAAAAATATAAAAATACAATAAGTTTAGATATACACAAAATGAGCCACAGAAATTAAAAATGCTAAGTACTAAAGAGACTTAAGATCAAGTAAGGAAGACGATGGAACAATAATACTGGGGTTCCATCATGAAGCACGTTGGCACTTGCCTATGCGGCTAGGCAGGTGGGGGAGAGTTATGGAGGATGAAGAAGAAGAGTTAATGAGAAGGAGAAGTAATGAAGAGAGAGAAAGGGTTTGGGGCTTTAAATGAAGAAGGGGTAGGTGGAGAATTGTTGAGCCACCCAAGGTCGAAGAATAAACTAACTCAGGCCGAACCCAAAAGCAAATTAAAAAGCAGAAACTAAAATGCAGAAAAATAATTAGCATAAAATTAAAGAAACTTAAATACAGAACAATACATGATAAAATTTAAATAAATACATTCAAGCACTCCACGTATTTAAAATACGCATTCTGGGAACGGAAAGTGACATCTCTACCCTCTTTAGAAAAATTTCGTCCTCAAAATTTCAAACCCAAGCAGGATAGAAACATCAGAGCTAATCTAATCTAAGTATGAGCAATTGGAGCAAGCAATCATTTTATAATGTCACTAGCAAGTAACATATATATGTTTAACAATCCACGACATCAAGTAATTTTACTCATAAGGTGACAAACATGAGGAGTTAAGTCAATCAAGATATAAGGAAAGAAATATACCTTGTGAGTCAAACATGTGCAGATACCGTAATCGGATATCATCCTAACATTCCTATGTTGACTCTCCTAAAGTGTGATGACCCCAAGCAACCCGGACAAGGTTAATCGTTCGGTTCTTGAGTATCTTCTCTCTTCGGTCCAAAATGGACATAGGCTGTTCCTCGTAAGACAGGTTGGTACCAACAACCAGCTCAGAATGATAAAGGATATGGCTTGGATCCGATACATACCTACACAACTGAGATACATGGAACACATCATGTACCTCTCGTAACGAAGGTGGAAGGGATAAACGATAAGCAACATCGCCTATCCTATCAAGGATAACAAATGGGTCCACGTATCACGGACTCAACTTCCCGCGAATGCTAAATCTAATGACCCCACGGGTAGGTGAGATCCGCAAGAACACGTGGTCCCCAACAAAAAACTCTAGCGGCCTACGATGCTGGTCCGTCCAATGACGATGCCGATCCTGTGCAACTCGAAGTCGCTCTCTAATTCCCTTGACCACTTCAACTGTCTGGACAATCATTTTTGGGCCTAGCATCTTTCTCTTTCCGATATCATCCCATGCTAGTGGCGACCTACACTTCTGACCATATAGTGCTTCGAATGGCGCCATCTGGATACTAGATTGATAACTGTTGTTGTACGAGAACTCGACTAAGTACATGTGGCTCTCCCAAGATCCTCCAAAATCTAGGGTACAAGCTCGCAACATATCTTCTAAAGTCTGAATTGTTCTTTTTGATTACCCGTTAGTTTGTGGATGGTAAGCCGTACTAAATCTTAACTTGATACCCAGACTATGATGTAAGCTCTTCCAGAAATATGATGTAAAGCGGGTATCTCTGTCTGACACAATACTGACAGGGACTCCATGCTGCCTAACTATCTGTTGCATATACAACTCTGCCAACTTTTCTGTAGATTGACCTACTCTAAAAGGAAGAAAGTGTGCCACCTTCGTAAGCCGATCTACTATCACCCAAATAGCATCTTTACCACTTGGTGATCTCGGTAAACCGGTCACAAAGTCCATGGTGATATGTTTCCACTTCTATTTTGGAATAGGAAGCGGTTGCAATAATCCAGCTGGCCTCTGCTGTTCTGCCTTCACTTGTTGACATATCAAGCAACGGAAAACGAATCTAGCTATCTTCCTCTTCATCCCGTTCCACCAGAAGTGCTGCTTGATACCTTGGTACATCTTGGTCCTTCCAGGGTGTATAGAATATTGAGAACTGTGAGCTTCTGTCATAATCTCCTGTCTAATATCTCCACTGGGCACACATAGACGTGATCCAAATCTAAGTGTACCATCTTTATGGATATATATCTCCTTTCTGAGCCCTGACTCACATTTTGTCCTAAGCTTCTGAATCCTTGGGTCATGTTCCTGAGCTTTCTTGATCCTGTTTACTAAGTCAGATTAAACTTGTAGACTTGCCAGAATTCCTACATCACTAGGAAGTACAACTTCGATGCCCATCTCCTGAAGGTCTTCTAAAATGTGCTTCTGTGTTGTTAACATAAATGTGCCACCTCTCCTGCTAAGAGCATCTGCTACTATATTAGCCTTGCCTGGATGATACTGAAGCTCCACGTCGTAATCCTTGATCAATTCCAACTATCTTCTCTGCCTCATGTTTAGTTTCTTCTGAGTAAAGATGTACTTCAGACTTTTTGTCACTACCACATTTCTAGTTTGAGGGTATTTTTGACATTTTTGGGGTTATTTGAATTTATTAGAATTTATTTGATATTATGGAAATTTTTAGAAATTATTTTGGAATTGTTTGAATGAGGGTTGACTAGGTTGACTTTGACTAGCTTTGACTTTGTGACCTAACCCTAGTTTAGTTGGACTTGGCTAGATATGAGACCCTAGGTTAAGTTAAGTTAACCATACTCTAGTTAGTGAAAACAATTAGGAATATAGAGATTAGAATAGAAAGATTTTGATCACAAGTCATGACGTGATTTTTGAGACATTGTTTTAGGACTAAGCCCAAAGCCCATTAGCCAAATGCCCAACCCTAACCCTAACATTATTTGTCCAGCCACTTAACCCATCCTTGGGATTCCCACTCTATAAATATTCTCTTAGAAATTAGGGCTAGCCTCTAAGGAAGAACAAGCTTTAGAAAGAGGTATTTTCTCAACTTCTAAAATCCCTAGAAATTCCATTTTAGCTCCATTTTTCCTCAAAACATTTGCAATGGGTTTTAAATTAAGTGTTCTTGCTGTTGTTGCATGTTATTCTCAGATTCAAATAAATTTGGAGGAGTTTGACCATCAAGAGGAACACCTCTCTTTAGAGTTTTTTGGGGATTTTGATACATAGAGGTAACTTTCAATCTACTCCATGAAATTCTGGTTTTATTGCATATCTAGGGAGCCCTAGGCCTAACCTAACTGTCGGAATAGGAAACCCTAGAATTTGAGTCCAATTCGTATCCTATTTGGACACGTATAAGTGCCTTATTGCATGTGTTTGATGAAATGCCCCAATAGGCATTTCGACCTAATTTTCAGAAACTATTTGAATAGGAAATTCATTTTTGGTGTTGCTTATGCATTTCTTTGGTCTGGGGGAGTCTCTGTGTCGTATCGTGTCGGATTCGACACTTGCACACGCGGGTGCGTGCGCGCGCGCGAGGCTATGCGCGTGTCCTGCCACTCGGGGGCTATTGCTCTTAGGACACAGCACAAGGACACGTGAAACTAGACACACACTAGGGGGCAATAACTGACATCCCGTGTTTCAAGTCTCATGTGTCCCCGTGGCGTGTCGAGAGAGTAATCCTCGTTGCACTGGTCGGGACTTACAGTTCAGTCGGGTATTTTTGACACTGATACGGTTTTCGTATCACTCACAGACACGTCGAGGACACGATTCAGGTTGACCTAGTCCTAGCCCTAGTGTGGGCGTACACGTGTGCACGAGCACGTGTCTTAATTCGTGCTGTGTCGTGTGCACGACACGCGTGCACACGTGCACGATGCAGTACATTGAACAGTGCCTGTGTGCACTGTTTCGTGTCTTGAATCATTTGGACACGTTTATGTCCATTTTGGTGGACACGAACATATTGTTTGACACGTGTATAATGTGTATGTTCATTACCAACCTTTTAATTTGTATTTTAATGTGTTTTCAATAGGTATCCCTTATTTACCCAAATTTCTAAAACAGAGAATTAAATTCCTATTTTCCAGTTTTTAAATATGAAATTTGACAGTTGTTTTAGCCTATTTAATACTGTTAAATATTGGTTTTAGTTCCTAAATGGGTTCTCCTATAGGTAAACTAACTGTGGTTGAGTTTTGGGGTTGTTTGGATGTGATTTGGCTCATAAATCTGAGAATGAAAGGGGTAGACTAAAACTGGATTTTAGGGACTGTCCTAAACTGATTTGTGAACTAATTTTTCCCTTCTACCTATTCCTGTTCAGTCCAGTAGACATATTTCACTCACCCTCCCTCTCTAAAACACTCACCCTCACTCTTCATTACACACACACACATATTTCACTCATCACTCACTCACAGTCAACACACACATACACATATTTCACTCACACCCTCACCTAAACACTTGATAGTTCACACACCCTACACACACACACACAAGCATTCACATACACACACACAAGCATGTACATACACACACTTTCCACCCTCACTCTCTAAAACACATTGCTCTCTCTCTCTACACACACACATATACACTCTCTCATATCATGTATGCATAGTTATATATGTAATATGTATTATGTATATAAATAATCTATTTATGTATGTGTGTGTAATGTATATGTATGTATATCTATTTAGGTATATAATGTATTATGTAGATATGTGGATATATATATGTAGGTATCTTATATATGATAATATGTGGATGTATTATTATATATGTATTATATACATGCATGTGTGATATACATATAGGTAGCCTATGTATATATATATATTTACTATGTGAATTCATGTGTAGGCCTAGATGTAAACTAGGTTGTGTGATGTTTGGTTTGACTTGTGTGGTATGGGTTGTAAGGACTTGGTATGCTAGCATAGGCTAGTTTAGCCTAGTTTAGACTGGTATGGACTAATTAAGCCTAGTATAGGCTAATGTAGACTAGTATAGGCTAGATTGACCTAGTTTAGACTTGTTAGACCTAGTTAGACCATAGTTGACCAAGTTTGACTTTTAGGGTTGACCAGAGTTGACCAAGAGTTGACTTTGGCCTAGATTGACCTAGACTCATGTAGAGTGCATAGTAGTACTTCATTTTACCATTTTAGACTTGTTGTGAGTTGTGCTATTCTGATTAGGAGCCAAACACCACTCCTCGGACAATACTTTCATATTGGACACTCAGATACCAGGCGAGTACATTCTCTGATCATTTCATATCCTGCTTAGAATTATTTCATGTATTAAATTATTTTACTTGTTACTGTCCCGTTGGTCACACGGATTGGTACTATATGGATCCCTTCTTGAGATGTTATTCTTAGGGAGCATCGGGTACTACATGTTCTGTGCGTTTCACTTACATGGCGTATCACTATGCTTTGTTGGTTCATTGATCACTTGTGACATATACACTTATGATCACAGAGTCTTCTTGAATCCTTATCCCATTTACTGGGTATCCTAGAATCTCCTAGATCCCCATTTATGGGACATCCATGTATCACCCTTCGGGGGCCTTTGCATGGAATCATAACATAACCTGGTTGGATCCTTGTGTATTGATTGGGGGTACGGGGGAGTAGAAATAGACATGTGAATACTATCCAAGTAGTGTAGCATCAGAATCTTTCCATAGTGTAGCATCAAAATCTCCTATGCCATTTACATGTCTATATTGTACTCTGACTCACTAGCCACTGTTAGTCTCTATTATAGTAGATATTTCTATTACAGCTCTCTCTCTATTTACATACTGCATTTCTTTCAGCACCTGTATCTTACTTTACTGCATGATTATATTTTCTAACCTGCTATGAACTGTTGAGATGTATTGTGCTCGTTCCTGTCCTGACTGGACATGTTAAAAATATTACAGAGGACGAGGAGGAGGCCTGTGTGGATACCTTCTACGGGGCAGCTCTAGACGACACTTGCGAGCTGGACTCTCAGGAGGACCCAGCTCTAGCTGAGGACATCACCCCCATTGCCTAGACTAGCTTAGTTAGGCCTTATCTTATTGTATACTGTCTTGAGACTGTTTAGCTAGACTTTATTTCTGTTCAGAGATTATGAGTTGTATATATTCTTTCACATTCAGTAGCTGAGATTTGTACTCTGAGTATTTGCTAGGATATTATCTTAGACTATTTATCATCTGTATTCCCTTGAGTTCTATATCATATCGTGCTACTTCTTCCTTAGTTGTGATTGAGTTTACTTCTATCATGTCACCCCCATTCGGGGAGTATAAACTGCTTAGTATATTATTGCTAGATATTGTGACCTAGGACAGCGTTCTACCGCCGACACTGTGGCATAGGCTGGACGTACCCACGTCTCGTGCCCTTACTCTAGGGTGCGGGTCGTGACACGTTTTTAGTGGTTGCCCATGCAGGTCTAGACTAGAAGTGTAGTGGTATTCGAATTAGAATATCACTACAGCCTGCAGTAGGATATAGGACATTAATTTTTAAGGTACTCAATCACATTAGGAAAAATTCTTTTATTGGCATCTAAATCCATATTGTCAGCTCATCCTTTGAATTTTAAATTGTCCGCCTTTGTTATATCGCTTCCTTCTCAGAAATTGATACTCTTGTTTGTCTATCTTCAGGATGGTAGAGACTCGATCGCAGCGTACCATTTATGGAGATGCTATAGAGGGGACTGCTACCTCTCAGCCAGTACAGCAGGGCCAGGGGACTGCAGCTCCTGCCACCTCTGCTCGTATTGAGACCTCGACAGCAGCAGCAGGGGGTATGCTTCCACCGGCTCGGAGACAGGACCCAGTCATCGCAGAGGAGCCCTTCCAGCAGCCGTCGCCTCCAGGATACGTGGATGCACCACAGATGTTCGCATACTTCCAGCAGTTTATGGACCGGCAGCAGGCTCGACAGGACAGGGGCATGGAGTTGGCCCTTACGACGGTCGCAGCTCGACCAATGGTTCAGCAGCCGAGGACACCAGGGATAGAGCAGTTCCATAAGATGAGCCCCAGAGACTTTCTGGGGACAGAGGGGATTCTATATGCCGATGAGTGGATCGAGCATATAGAGGAGATCTTCCGCCTGGTCCGGATACCAGCAGATCTCCAGATTGAGGCCGCAGCTAGCCGGATGCGAGATCTTTCTCGCACCTGGTATCAGTCAGACCCTAGGGTGGGGGTAGCTGGGCAGACTTGGGAGGAGTTCAAGGGCTTCTTCAAGAAGAAGTTCTTCCCAAATTCAGCACTCAGAGCCTTGGAGTCGCAGTTCGAGAGCTTAGTCCAGGGGAGCCTTTCAGTGGAGGAGTACGTTGGGGAGTTCGACCGCCTCGGCAGGTTCGTAGAGGGCTTGAGCAAGACGGCAAAGGCGCAGAGGTTCCGGAAGGGTCTGGTCAAGGAGGTCAAGTCCCTGACCAAGGGCAACAGGGATGCCACATTCGAGGAGATCTTGACGGGAGCCTTATTGGCTGAGGATGATCTTGAGCTTAGGCTCAAGAGGGGGCAAGACCCAGTTGGAGGCAGCAGCAGCGGAGGCCAGGCCAAGAGGCCCCACCTTCAGCACCAGCAGCTGAGGCAGTTCCAGCCGCAGCCGATCCAGTAGAGGCCAGTTCACCAGCAGCAGCAGCCGAGACAGCACTAGCAGGGTCAGAGACAGGGTGTTACTTGTGCCTACTGCAAGAAGCCTGGGCACGTCTTCATTGAGTGCCGGAAGAGGCTGGGCCAGTGCATGGTGTGTGGCTCAGCAGACCACCAGATGAGGAAGTACCGCATGGGACGAACAGCTCAGGGGGCAGCAGTCAGAGCTCCAGCAGGCCGGCAGAGGGGACCAGCCCTGCCGACACAGTAGCAGAGGTTCGTCCAGCACCAGCAGCAGGCCAGGGGAGGCCAGCAGGGGCGAGCTTTTGCCATGGAAGCTGGAGATGCAGAGGTGATAGGAGAACTGATCGCAGGTTCAATTCTTCTCGACTCCAGTCCAGCTTTTGCATTATTCGATTCCGGTGCTTCGCATAGCTTCATATCAGTATCTTTTGTGATTAGACACGGTATCGTAGCTGAATCGTTACCTAGGATTTACAAGATCACGACCGAGGGTGGCATTATCCTCGTGATTGATGTTTGTAAGGATCGGTGAGTAGTTTTGGGAGGCCGTGAGTTGGAGGTGAGCCTGCTCTAATGCCATTACCGAACTACGATATAGTACTAGGCATGGATTGGTTGAGCAGGCACCACGCCAGCATTGATTACAGAGGGGGTAGAGTTCTCTTTAGAGCGCCAGGGGAGCCAGAGTTTGAGTACTCCAGACGTCAGGCGAAGCAGAGCAGCGGAGTCTTCTGCGGAGTCTCGGTTGAGGAGCAGACGATTCCACACCCCTTGATAGCAGAGTATATGGATGTTTTCCCAGAGGAGTTGTCGGGATTTCCACCAGACAGAGACATAGAGTTCTCGATAGACTTGGTTCCAGGAGCGGAACCCATCTCTCAGCATGTCTATCGGGTGAACAACAGTGAGCTGGTGGAGTTGAAGAAGCAGGTGGATGAGCTACAGGACAAGGGCTTCATCCGCTCGAGTTCATCGCCATGGGGTGCACCAGTGTTGTTTGTGCCGAAGAAGGATGGGTCAGTACGGATGTGTATTGACTATAGGGCACTCAACAACCTCACGATCAAGAACAAATACCCACTGCCGCGGATCGACGATCTATTTGACCAGTTGAACGGAGCTCAGGTATTTTCCAAGATTGATCTGAGGTCGGGATATCACCAGGTGAAGGTGAAGGGGGAGGATATTCCCAAGACCGCTTTCAGGATGCGGTACGGGCAGTTTGAGTTTTTGGTTATGCCGTTTGGGCTAACCAATGCACCAGCAGTGTTTATGAACCTTATGAACAAGGTGTTCCACCAGTATCTGGATCAGTTTGTGGTGGTGTTCATTGGTGACATCTTGATATATTCCAAGAATGAGGAGGAGCACGAGGAGCATTTGAGGATAGTGCTGGAGATTCTCAGGAAGGAGCAACCTTACGAGAAGCTCTCCAAGTATGAGTTCTTCTTGGACCGGGTGGACTTCTTGGGGCATGTGGTGACTGGAGATGGTATCTCAGTTGACCCCAAGAAGATTATAGCAGTTGAGGCATGGGCAGCGCCGACTTCAGTTGCAGAGATCAGGAGTTTTCTGGGGCTGGCAGGATATTATCGGATATTTGTGCAGGATTTCTCCCAGGTTGCAGAGCCGTTGACTCGGTTGACCCGGAAGGATGCTGAGTAAGTTTGGTCAGAGGAGTGTCAGGCAGCTTTTGATGAGTTGAAGATGCGGCTTACGACAGCTCCGATTCTGACATTGCCTTCAGGATCGGGTGGATTCACTATTTATAGTGATTCTTCAGGGAAGGGGCTGGGTTGCGTCTTGCAGCAGCATGGGAAGGTGATTGTCTATGCTTCCAGGCAGTTACGTCCCCATGAGAAGAACTACCCTACCCACGACCTGGAGCTGACAGCAGTGATATTTGCTCTAAAGTTGTGGAAGTATTATCTGTATGGAGAAAGGGTGGAGATCTTCACAGATCACAAGAGCTTAGAGTATGTGTTCACTCAGAAGGAGTTGAACATGAGGCAACGCAGATGGTTAGAGTTAATGAAGGACTTTGACATCCTACTTCAGTATCACCCAGGGAAGGCCAACGTGGTTGCCGATGCCTTGAGTTGGTATCCGACAGCCATGTGTTTGACCATGGATCGGCATTTGCTTGCAGACTTAGAGAGCCTTGGGATTGAGGTGATCATGCCCGGAGTGCAGATACAGATGTGGGGCATGCAGATTCAGTCAGACTTGGTGGAGAGGATCAAGTCAGCACAGTTTGAGGACGTTGCTCTGTGGTGTCTCCAAGAGCAGGTTCGAGCAGGATTGCTGGAGGGCGAGTTTTCTCTTGCAGAGGATGGTTCCTTGAGGCACGGTTCCAGGTTATGTGTGCCCAGCGGAGATCTCAGGGAGCAGGTTATGCAGGAGGCCCACATATCTCAGTACACTATACACCCGGGTGCCAACAAGATGTACCGAGATCTGAGGGAGCATGTTTGGTGGTCCAGGACGAAGCGGGAGGTGGCTTGCTTCGTGGCCAGGTGCTTGGTCTGTCAGCAGGTCAAGGCAGAGAGGCAGAGGCCCGGTGGATTGTTGCAGCCGCTGTCCATTCCCGAGTGGAAATGGGAGCATATCACTATGGACTTCGTATCAGGATTGCCGCGCACACCAGAAGGAAAAGACGCAATTTGGGTCATCGTTGACAGGTTAACCAAATCGGCCCACTTCTTGCCATTCAAGGTGGGTACGTCTACAGAGAGGCTGGCGGAGATGTATATGCGACAGATAGTCAGGATTCATGGGGTTCCGATCAGCATCGTCGCAGATCGGGATAGTCGCTTTACTTTCCATTTCTGTAGGAGTCTGCAGACCAGCTTGGGCACCCAGCTCAAGTTTAGTACTGCATACCACCCCCAGACGGATGGACAGTCATAGCGGACTATTCAGACACTCGAGGATATGCTGCGGACGTGCGTCCTGGACTTGGGAGGTTCCTGGGAGGATCATCTTCATTTGGTGGAGTTTCCTTACAACAACAGTTTCCAGGCCAGCATTGAGATGTCACCTTTCGAGGCTCTGTACGGGCGGAGGTGCCGTACACCCTTATCTTGGGATGATGTTGGTGAGCGAGCTTTACTGGGGCCAGAGATGGTTGTTGACGCAGCCGAGAAGGTAAAGCTCATCAGGGACAGACTTCGCGTGGCGCAGGACAGACATCGGCACTGGGCCGATAGCCACCGGAGGCCGTTGGAGTTTGAGGTACAGATTAGAGTAGAATTAGATTTAGGTTGTTTGTTTGTGATTTTTGATCATGTTTGTTTATCATAATTAATTAAGACCTTGCTTGTGATTAGGTCAGAGACCAGGTTTTCTTGAGGATATCTCCAACTCGTGGTATGATACGTTTTGGTGGAGGCGGGAAGCTTAGCCTGCGCTTCATCGGCCCTTTCGTTATCAGCGGGAGAGTCGGTAACGTTGCATACAGGCTAGACTTGCCGCCTGTGCTAGTGGGGGTCCACAACGTATTCCATGTATCACAGCTGAGACGGTACGTGGCTGACCCTAGCCATGTGCTCGATCATTCAGAGATTGAGGTTGGGCCTTCTCTCAGCTATCCAGAGCAGCCAGTGGAGATTCTGGATCGACGGAAGAAGGTTCTGAGGAACCAGGTGATACCCTTGGTACGCGTCGTATGGAGGCATTATTCTCCAAGAGAGTCTACCTGGGAGCGGGAGGATGAGATGCGCGAGCGTTATCCATATCTTTTTGGACCGTGAGGTTTACTTTCTATTCTTCTCATCAGTTGTATTTCGTCTTTCAATTTCGAGGACGAAATTCTTTTAAGGAGGGTAGATTTGTCACTACCACATTTCTAGTTTGAGGGTATTTTTGACATTTTTGGGGTTATTTGAATTTATTAGAATTTATTTGAATTTATGGGAATTTTTAGAAATTATTTTGGAATTGTTTGAATGAGGGTTGACTAGGTTGACTTTGACTAGCTTTGACTTTGTGACCTAACCCTAGTTGAGTTGGACTTGGCTAGATATGAGACCCTAGGTTAAGTTAACCATACTCTAGCTAGTGAAAACAATTAGGAATATAGAGATTAGAATAGAAAGATTTTGATCACAAGTCATGACTTATGATTTTTGAGACATTGTTTTAGGACTAAGCCCAAAGCCCATTAGCCAAATGCCCAACCCTAACCCTAACATTATTTTTCCAGCCACTTAACCCATCCTTGGGATTTCCACTCTATAAATATTCTCTTAGAAATTAGGGCTAGCCTCTAAGGAAGAACAAGCTTTAGAAAGAGGTATTTTCTCAACTTCTAAAATCCCTAGAAATTCCATTTTAGCAAAATCAATAATTAATTTCCACTAATTAATTTCCAAAATCAAGAATATTACTTAAATATTAAATTATAAAATAGCTTTTGTAAATGACAAAACCTATTAATAAACAAATTTCATATTCGCAAAATATTCGGAATATATTTCATATAACCCATAATTTCCAAATCACTACTTATAAACGACGAACAAAATAACTATTTTTGAAAATAAAAATATTTATCACATTCATTTGAACATGTACTTTCCGATACAAAATAAAATTTATAATAAAAACATTTTTCTAAAAATATGTACCTCGACACATATCCGCATTCGTCGAGAAATTTACGAAGTGCAAATCTCGCATGCTACGTAAGTACAATAAGGCGAACTCGTATGCGACGTACAGATACGAAGTACAAAATAAATAAATAAATAAAAAAATTGTAGTAGAAATTTAGGGGGTTTACATCCTACCCAACTTAAAAGAATTTCGTCCTCGAAATTTAGGGATAATTAGGGTAGGTAGGCTCAAGGAGATAGAAAGAGTTTAAGGATGAGAAATCATGATTCATTTAGACAATGAGAGGAAACTACATTCAACGAAAATTGACAATTTGATAACTTAAAAGAATAAATAAATGGTGTAGTTTTGTAATGATCATGTGCATGACATCCTTCTGTGTCTAATTGGGTCATACTGCCATCAATCCTAGAATTACCAAAATTGTAAGGATTTTTAATAACTTCTTCTATCTCATACTAAGACTACTAATTCCATATTCGGGTCGCGTTAATTATCATCTTGATCATCGAGTAATAAATCTTCCATTGCTTCGATTTCTTCTCAATATTCATATTCCATAAAACTTCAATTTTTTTTTTCTTAAGGTACTTTATTTTTCTTCTTTATTTCCTTTGATGTTTCTCCTTATGATTAACTTCCAAAATTTATATTCCTTAAAAATATTCTCAATTCCTATATCTTACAATATAAATTTCAGTAAGTACCAAAGTTTTGAATTCAAGGATTCTAGATTCTTCTTCTTCCATCATATCCATATATAGTTTTGGTTCGACTAAGTTTCGACCTCATAATCTCTCTAAAATTTAAATTTAATAACTCAATTAGTCGGAGCAATCAAACTCTATCTTAGTCAAGTAACTTCATGTTCGTAATCATCTTAATTCTCTATGCATCAAAATGTAAAGGTTTCTCTCTTCAACAATTAGTTATCCTTGAAAACTAATATTATCATAACACTATACGTTTATCGAAGGCAACGTCAACACTGTCTTTATCAAAAATTTGCATCCATAAATTATATATATATATATATATATATATATATATATATATATATATATATATATATATATATATATATATATATATATATATATTTGGTTCTTAAACCATCAACACTTTAGAAGATTTTTCACTCGATTATATAGTTACCTTAAAACAAAATTTGAAATTCGCGAAGTATATTTATCCTCGAGTGTTTCATCATAACACAATATATCCTCCCTTACTTCATTGATTCGGATTTATCGCATATTTCTATTTATGTCCCATCTGTACCAACTTCATTATTTATCCATGCTGTGGGGTTCTCCAATCTAACTTCTACTAACCCAATATTGTCATGATCAAATTTTATTTTGCATAATAGAATCATACAAGGAACAAGGTTGCATAAACTATAGTGGAATCATAGTGAAATATAAGTTAAGCAATTGGAAGGGAGAAAAGTAAGTGTTTCTAATATTGCATGAAGAGTAAAAGGTGTTATGGGTCTAAGTAAATCAAGATAATACAAAATAAAATGACAAGAATTAGGCAGTCAAGATAAAACACAAGGTTAAGCATTTAATGGATTTAGTAGATCACAATCAGTATCGGGTCGAAAGACTTGAGTCAAGATTTGATTTCCAACCGAAGTCATAAAGGACCATAGTATTATGGTAGGATTTATAGCAAGCCATTTTGACTCGAAAGTCGCATCATAAAATAGAGTACAAGGGGACGTGTTTTAGTGGGGCAAGATATACCTACACGAAGGTGAGCTCGGCTAGGTCTTGTATGTGAAATTTGTTGGAAGAAAAAGTCTAGGGTTGTACTCCAAATATCAAAATCACGATGGGGAATGCCAAATGATCAAAATAGAAAGTGGGTTTTCATAAGGTACTAATTAATGCACAAAATAAAAAGGTTAAAGCAAGAAATAAAGATAATTTAGGAAATCTCGTAGATCAAGTTAAGATAAGTTAGAGACACAGTTTCTAGAGAGAAATAATCTCATGGATAAGGGTATGGTCAAGGGGATGGTTCTAATTATTTCTAAGTTTCAAATAATTAGATGGTCACGAATAAATATATAGATTTGAGGGAAGGTTGAGTAAGTCAAGGATACGTTCATCGGTTTGGTCGATGACTAACTATACGTGTATATATGCAATATCATAATCATAGGTGGTACGGTAATCTAATGTGGAATACTTCTATCTCACTAGGGTGACCTTACTTATTTCTTGGTCTTTTACCAATATATAATCTAAAGTTTCCAGTTCCTCGAAAGTTTCTCAATAAAATTTCCAATCATCATAGACTGTCAACTTTAATCACAATTTTAAATCTCTAGTCAGTCTCGAAACAACCCTTGTATATCGCAAAATAGATATTTTTTTCTCCAAATCTTAAACTCACCATTTAAATAAGTTTATCAGCCGAAATTCATATTACAAAATAGAATATTTAAATAACTCTCGAATTCAATTATATATCCTTCAAATGTGTATATCTAGCTTCCAATAAGTCACAACTATTCTTCAAAAGTAATTCTCCCTTTTTCCAAAATTTAAATATCCAAAATCAAGGTTTTAAACTCGAAATCTAAATAACTTTATAAATCATAGATCATGTGACACAATTTGAATTTTCAATTTTTAAAGTCGATTTCGTAACCTCCAAAATATTTTAAATAAAACTTTTTACCATCATCCCTTCAAATTCAAAATTAAATAAACTTATAAATCGTACGACTCAATTTAAAAACCTCAAGCTCTCAAATAAACCATAAATCATAAACCCTCCATATTCTCTAGTCGTTTAAAAACTCTCTCTAATAAATTTTGAGATAAACTTTAACATATTACAATCCAAATTTGAACTTAACCGTAAATCATGGGTCACAATTTAAAGATGTTTCTCAATTCGATTTCATATCCCAAATAAATCATAAACTATTTCGCTATTTCCAAAAATCATAAATCATAAATTTGTTTTCTGTCCTCTTGTGTATACCACCTTGTAATAGCAAAATAAAATTCCAACTATCTTTTGAAAGTGAAAAATATGCTACTACCCAACTTGGAATTAACTAATCCTTAAGATCATATTTCTAGAAAAATAAATGCCTTTATAACTCAAAAAAACCCCCAATGCATACTAATTGTCAATGCAATCCATCTAGCCATGTGTTGAACCTATGGGCATATACTAGTGTAGTCATCTTACTAAACACGAAACTAAGAATTTACGGTAGAATGAGTCAAGCAAGATGCAATTCAAGGAGGTTGAACGAGAGTTCGGAATTTGAAGTCAAGGAAGGATGTCAAGTAGGTGGATGAGATTCTAAACTCTAATCCTATACTGTAGGCCCGTTCGGTACAGTCATGTAACCGAACCGGCAAACTCGACCTGCATGGGCCACCACAAAAACATGTAACACCCCAGTCCTAAAATACGTAGGACTAGGAACGTAATCATGCCAGCTGTATACATACGAGTAACTATACGGCTCGTATGTATACATAAGCTGTAAATGTAGAAAGCCAAGACATTATATCTCATCCAAAAATAAATAATGATATAAAAGCAACTTTGAGTTTGTCATGTACACAATAGTTGGGCGGAGGCAAATCCACTATCAACTAAATTAAATATGGAAAAATATACAAGAAAAGAATTGAGCAAGCGAGGGCAAGTGACGAGTCCAAGAGCAATCATCACGGAGGAAGAAAGACATGGCCTTAGCTAGAGCACCTGCAAGAAATCACGAACACACACCTGAAGAAATCACCAGGTCCTCAGAGGAACGTAACAAGATACAGGAAGAACATGCCATATAATACTGAATATAAAATATGCCACAATCAAAAAAAGTGACAAGACACAACAAGGTAAGCTAACCATACAAAAGTGATCATGCAGATGAGAAACAATCCTTCGACGCATGAGCCCTGGCTGTAAATGGGATCGGCATAGTCCCCATATAGGGCACCAGGGGCCTACGTCCGTAACGTCCGAAGATCGTCAGAGGGCATCATGTGCAAGGGGCTACGTCCATAACGCTCTGGAAAACGTCAGAGGGTACCTGAAACCTGCGTCTCCGGCGGAGCGCACAGGTAATAAGGGAAGTGCATAGAAGCCCATACGTCAGGTATTGTTCTCCCCACCCAATGTATCTGTCAAGTCGCATCCACGACCATGTTTCTCTACTAACTGCTAAGTCTCATAACATACCTCTATTAGCAGTTAGTCCTTACGCATGCACATGGGGGATCAGCCCACACGCAACAACCTCTACATGATACTCATCTCCCACATCCTCGTGGTACAACTGTGTCAAGGTATATGCAATACACTACAACGGTAGTTCCTTAACTCTAGGCCCATATGCAATCAAAGGATAAATAATAAGGTACATTTAATATCACTGAGCAGGCAGTAAATCAAGAACTAGAAATAAATTGAACAGTGATATATAATAAAATGCAAACTAAAAATAAACAGTATAATGACAAGGTATCTTGCCTGGTAGCGGGCCTGGTGTGGTGCGATGTTGCGACAAGTTCCGAGTTGTCCGATAGCCATGGTCGATAGGTAGAGGCCTGAAGTTGTGAGGAATTAGGAGTAGGAACTAGTCATGATTAGTCACGATCATGGGTGATTGCTTGAGGAGAATTTTGTGGAAACAGATACTATTTTGAAAATATTTATAGTCTTTGAAAATAGTTTCGTATAAATACTTGTACATATCAAAATTAGTTTTTTAGGCTAAAGACTAAGTTTATGTAAAATAACATTTTAGATTGGAAATCTATATTTCATAAAAATAAATATTTTTAAGTAAATACAAAACAATCCTAGAAAATTTGGTAAGGCAAAAACCTAACTTTTGTTAAGAGTCATATTTCCACAAAAATAATTTACTAATACTAATGGTATTACTTGTGATAATACTAATTACTCTAAGCCAGTTTTAGAAATAATGATAATAATAATAATAATAATAATAATAATAATAATAATAATAATAATAATAATAATAATAATGATAATAATAAAAACAGTAATAATAATAATGATAATAATATGAGTTATGATAATACTAATAATAATAACAGTAACAATAACAATAAAATAATATATATAAAAAAACTAATAACTACAGCTTTCTGCTGTTTCTTACAGAGTTAGAAAGAAATAGGAAATAAAGAGAGAAAAGAGGGAGAGCGGGAGTTGGAGAAGGGTTTACCGGGGCGGCTGAGGGGCGCGTCGGCGCCGGAGCTTAGTGGAGGCGACGCTAAGGAGGAGCGGCGTTGGCGCCGGGGGCGGAGGCTAAGGAGGGGCGGCTCGGTGGATGGCCACTCGCGGCGAGGTTGTACTCGCCGCCGCCGGAGACGGGGGCTGGCCTGCGCGGTGGGGGTCAGCGGTTGTCGTCGGTGTCGGGGATCCGTACAAGGCTCGGCAGGGGGCGCGCGGAGTCGTGCAGTGGATCTCTGGTGCGGTCGCCGGAGAACGATATGTGGCGGTGGTAGATGGAGTGGGAGGCGGAGGATCCTGGCGGCAGGGGACTCACCGGTGGGCTTTTTCCCGCGCCGGCGGTGAGAAGACCGCGGCAGTCTTCGACGCTCGAGGAGGGAGCTGACCGGGGCTTCTGTGCTCGGTGGCATGGAGGCACTCGGCTGGAGGAGGACGCCGACGGGGAGTTGTCCTACGCGCGATGGCGCGCACGGCGGGGCGGAGCGGCACTGGTGGTGGCGTACGCTCATCAGCGGCGGACGACAGAGGTTAGGGTTTTTCTCTCCCCTCTTCTATTCTTGATGGTGATGGCTGGGTTAGCCGGGGCGGTGGTGGTTTTGGGGCTGCTGGCAGTGGAGAAGGGGTTTTGTCGGAGTTGGAGGACCGGGTTCGGGTGCCGGGATCGGTGTCGGCAGCGGTGGTGGCGATGGTGGAGAGGAAGAGGTGGTGGTGATGGCCAGGGGGTTGTGGTGGTGATGTCGGGGAAGATATGTTGGAGGCGGTGCTGGTGATTCGAGTCGGGACGTCGTGGCGGAGGCGGCAGTGTCGGGAGTTGTTGTGGTGATTGGGGTGATGTCGGGGACGGCCAGTGGTGGCGACCGGGAGTGGTGCTGTGACGGACCAAGGGGGTGATGCCGGGATGGTGGCAGGGGTCGGACAGGGCTTGCACGGTCTTTGTCGGGATGCCGACACAGATTCATAAATTGGGTTAGGTTTAGGAATTTGGATGCGTCCGGGGTGTCGGACGCGAGGAGATTAATGTATTTGTAGTAGAAAGTATAGTGGAGGAAAAAGATGGCACGGACACGATGCACATCTGAATGTGGTGGAAAATATGGAAGAGTACCTGTCCTATATATAGGAGGTGGGAATTCCCAGTTGGATAAGGACTCGTAATGGTTTAAACCCCGATGGATAATTCCATCTTTTATTTAAATTGATTTAGAAATTATGCAATCAAATCCAATTCAATATAGATAACTCCTTTTAATTTAAAATAAAAATTTTCCAAGTTTAAATTATCAAAAATAACTCAAATATTCACTAAAACAAAATCTTAAATATCATTTCCATAATTATTAAAATATAGCATTAATTAATTTCGAAAATCAAGAATATTACTTAAATATTAAATTATAAAATAGCTTTTGTAAATGACAAAACCTGTTAATAAACAAATTTCATATTCGCAAAATATTCGGAATATATTTCATATAACCCATAATTTCCAAATCACTACTTATAAACGAGAACAAAATAACTATTTTTCAAAATAAAAATATTTATCACATTCATTTGAACATGTACTTTCCGATACAAAATAAAATTTATAATAAAAACATTTTTCTAAAAATATGTACCTCGACACATATTCGCATTCGTCGAGAAATTTACGAAGCACAAATCTCGCATGCTACGTATGTACAATAAGGCGAACTCGTATGCGACGTACAGATACGAAGTACAAAATAAATAAATAAAATAAAAATAAAAAAATTTGTAGTTGAAATTTAGGGCGTTTACAAGCACCGGATCTGCATCCTTATGAAGGCTCTATCAAAAATTTCATAGATATGAACCCTAAGCCTTTTAGAGGAACGGAGAAGCCATTAGAGGTGTCACAGTGGCTTATTAGTACCGAGAAGCTACTGAAGGCATCCCAGTTAACAGCTCGAGATTGGATGACAGCAGTGGACTTACTGTTAGAAGATAATGCTCACCACTGGTGGAAGGCGGAAGAGAGACGATTAGGAGCCGGGATCACTTGGAAGCAGTTTTATGATACATTTTATGAGAGATTCTTCCCTATTCATGTTCGAGATGGTCTCTACGACCAGTTCCTTCATCTGAAGCAAGGAAATATGACAGTTGATGAGTATGACTCCGAGTTCAATCGCCTGAGTCGATTTGGTGCAGGATTGATTCCGACGGAGTTAGAGAAGGCGAGGAGATTTCACCAGGGGCTGGCACCAGAGCTCAAGTCTTATATGACTACCCAGTCTCGAGTCTCCCATTCAGCTGTCTTGGAAGAAGCTCGTGCTCAGGAGATTCTTCGCAAGGAACAGCACCAGACATCAAGACGACATACCCCAGCAGCTACACCAGACCAAGCTACGCAGGAAGGACCTATCAGGAGGACCACAGGACAGTACTAGCAGAGGCACACACCTTATCAGAATCCTACCTGCAATTTTTACGGGAACCAGGGGCATATCAGAGATGACTGTCGACTCCGTTTGGGCTTATGTATGAGATGTGGATCAAGACAGCACTTGGCCAGAGATTGTCCTGAGCAGCAGGCTCTAGTTCAGGCATATCAGGCCTAGAGGCCTACAGCCCCAGCACCTCGTCCACCATTACCCCCACAGACAGCCCAGTACCACAAGGCCAGAGCTCAAGGACCAGTGCAAAACCATGGAAAAGCATTCTCTCTAGCTGTTGAGAATGTAGAGACAGAGGCTGAGGTCATAGCAGGTATGGTTTTAGTTGCATCTTTTTCTGCTATTATATTATTTGATACTGGAGCCACTCATTTATTTATAGCCACTAGTTTTGCCACTAGACACAGCATTCGCATTACACCCTTAGCTAAGAATGTTAAAATCCTCACTGGAGGAGGAGTTGTACCTGCTAGTGGTATTTGTAGACTTTGTCCTGTAGTGATAAATAGCAGAGAGATGGTGACATGACTTCTTGTATTCCCTATGCCGACATTTGATGTGGTTCTTGGAATGGACTGGTTGAGCCAGCATTTCGCTCTCATAGACTGCCATAGGAGCAGTATTATCTTTAGACCACCAAATGCGGCAGAGTTTGAGTTCACCAAAGAAGACGGAGAGAGTTGTGATACACACACATCGGAGACTCATATGGTGATGCATGATACCCCTCAGCACCCTATTATCACCGAGTTCGAGGATGTATTCCCCGAGGAGTTGCCAGGACTACCATCGGACTGAGATATTGAGTTTTCTATTGAGCTTATTCCCGGAGCCGAGCCTATTTCCTCCCGAGTATATCGTCTGGCACCCAAGGAGTTGGTAGAGATGAAGACGCAGATTGATGACTTATTAGAGAAGGAATTTATTCCTGCCAGTGCGTCACCATGGGGAGCACCCGTTCTTTTTGTGACTAAGAAAGACGGGACAATGCGCATGTGCATCGACTACAGAGCATTGAATGCAGTGACGGTGAAGAACAAGTATCCCTTGCCGCGTATAGACGATCTATTTGATCAGCTGAGTGGAGCAAAAGTATTCTCCAAGATTGACTTACGATCAGGCTATCACCAATTGAAGTTTCGAAAGGAAGACATTGCAAAGACGACCTTTCGATCGAGGTATGGACACTACGAGTTCATGGTCATGCCTTTCGGTTTGACCAATGCTCCCGCAGTTTTCATGAATTTAATAAACAAGAACTTTCACCAGTACTTGGACAAATTTATAGTAGTCTTTATAGATGATATCTTGATTTACTCTAAGAGTCAAGAGGAGCATGAGCAGCATCTACGGATAGTTTTGGGAACGTTGAGGAATGAGCGACATTTTACGAAGCTTAGCAAGTGTGATTTCTTTCTCAAGGAGGTATCATTTCTTGGTCATATTGTTACGGGTGATGGTATATCAGTGGACCCAGAGAAGATCACAGCAACTTCTGAGGTGAGAAGTTTCCTCGGACTTGCGGGTTACTACCGACGGTTCGTAGAAGATTTCTTTCGAATAGCGGGGCCAATGACTTGATTGACTTGCAAGGATTAGGAGTTTGTATGGACAAATGAGTGTCAAGCCGCATTTGATGAGTTGAAGAAGCGATTGACCGCAGCACCGATCTTGACACTACCATCGGGCCCAGAAGGATTTGTGATCTACAGCGACGCATTCGGGAAAGGATTAGGATGTGTATTGATGCAGCACGGTCGGGTAGTAGCATATGCATTGCGACAGTTGAGAGTGCATGAGAAGAATTATCCGATCCATGATCTAGAGCTCGCAGCGGTTATATTTGCTTTGAAGCTATGAAGACACTACTTGTACGACGAAGAGATTGATATCTACACTGATCATAAGAGCCTCAAGTACGTGTTCACGCAAGAGGGGTTGAATATGCGACAGCGACGTTGGTTGGAGTTGATGAAGGATTATAAGATCGAGCTTCATTATCATCCGGGCAAGGCTAATGTCGTGGCAGACGCATTAAGCCATAAGCCCATGGCACACTTTTTGACTACGCAGAAGGAGTTGATTAGAGACTTGGAGCAGCTTGGTATTGAGGTAGTATTGCCTGAAATAGATGGCGTATTAGCCAACCTCCAAGTGCAATCATCATTGGTAGAGCGCATCAAGACAGCATTGCCCAACGATGCTAGATTTCGTCGGCTCAAAGAGAGGACTGAAGCAAGAGAGCAGACGGGATTAAGGATCCACTCAGATGGGACATTGCGATGTGGTGATCGCATTTATGTACCCAATGGAGAGCTACGTCAGGAGCTTATGGCAGAGGCTCACAGTTCGACTTACTCTATTCATCCCGGAGGGACCAAGATGTATCGTAACTTATGACAGTATTATTGGTGGCATGGAATGAAGCGGGAGATAGCTCGTTTCGTTGCCAAGTGCTTGGTATGTCAACAGGTTAAGGCGGAGCACCAGAGGATGGCCGGATTATTGCAGCCGCTACCCATTCTCGAGTGGAAGTGGGAGCACATTACTATGGATTTCGTCATGAGTTTTCCTCGGAGTCCTAGGGGACGTGACGCAGTGTGGGTGATTGTTGATAGACTTACCAAGTCAGCCCATTTCTTAGCTTTTAGAGTGGGCCAGTCGACAGAGGTATTGGCAGAGATGTATATGGAGCAGATTATGAGATTACACGTTGTGCCTGTTAGTATTGTGTCAGATCGTGACTCGAGATTTACCTCACATTTTTGGAGGAGCATGCTAGAGAGTTTGGCACCCGATTGAAGTTTAGCACATCATACCATCCACAGACAGACGGCCAGTCGGAGCGTACCATACAGACGCTAGAGGATATGTTGAGAGCGTGCATGCTTGATTTTGGCGGTTCATGGGAGGACCATCTTCATCTTGTAGAATTTTCCTACAACAATAGCTATCAAGAGAGCATTCAGATGGCTCCGTTCGAAGCATTGTATGGTAGGAAGTATCGGTCTCCTGTTTGTTGGAGCGACATAGGAGAGCGACAGCTATTGGGTCACGAGTTGGTCTTGAGCACAGTGGAGACAGTGAAGAAAATTCAGGACCACCTGCGAGCAGCGCAGGATCGTCAGAAGCAGTGGGCAGATAATCGTCGTCGACCTTTGGAGTTCAAAGAGGGCGACCATGTGTTCTTGAAGATATCCCCCACTAGAGGCACAATTCGATTCAGAGGACGTGGCAAGTTGAGTCCAAGGTACATCGGGCCTTTCGATGTCTTGGAACGTGTTGGATAGGTTGCCTACAGATTGGCCTTGCCACCCTCGCTAGAGGGAGTGCATGACGTATTCCATGTATCTCAGTTGAAGAGGTACGTGGCGGACGACAATCATGTGCTTGATCACTCCGAGATCACAGTTGGACCGAGTTTGTCGTACGAGGAGCAACCAGTAGGTATCCTCGATTGCCGAGTGAAGGTGTTGCGGAATCAATCTATTCCATTGGTTCGCGTGCATGAAAGCATCACTCGCCAGGGGAGTCTACTTGGGAGCGCGAAGACGACATCCGAAATCGCTACCCGTAATTGTTCGAAGACGAAGGTATGTCTTGCATTAAAACTATAAGTTACTATCAATTTTTTTTGCATTGCATTTGATCCCCCGACCTTAATTTAATTTCAAGGACGAAATTTTCTTTAAGTTGGGTAGGATGTAAACCCCCAAGATTTTCTAATTATTTTAGTGATTTAAAAATTATTATCTTTATATATTATTTGGCATTAAAAAGTTAGTTGGTATATATGGGTGTATTTATAGATATATAAATATATATATTATGTGTGCGAATGTGTGCTTGATATTTTAAAGTGCTACTAAATATAGTCTACAATTATTATAAAAGATCTTTGTTACTTATTTACAATTTATAGGATTTTTGTGCGAATTGTATATATATATATATATATATATATATATATATATATATATATATATATATATATATATATATATATATATATTATAAAAAAAAGATTTTCAGGTGGTCGGCCCAAGGAGGACCGACCACAGCAGCTCAACAGAAAAAGAAAGGAAAAGGAAAAAGGAATATATATATATATATATATATATATATATATATATATATATATATATATATATATATATATATTAATAACCACTAACCCCATGTGGGCGGGTCCCACACCCTCCTTTCCCTTGCTGCATGCAGCAGCTCACCCAAGCAAACCCGAAACCATGGGATGCTTTAAAACCAAAACCGATTGGTATTAGGTTTAGTTAGAAGTTGTTATAAATACAACTTTTTTCACAAGCCTCAAAACCCTAGACTTCCAAAACGAAATTCACAGCTGATCATACCCCCTTCGCCTGCGAGTTCGTTTCACCAGTGGCGGAGTTTTGTGCACGACGAACGGAGCATCGGAAGTCAGCCCCGCGTCACCCACGGAGCAGTTTTTCCACTCAAGGTACCCTACTTCCCTACGACGTAATTTTTTACTCGTAGCACCGATTTTCGATCCGTAAGATTGTTTGGAAAGTAGACTTGACCCTCTTCGAGATCCTCCAGATGGATTTCGAAAACAACCCATCGACTTGCTCGAAAAATTGATTTGAAGTTGAACAAAAATCTGTTTTCTGTAACGCTATAAAACTGTTTTAAAACGACAACTTGTCGGCCAAATTTTCTTGCTGTACAGTAAAGTAATGTAGAAACTAATTGAAAATAGTAAAAGACAACATAACCGAGATGGCAACGCATCTTCTGAATCATTTTTTCGATTAGCGTGTAAAAAGTAGATTGATGTTGAAGTTGAGGAAAACCTGTGTTTAGTTATATTAATTTTCTGAAATTTGACCGATATGGCGTGCGCCCCGACAAACCGGGCGACGTGGTCACGCATTTTACGCATCGAAAGGCGCGTATATACGTCGCTGACATGTGGGAACTGACGGAACTCAGTTTCGTCGTGTATGCGCGACGAAATTAACGCGTATCCGTCGAGATACCCCCGTATCGGTGTTTTGTAAACTTGCCCATAACTTCGTATACAGTCGTCGAATCGAGACAAAACCTGCGCCAACAGGTCCGGATCGAAATTCTGGTCCTGTGTGCCATGTTTGGTTCGATTCTGAGAAGGTCGAATCGGAACCCATTTTTGGCGGGCCTGCGACCCACTCAAACGGGCGATTTTGTGCACGGCTCATCGGAATCCAAAACTGGACATACCATTGAGTTTCTTTCCTCAAACTGAAACTGTAAACATGTAGTTTGACGACTTTAGAGACCATAGACTTCGACACGTATTTTGGTACAAAGCGGGTCCAAAGGCGGACATCATTTTGACCCGAAATTACAATTTTGCTCCTGTTCCAGAATTAGACTTTTGGACAGGCATTTCCTAGGTATATCTTTTACACCAAGTGCATTTTTATGTTTGTTTCAGCGTCCGAAGTTGTTTGGAGACTGTGACGTTTCTTAGCTGACATTGTGATTTCTTGGGCTTGCCATTTGCACCATCAGGCAAGATACCTTGCCACCTTTCTCTTTGATTATTATATTTCTTATTTTTAGTTGTTATTTTCAGCATTTCTTATTTCTTAATATTTAAACTGTGCGTCCAAGTCACACTTGGGTGCAAGCGACTCTATCGGTCGTTTTTCTCGCTTTATTTATTCCTCTTGCATTGACTTAGTTTATTGACCACCCATTGATGTTGAGGTATTGGTATATCTCATATGGCCTTGACATTTGTTGTATCACATGATGTGAGTCACATGTAGGACACGTATCCGCGTAGTTGGCTGGCCACCGATAAGTATGGAGCGTGCGACGGATAGGGGTAACTGCCAATAGAGTTGCATGTTAGAAGACTTGGCGGTTACTAGAGGTACATGTCAGTCATGGAGATAATGATACTAGGCATTGGGTGAGGAGAACATTACCTGACGTATGGGCTTCGATTGCACTTCCCTTGTAACCCGGAAGCTCCGCTGGAGATACGGATATGATTAGCCTCTCAGGTTGGCCAGTATCGTTCTTGGAACGTCATGCGCTTTGTCACTGATGCCCAAGAGGGGACTATACCGGATCCTATATTCAGCCAGGGCTCATGTGTCGAAGGAATGTATCTCAACTGCATATTCACAGTAGAGTGGTCAGGAACCCGATTGCATGCATACCTTTTTCCTCATTGTATTATCACAGTTTATATGGCATGGTGTTTTTTTGTATCTTGCTATGTCCCCTGAGGACCTGGTTATCTCTCCAGGTTTAGACAATTTTCTACAGGAGTACGGAGCGGCGTTGGAGCTATCCTACATTGATGACGAGGCAGTGCCTTTTGATTTCTAGACTATTTCTTATCTGAGACAGTTGTAGACATTATTTTATATCTCTTTTCTTTCTATTTTGCGGAGGTCGGACTCCGATCTTGTGAGACTATTTTTCATAGCTGTTTGGAGTGAGTATGTTCACCTGGCTATCTTTTGGTACTCTTATTTATTTATTTGGACTTTGTTATCTTCTGTGTTGAGCTGTGATGAGATTAGATATGTTATTCTGGCCTGTGATTATTTTTATTTACAGCTTATGTGCATATATGAGGATTCCATATATTGGATTATTCTTCGTATATGTGCAGCCGGCATGTTCACGTACTTGGTCCTACATATTTTGGGACTGGGGCGTTACACTTTTACGTCTTGTTATCAGAAGGACCCTTTCGGCTTGTACCCAAAGCAAGGTCATCATAAAGATATATGTCATAATCGTTATTTATGCAGGCTAATTTATTTAATGACCGTTTCATCCAAAATTCCTAATTCACGACAAAGAAAATTGAAGAGCTCTTTGGCCAGTGGTTTGCTAAAGTAGTCTGCTAGATGATGTTCAGTGTCTATAAATTCTAAATTAATCGTGCCTTGTAGTTGATGATCACACAAAAAGTGATGTCTAATCTCTATGTGTTTAGTACGTGAGTGACAAACAGGATTCTTGGTCAGATTAATGGCACTAGTGTTATCGCAGAAAATAGGTATGTGCTTGAAACATAAGTTGTAGTCTTCAAGAGTTTGCCGCACCCACAGAATCTGTGCACAACAACGACCAGCTGCGATGTATTCAGCTTATATTGTGGATAATACGACAGAGTTCTGCTTCTTGCTAAACCATGAGACTACCGCCTTTTCTAGCAAATGACATGTGTCGCTGGTACTCTTATGGTTGACTTTGCATTCCATAAAATCAATATCGCAATATCCGATTAAATCAAAGGAAGTGGTTTTGGGATACCACAAGCCTACCGTAATAGTTCCTTTAAGGTATCTAAATATATGCTTAACTGCAGTCATGTGTGTTTCCTTAGGATTGGCTTGGTATCAAGCACATAAGCAAACACTAAACATAATGTCGGGGCAACTAGTAGTTAAATATAATAAACTACCAATCATACCTTGATATTTACATTGATCGATCAGTTTTCCACTTTCATCGGGTTCCAACTTAGTGGTAGTAGCCATAGGGGTGCTGATTGGTTTGATGCTGTCACATTCAAACTTCTTCAACATGTCCTTGACATATTTCGATTGACTGATGAAGACGTATTGCGAGAGTTGTTTGATTTGTAATCCAAGGAAGTAGGTGAGCTCCCCCATCATGCTTATCTCGAACTCATTCTGCATACACTTGGCAAATTCCTTGCATAGACCTTCATTAGTAGACCCAAAAATAATGTCATTAACATATATTTGAACTAAAAGAATTGTGTCATCAAGAGATTTTATAAACAGTGTAGTATCCACTTTCCCTTTTGAAAAAACTTTATCTAGTAAGAAAGTACTCAGACGATCATACCAAGCTCGAGGAGGTTGTTTGAGGCCATAGAGGGCTTTCCTAAGTTTAAAAATATGGTCGGAAAATTTATGATTTTCGAAACCAGGTGGTTGTTTGACAAAAACTTTTTCCTTGATAAAACTGTTTAGAAAAGCACTTTTCACATCCATTTGAAAAAGTTTAAAGTTTTGAAAATTTGCAAATGCGCAAAGCATCCGAATGAATTTTAGTCGCACAACAGGAGGATATGTCTCATCATAATCGATGCCCTCCTCTTGATTGTATCCTTGGGCTACGAGGCGAGCTTTGTTGCGAGTGACTGAACCGTCCTCGTTTACTTTGTTACAAAAAACCCATTTAGTGCCAATTATTGAGTTGCCAGTAGGTTTAGGAGCAAGTTCCCAAACTTGGTTTCATTCAAATTGGTTGAGTTCTTCTTGCATTGTTGAAATCCAAAATCCGTCATTAAAAGCTTCTAAAATGTTTTTTGGTTCTATTTGAGAAATGAATCCAGTGCTAGCTATAGTGTCTCTTACAGAGGATCGAGTAGTTACCCCCTTTGATATTTCACTTATTACCAAGTCCTTTGGATGAGAGGGAGTAAATTGGAACTTCTTTGGTAATTCCTTTTGAGAGCTGGTTTCAGACGTTGTATTTATTGATGTCGAAGTAGATGGTTCATCATCGTCATTGGGAATAACAGCTGTACTATTGTCCTCATCAAAAGTTACATTAGTAGAATCTTCAATAATCATGGAGCGCTTGTTGAGCACTCTATATCCTTTACTCCTGGCCGCATAGCCAAGAAGAATACCTTCGTCAGCATTGGCATCAAATTTGCCTAAGTTGTCTTTGGTAATCAGGATAAAACAGCGACAACCGAACACTCTAAAATAAGAAACATTAGGATTCCTACCAAACCAAAGCTCATAGGGTATCTTCTTCGAAATAGGTCGAATCAACACCCTATTCAGAATATGGCACGCTGTTCTGACAGCTTCTGTCCAAAAGTATTTCGGAAGAGAGAATTGATTTAGCATAACTCTAGCCATATCGCCAAGAGTTATATTCTTCCGCTCCATAACACCATTTTGTTGAGGAGTTCTAGGACACGAAAATTCATGACTAAAACCATTTGAATCACAAAAATTTTCAAAATCAGAATTTTCGAATTTGCCACCATGATCACTTCGGATACGAGTAGTTATGTAGCCTTTTTCTGTTTGGACCTTTTTAGCAAATACTTTGAAAACAGAAATAGTATCACTTTTTTTGTAAGAAAGAAAAACCATATAAATCTTGAAAAATTATCTACAATAACAAAAGCGTAGAGTTTTTCGCCAAGACTAGATACTCTACTAGGACCAAATAAGTCCATATGAAGTAATTACAAAGGTCGGGTAGTACTTACAGTGTTTATTGATTTAAATAAAGATTTGGAGGCCTTATTCTTTTCACATTCGGCAAATACCGTGTCTTTCTTGAATGTGATATCCGACAGTCCTCTGACTAGCTTCTTGGTGGATAGTCTGGATATAGTATCCATATTAGCATGACCAAGACGCTGATGCCATAGGAGCTTTTCGTCTTTGTGAGCGTAAAGGCATCTTCCTGCACTGTTAGTATCACTAGATAGATAAAAAATATAAATGTTATCTTCCCTTATCCCTTCAAAAGAGATGTCTCCAGTTGATCGATCATAGATAAAGCATTTAGTTTTTTCAAAGTTAATATCATAACCGTGATCAGCAAGATGACTAATGCTGAGCAATTTATGCTTTAACTCGGTCAGTAAACAGACATCGTTAATGACAGGAGAGGGAGGATAACCAATTGTACCGTTACCTATAATGTAGCCTTTAAGATTATTGCCGAAGGAAACGTATCCTTCCTTTTTCATCGATAGTGTTGCGAATAGTTTTGTATTTCCAGTCATATGGCGCGAGCATCCACTATCAAGAATCCACTTGCTCTAGTTGAGGAGGGAAGTTCCACCTACTCCACGAGTAGATGTGACCTTTGGTACCCAGATTCTTTTGGATCCTGAGAGGTTAGACTTTTGTACCCATGCATATATATTTCTATCAACTAATCTCCTAATCCTATATTATGGAGAAATGTGTCCATGTAGGTTACAATATAAAAAAAAATAAAAAATATATGCATCTAGCATGTATGTTTATACTAGGATCATGTTGATAGTGGTGTCTATGAGTAGGGTGATGATAGCTACGTGCAGCTGTAGTGTGAGTATGGTGATTGTGTTCAGCAGTAGGGTAACTATAATGATCATAGTGACTGTGTGTAGCAGCATGATGATGATAATGATTATGTGTATGTGTCTTACGTGCTGTATGTGAATAGGTGTACATGAAGACATAATTTTGTTTAGCATGTGGATGAGTGTTCTTGTGGTGACGTGCCTTTTTGTGTTGAGTTAGCACGTGTTTGTTGTGACTATGAGACTGAACTTGCGGTTGTACAACCTTCTTGCCCAGTTTAATCTCTAATTTCTTAGAGACAGCATTCAACTCATCACATTTAGCAGTAAGACCGTGAATTCTACCTGTAGCAATTTTGAACTTATTTTTCTCTTTAGCAAGTTCTTTGTTTAGTGCCGTGATCTCAAGTGTTTGTTTATCAATAATTGATTCGGTATCGTGTATGCTTAATTTAGGCTTGGATATCCCTTTAGTATTTTCCGTGGGTGTAGTGTTTCTAACATCTTCTAGTAAACATGAAAGTCTATGGATCTCGGTTTCGTTGTCCTTGATCTTATCCTTTGTATGTTTATATTTATTGATTACCTTTTTGTGATCATCAAGTAGATCACCAAAGGCATCACCAAGTTCATCAAATGAGAAATCATTATAAGAATCTTTTACCTTTTTTGAAGTCGCCAGTAGACAGACGATAGCCATGTTTTATGGAGAGTCTTTGTCACCTCCAGTTTTCGAATTAGGGGTATTTTTGTCATTTTTCAAGTTTTATAATTTTTAGGAATTTTATTTGATTTTATGTGATTTTTTGGGATTTATTTGGGTTGGTTTGGATTTTATCCAATTCGGACTCAAATTGGAGACCCGGGTAGCCTGGACCCTAGCGGGACCCACATACTAGCTGGGCTTGGCCCACATACCATCATAATTAGGATAGAAATCATAAACCCTATTTTCATGGTTTAATTAGCCATTTTAGAGCTTGATTAGTTGATTAAATTAGACCGAAACAAACCGAACTAAACCCGAAACAAACCAAACTAAGCTTAATGGGTTGGGGGCTTATTGGATCCCAACCCAATAGCCCCCCAAGAGGTGGCCGGCCATGTTAACCCCCCCCCCCCCCTTCTTCCTCACTAAGAAAACTCTTCTCTCTCTCTCTCTCTAATTTCTTTCTTTCTTCAAGCTTTCTTCCTCCAAGCAAAGACCTACACCTAGGTAAGCTCATAAATCCCCATTAATTCCTCTATTTCATTTGTTCCCTTCACAATAGTTGTAGAGGAGGTGATTCTCTACACTTTGCCCCTAGAATTTATTAGGTTTCCTAAAATCTAGGTTAGAAGATTAATTTGGGGATTTTCTAACTAGAGTGGCATATTCATATATATGTAGATATATATGTGTATGTATATATGTATATTGATATGTATTTGGTGTCATGAGGAATGGTGGTGGTGTGTGAGAGTGGTAGGGAGTGTGTGTGTGTGCTTGTGTGAGTGTGTGTGAGAGAGTGTGAGAGGGTGGTGTGTGTTTGAGTGGTATGTAGATAAATATTTATATATATATGTATGGGTATATATAATTATGTGTATTTGTGTGTGTGTGTAGGGAAAAATGGTAGTGGTGAAGGTGTGTGAGAATGAGTATCTTGAGAGAGTGGTGGTGGTATTGTGTGAGAGAGTGGTAGTGTGTGTGTGTGTGTGTGTGTTTGTGAGTGTGTGAGTATTTGTGTGTGTGTGTCTATATTTATATATATATATATCTATATGTGTGTGTGGGTGTATTTATATATATGTAGATATATGTGTGTGAGTGTATTGATACATATATATATAGATAGATTGTGTGTGTGTTTATCTATATATAGTGAGATAGATAGAGGGATATAAGAGTATATATATATGTGTATAGGTATATATATATATATATATATATATATATATATATATATATATATATATATATATATATATATATAAAATATATATATATATATATATATATATATATATATATATATATGGAGAGTGGAAGGGGTAGTAGAAGAAGAAGAATAGGAAACTATAGCAGCAGCAGCAGTATTATAGCAGTAGCAGCAGCTGCGCAGCTGCAGCAGCAGCAGCAAAGTGCAGCAGCAGCAATAGCAGGCTGCAGCAGCAGCAGTAGCTTCACCCCCCTTTAGCTCCATTTGTCCCTATTAAACCCCTTAAAACCCCCCTATATATAGTTATATACGTATATATATAGAGAGGTGTATATATATGGATATAGATGGATAGGTATAGAGAGAATGTGAAGAAATAGAAGATAAGAAGTAGGGAAGAAGTTGAGAAGAATTAGGAAAAGAAGAAGGATTAGAAGAATAGGGAAATAGGAAGAAGTAGAAGGAAAGAATAGAAGAAGTTAGGAAAAGAATGAGAAGAAGATTAGAAGAGAATAGGAGAGGAGAATAGGAGTTAGTAAGGAGGGGAAGAATTAGAAAGGGAAGAAGAAGTTAGAAGAGGAAATTAGAAGAAGAATTAGAATAGGAGCTAAAAGGGAGTTTTGAAGGAAATCGAGTTAGAGGGTGAAACGGAGCCCGGAGTATCGGAACGCGATGAAACTTGGCGTGGAGTTCAAATACGTGATTTAGATTTTGCGGGTAGGCTCCCGAGTGGAAATCGGGACCGTAGGGCGCCAGTATCGCGCCGTATCAGTGCGTATCTTGAAATATTCAAGATTTTGGCAACGGGCCGTATCATGGACCGGATGTCCACGTTACCTAGGTATTTTGGTAGGTAATATATGTATAGGCTAGTACCATACTACCCTGGGGAGATCGGGTCAAAATAATAAGCGTAGGTAGGCTAACTAGGTTTCCACCTAGGCTAGAATTTTACCTTAGAAAAGGTAAAAATAGGATATTGGCCTACGGCCAAGATATGAGTTTCGAAGTCCAAGATAGACTTGGATATGGGTTGTAGAGGTTGGTAATGGGTAGAAATAGCCGTCTAGACCTAGTCTTGACCCCGGTTGACCACGGTTGACTTTTTAGGCCAAAAGTCAACTATGGGTCAACACTTTACCCAATTTAGTCCCAAATTCCTTTAAACTTGTGGAGTTGACCGAAAGTCAACTATTAGTCACCATTGACCTAGGATTGACCTAGGGTTGACCAGAGTTGACCACGATTGACCGAAGTTGACCAGAGTTGACCAGTTGACCAAAAGTCAACTGTAAGTCAACCGTTGACTCAAATCGACCTAGATTAATTCCGTTTGACTTGCATTGACCCAGTATGACCTAGCTAGACCTAATATGACTTAGATTTACCTCGTACAGTCTAGTTTGACGCGTCTTGACCTAGAATAACTTAATAGGATTCAAATTGATTTGACTTTATTTTCTAAGTATAGTATTGATACGTCTTGTTCTCTATAGGTCCTCGAGACGCTGCATTTGCTCCGGTTGACGTACCATATCATATTTCAGGCGAGTACATTCTCTGACACTTTTCTAATTTATAATGATTGTTATGATTTATGTAATTAGTGTGGATATGCTTGTTCTCGACACATTGGTCACACGGATTGGTATTCATGGATCCCGACATGAGATGTTATTCTTCGTTATCTTGGTATATCTTGTGCAAGCTCCCTTGTAGTTCTTGTGCAGTATATGGACACCGATTCTCGAGGAGACTTGCTCCCTTCTCGTAGAATCCTGTGTCGTAACGTGTCTTGCTTGGATCCACTCTACCAGTCGGGGACGGGGAGTACTAGTGTAGATATGTGGTCATACCCGCCTTATATATATTGTGAACCTTGTGAATGCCAATCCTACACCACACGTATGATTGGCTAGATCATAACCTTGTGCAGACCCAATCCGGCCACATGTTGTAGCTAGTACTCACACACCTAGAGATATGATTCTTGATTTCTTGTACATGCCATGATCAGTTTACTTGCCTTGTTCTAGCTCTTGTTTTACAGCTTACCTTGCCATGATACTCACATGTACATTTTATGATTTTCTTGTATATACTCTCTATTTACAGTCTTATAGCTTTTGTCATAACTTGTGAACTGTTGTTAGTAGATTGTACTCGTTCCATCCTGACAGGATATGTTAAAAATATTACAGATGCAGACGAGGGAGACTATTCTACCTACTACGGTCCGGATGACGTAGTGGGCCTAGACCTAGAGACTTTGGTCCAGCAGGGCTTAGCTCCGCCTGACGAGACCTTACCCCTTGCTTAGTTAGAGTAGGTCTTTTATACTGGACTTTGTCTCCAGCTACTTTTGAGACTGTTTTTATTATGGACTGTATTAGAGACTTGGACTGTATATATTCTTGTGTTGGACTTGACAGGTTATATATTATTTTATCGTCTTGTTGTCTTTTCATTTCAGTCTTTACTTTGTTATCTTAGAGTCGTGATTGAGTACTCATATATATATTCATTGCTTGTCCTCCGTTCGGAGTTGACCATATTCTCGACAGGTTTTTGTTATATATATAAACTGTTTAGAAGTAGAAAAATCCACAGTGTTCTACGCCGATTTTTCGGTGAGGGCTGGGCGTTGTCGCGTCATGTGCCCTTTTAGCGGGTGCGGGTCGTGACACGTTTTAGTGGTGGCCCACGCAGGTCCTGAAGTCGTAATTAGTGCGATGTCGTAGTGGCGCTCGACTTAGAGTGCTATTACGAGCCTGCGGTACGTATCTAGGATAGGCTATAGGCTAAGAGTGCTCAATCACAGTAGGATCTTTCCTTGCTTATCTTGCTTACCGTCTTTGATATTGATTTACTGCATTCTAGCTGTCCTCCTTTGATATTGCCTTCATGTGCCATATTGATATCTTCTTTTCAATTTGTCTCCAGGATAGTGATGACTCATTCTCCTGGCGAGGAGCACGGGGAGACGGAGAGGTCTGCCACCTCTGGCGGGCAGGCTCCGGTCACCTCCCCTGCAGATGGGACTTCTGTTGGAGCTCTTGGAGGTACTCCTCCAGCTACTTCGATGACAGTCCCTGGGGTTGCGGGTGCTCTTCCCGTAGTGCCGGGAGCTGTCGTGGGCGCTCTTCCTCCTCCTGCGCAGCGGATTCTTCCGCCAGTTGCAGGCGTACTTCCACCTCCACCTCCTCTGCCTACGGATATGGGGCAGATGTTTACCTTCCTCCAGCAGATACTGGAGACTCAGAGAGCCCAGACCGAGGCTCAGCAGAGGCAGACAGACGCGATGCGTCAGGGCATGGAGGATGCCCATCAGTTGGCCCTTGCAGCCGTGGAGCAGAGGGCTCCTCATCCGGGGACGCGATCGAGGTACGGGGATATCCAGGACTTCAAGAAGCTCGGGCCCCATGACTTTAGCGGGACCGAGGGCGTGGTCTATGCAGATGATTGGCTTGAGGATATCGAGCGGCAGATGAGGGCCTCCCGCCTAGCTGACGACCTGAAGGTCGAGGCGGTAGGTTTGCAGTTGCTAGACATTACACGCACCTGGTTCAGAAATGAGCCAGCCCTAGCTGGAGAGGGCCATACTTGGGCAGAGTTCAAGCTCATCTTCAAGGAGAAGTTCTTTTCCCCTACGGACAAGATTGACTTGGTGCGGCAGTTCTAGGATCTGCAGCAGGGCAGTCTATCTGTAGAGGAGTATGCAGCGGAGTTCGGCCGTCTGAGCCGATACGCAGAGTACATGGTTCGAGACCCGGAGATCAGGGCGAGCCGTTTCTGGGAGGGGCTGGCTTGGGATATCAAGCACCTCATTCCCTCCTTCTATGAGACATATGCCCAGATCTATGCGGAGGCCCGCAAGGTAGAGCGGGAGTGGGGCTTGAAGCCCAAGAGGGAGCGTGATCATTTCTCGGGGCCTACTAGCAGCGCAGGGGCTGCTAAGCGCCCTCAGCTTCAGCATCGTTCCTTCCAGCATCACCAGCCACAGGTGCAGGCCAGAGCACTGGTTCAGCAGCAGGTGCAGCACACTCAGCAGAGACAGGCACAGTATGGGGCCCCTTGTAACTTCTGCAAGAAGCCCGGTCATATCTGGGAGGTCTGCCGGAAGAGGCTGGGCTTGTGCCTCTATTGTGGGGAGGCTGGACATCAGTTGAGAGATTGTCCTACGAACCATCGCCGTGCAGCTCAGGGAGCACAGGGTAGGCCACCTATGGCACCGCATCACGCCCTCCACCAGCAGCGGGATATATCCCGCCAGGACAGGGCTTTTGCGATGACAGTTGAGGATCCAGCACGTATTGGACTAGGAGGTAGGATTTTGCTCTTTCTTTTTACCTGTTTCTTTCCATCCATTGATTGTTGATTGCTTTCTTAGTACCTTTAGTTGCATATGAGATGATCATGCTAGATTAAATAGAAACCCCAATGAAGACTGTAATAACACGATACTGTAGAGATTTAAAACCATGCATGTGTTCTGATTTCCTGGGTTACATGTTATATAACTTAGGATAAAATTTAGTAGACCTTGATTCTGGGGTGCTTGACCTAGAGAAGAGTACGACCGTTTGAATTTCGAGGACGAATTTTTTTAAGGAGGGTAGATTTGTCACCCCCAGTTTTCAAATTAGGAGTATTTTTGTCATTTTTCAAGTTTTATAATTTTTAGGAATTTTATTTGATTTTATGTGATTTTTTGGGATTTATTTGGGTTGGTTTGGATTTTATCCAATTCGGACTCAAATTGGAGACCCGGGTAGCCTGGACCCTAGCGGGACCCACATACTAGCTGGGCTTGACCCACATACCATCATAATTAGGTTAGAAATCATAAACCCTATTTCCATGGTTTAATTAGCCATTTTAGAGCTTGATTAGTTGATTAAATTAGACCGAAACAGACCGAACCAAACCCGAAACAAACCAAACTAAGCTTAATGGGTTGGGGGCTTATTGGATCCCAACCCAATAGCCCCCCAAGAGGTGGTCGGCCATGTTAACCCCCCCTTTCTTCCTCACTAAGAAAACTCTTCTCTCTCTCTCTCTAATTTCTTTCTTTCTTCAAGCTTTCTTCCTCTAAGCAAAGACCTACACCTAGGTAAGCTCATAAATCCCCATTAATTCCTCTATTTCATTTGTTCCCTTCACAATAGTTGTAGAGGAGGTGATTCTCTACACTTTGCCCCTAGAATTTATTAGGTTTCTTAAAATCTATGTTAGAAGATTAATTTGGGGGTTTTCTAACTAGAGTGGCATATTCATATATATGTAGATATATATGTGTATGTATATATGTATATTGATATGTATTTGGTGTCATGAGGAATGGTGGTGGTGTGTGAGAGTGGTAGGGAGTGTGTGTGTGCTTGTGTGAGTGTGTGTGAGAGAGTGTGAGAGGGTGGTGTGTGTGTTTGAGTGGTATGTAGATAAATATGTATATATATATATGTATGGGTATATATAATTATGTATATTTGTGTGTGTGTGTAGGGAAAAATGGTAGTGGTGAAGGTGTGTGAGAATGAGTGTCTTGAGAGAGTGGTGGTGGTGTTGTGTGAGAGAGTGG
Source organism: Iris pallida (assembly GCA_029216955.1). Lineage (NCBI taxonomy): Eukaryota > Viridiplantae > Streptophyta > Magnoliopsida > Asparagales > Iridaceae > Iris > Iris pallida. Next base: position 8,817,563 of record JANAVB010022397.1, on the reverse strand, counting down.
TAGTGTGTGTGTGTGTGTTTGTGAGTGTGTGAGTATTTGTGTGTGTGTGTCTATATATATATATATATATATATATATATATATATATATATATATATATATATATATATGTGTGTGTGTGTGTGGGTGTATTTATATATATGTAGATATATGTGTGTGAGTGTATTGATACATATATATATAGATAGATTGTGTGTGTGTTTATCTATATATAGTGAGATAGATAGAGGGATATAAGAGTATATATATATGTGTATAGGTATATATATATATATATATATATATATATATATATATATATATATATATATATATATATATATATGGAGAGTGGAAGGGGTAGTAGAAGAAGAAGAATAGGAAACTATAGCAGCAGCAGCAGTATTATAGCAGTAGCAGCAGCTGCGCAGCTGCAGCAGCAGCAGCAAAGTGCAGCAGCAGCAATAGCAGGCAGCAGCAGCAACAGTAGCTTCACCCCCCCTTTAGCTCCATTTGCCCCTATTAAACCCCTTAAAACCCCCCTATATATAGTTATATATGTATATATAGAGAGAGGTGTATATATATGGATATAAATGGATAGGTATAGAGAGAATGTGAAGAAATAGAAAATAAGAAGTAGGGAAGAAGTTGAGAAGAATTAGGAAAAGAAGAAGGATTAGAAGAATAGGGAAATAGGAAGAAGTAGAAGGAAAGAATAGAAGAAGTTAGGAAAAGAATGAGAAGAAGATTAGAAGAGAATAGGAGAGGAGAATAGGAGTTAGTAAGGAGGGGAAGAATTAGAAAGGGAAGAAGAAGTTAGAAGAGGAAATTAGAAGAAGAATTAGAATAGGAGCTAGAAGGGAGTTTTGAAGGAAATCGAGTTAGAGGGTGAAACGGAGCCCGGAGTATCGGAATGCGATGAAACTTGGCGTGGAGTTCAAATACGTGATTTAGATTTTGCGGGTAGGCTCCCGAGTGGAAATCGGGGTCGTAGGGCGCCGGTATCGCGCCGTATCAGTGTGTATCTTGAAATATTCAAGATTTTGGCAACGGGCCGTATCATGGACCGGATGTCCACGTTACCTAGGTATTTTGGTAGGTAATATATGTATAGGCTAGTACCATACTACCCTGGGGAGATCGGGTCAAAATAATAAGCGTAGGTAGGCTAACTAGGTTTCCACCTAGGCTAGAATTTTACCTTAGAAAAGGTAAAAATAGGATATTGGCCTACGGTCAAGATATGAGTTTTGAATTCCAAGATGGACTTGGATATGGATTGTAGAGGTTAGTAATGGATAGAAATAGCCGTCTAGACCTAGTCTTGACCCCGGTTGACCACGGTTGACTTTTTAGGCCAAAAGTCAACTATGGGTCAACACTTTACCCAATTTAGTCCCAAATTCCTTTAAACTTGTGGAGTTGACCGAAAGTCAACTATTAGTCACCATTGACCTAGGATTGACCTAGGGTTGACCAAAGTTGACCACGGTTGACCGAAGTTGACCAGAGTTGACCAGTTGACCAAAAGTCAACTGTAAGTCAACCGTTGACTCAAATCGACCTAGATTAATTCCGTTTGACTTACATTGACCCAGTATGACCTAGCTAGACCTAATATGTCTTAGATTGACCTTGTACAGTCTAGTTTGATGCGTCTTGACCTAGAATGACTTAATAGGATTCAAATTGATTTGACTTTATTTCCTAGGTATAGTATTGATACGTCTTGTTCTCTATAGGTCCTCGAGACGCTGCATTTGCTCCGGTTGACGTACCATATCATATTTCAGGCGAGTACATTCTCTGACACTTTTCTAATTTATAATGATTGTTTTGATTCATGTAATTAGTGTGGATATGCTTGTTCTGGACACATTGGTCACACGGATTGGTATTCATGGATTCCGACATGAGATGTTATTCCTCGTTATCTTGGTATATCTTGTGCAAGCTCCCTTGTAGTTCTTGTGCAGTATATGGACACCGATTCTCGAGGAGACTTGCTCCCTTCTCGTAGAATTCCGTGTCGTAACGTGTCTTGCTTGGATCCACTCTACCAGTCGGGGACGGGGAGTACTAGTGTAGATGTGTGGTCATACCCGCCTTGTATATATTGTGAACCTTGTGAATGCCAATCCTACACCACATATATAATTGGCTAGATCTTAACCTTGTGCAGACCCAATCCGGCCACATGTTGTAGCTAGTACTCACACACATAGAGATATAATTCTTGATTTCTTGTACATGCCATGATCAGTTTACTTGCCTTGTTCTAGCTCTTGTTTTACAGCTTACCTTGCCATGATACTCATATATACATTTTATGATTTTCTTGTATATACTCTCTATTTACAGTCTTATAGCTTTTGTCATATCTTGTGAACTGTTGTTAGTAGATTGTACTCGTTCCATCCTGACAGGATATGTTGAAAATATTACAGATGCAGACGAGGGAGACTATTCTACCTACTACGGTCCGGATGACGTAGTGGGCCTAGACCTGGAGACTTTAGTCCAGCAGGGCTTAGCTCCGCCTGACGAGACCTTACCCCTTACTTAGTTAGAGTAGGTCTTTTATACTGGACTTTGTCTCCAGCTACTTTTGAGACTGTTTTTATTATGGACTGTATTAGAGACTTGGACTGTATATATTCTTGTGTTGGACTTGACAGGTTATATATTATTTTATCGTCTTGTTGTCTTTTCATTTCAGTCTTTACTTTGTTATCTTAGAGTCGTGATTGAGTACTCATATATATATTCATTACTTGTCCTCCGTTCGGAGTTGACCATATTCTCGACAGGTTTTTGTTATATATATAAACTGTTTAGAAGTAGAAAAATCCACAGCGTTCCACGCCAATTTTTCGGTGAGGGCTGGGCGTTGTCGCGTCACGTGCCCTTTTAGCGGGTGCGGGTCGTGACAGTCTTCTCTCTCGTCTGAATCACTAGCCTCGCTTTCATGCCAGAAGCTAGTGTTGGCATACTTCCTTGTAGTAGCCTTCTTGTACGGCTTCTCATATCTGCTTTCCTTCTTTGTTAGGGGACAATCTTTCTTGACATGTTCCATATTTTTGCATCCGAAGCAGGTAGGTTCTTCCTCATCGTCTCTTTATTCTCTCTTCTTTTTGTTGAAGTGTAGAAACTTTTTGAAGTTTCGAACTAAGAGAGCTTGATCTTCACCTTCGGAGTCATCATCATCGGTGTCTTCTGAGCTGGTTCTTCGACGATGAGCTCTCAATACAATCTAATTTTCTTTTGGAGATATTTCTTCGAAGTCTTTTAGATCGAGTCATGCGTCATCAACTTGCCCATCAATGTTTCTAGTGACATTGCTGTGAGATCATTGCCTTTGATGATCGTCGTGACTTTGGGGTTCCAAACCTTTGGCAATCCTCGTAGCACTTTGTGTATCTTCTCATGGTTGGAATAATCTTTTCCAAAAGAGGATAGTGTGTTGACGACGTCGAGGAATCTGGTGAACATTTGAGTGATCGTCTCATTAGGCTTCATCTTGAAAGCCTCGTACTCCTATGTCAGACGGCTGACATACGATTCTTTGACTTGTATGGTCCCTTCATTAGTCACCTCCAAAATCTTCCATACTTCATGCGAGGTGGTGCATGTGGGGACCCTGTTGAATTCAGTCCTGTCTATGGCACAGAAAAGAGCATTAATAGCCCTAGCGTCTTGACTTGACTGTTTCTTCTCCTGCTCAGTATACTTTTCGTGGGGTTTCTCGATGAGACTTCCTTCGACAGTTATTCTTGGAGGTTTCTTGTAGCCATCAGTGACTACAGTCCACAAGTCAAAGTCTAGAGACTTAAGATAAAAAGTCATTCTAGTCTTCCAATAAGTGTAGTTGGTCCCATCAAATAGGGGTGGCCTATTTGTTGATTGACCCTCACCATAGTTGGTAGAGATGGGTTGTGTGGTTGCCATGGATCAACTCTAGGATGTAAATCCTGTATCAAGAGAACAGAGCTCTGATACCAATTGAAGTACGTGTAGGCAACTCTAGAGGGGGGGTGAATAGAGTACTTATGAAAATAATGATCAATTAAAAAATCCCAACTAGTAAATAATTAATCAGAGTATAAGGCGGAAATAAAGTGAAGATTAGAAAGCATACGTAGACACAGTAATTATTAACCTAGTTTCCCTCGTGGAGGACTAGTCCAGGCCTGAGAACTCTAGCTCAGGATTGAAATCCACTATTTGTGAAATAGATTTACAACCACGTGCCTTTACACAGAAGAGCACGCTAACTTCTTGAAAAGATTGCTGAGGCAAAATATAGAATTTTCCAAGTGACTTCTTGAAGACTCTTGCACAAAACTTCTAATTGACTCACACCGAGCACCTTGTAGGCTTGGGAAGTTTTGTGGCTAGTAGATGAGAAGAGTATGGCTCTTTAGGATTTATAGGCTATAAGAGTAGAAGAGAAGAGAAGATTGGATGGATTGAAATGAGAGAAAAGGGTGTATATATACTAGTCCTGGAAGGCAGAGTTCAGCCAGAACTCTGTCCAAAATTCAAAAATTATGGCCGTTGGACAACTTGCAATGAGCAATCCCTAAAAATCAGCTCCTGGAAATTAGGAGACAGAGTTTGGCCCGAACTCTGTGTGGGGGCAGAGTTCGGCCTGAACTCTGCCTCCTAGGAGACATAATGCTTAATGGGCTATTGGGCTTTGGCAGTTTGGCTTTATGTTGGTGGGGCTATCTGGTTATCTAGTCTATGGTTGAGGTATTCAGTGAGACTCAACTTACAATAGCCTATGCTCAAATAAAATATAAAAATACAGACTTCCGAAGACAAGTTCTAGCAGTATTTGTTGAGTAGTCGTCGATGATGATTGTCCGACTTGATTTGTGTACATCGTCTATTTTGTAGCTTTGATGACAATGTATGTGTCGAGTTGGATCATGTCAAATATCAATTTGTTAATTATCAAGATTAGGTTGACTGCTATCCAGTTTGGGTCAACACACCTAACTGGTCAAAGGTAAAATCAACATATGTATCAAATAGGGGGTATGAGTTTACCTGATCATAAGTCATCAAACATACATTTGCAGCATCGTCTGATTGTTTATCTTCTGAATCTCTAGCTTTATTTCATGCCAAATGCTTGGGTTGGCATATCTTTTGGAAGTAGATTTCTTCAAGTAACTATTTTCATACTTGTTGCCTTACCTGGTTGATGATGATGTTATCGGACAGTCCTTCTTGATGTGTCCATTCTTCTTGCAATCGTAGTAGATTAGATTTTCTTCATTGTTGTTGTGTTCCTTCGTTCCTCGGTTGAACCTCATGAATTTCTTGAACTTCTTCACTACCAGAGCTTGATCCTTAGTATCGAAGTCCTTGTGGTGAGAATCTTTTTTGACAGTTCTTCGTTGTTGAGCTTTGAAGGCGATTGATTTTTCCTTAGGTGCGACATCTTCAAAGTCTTGAAGTTCCAGCTGGTGAGTAAGTAGATTTCCTATGAGTGTTTCAAAAGACATGGTGTCACGACCCGTACCTTGTTTAGCGGCACGAGGACGTGGGTACGTCCAGCCAACGCCGTAATATCGACGGAAGAACGGTGTATAGGCCGTCTATAAAATCTAACATCTAACAATATGAAATATATCGTGACATCTTCGTATGAAGGAATAATCTGACATATGAAATATACAACTCAATCGCAAGATCTAAAGAAAAATAAAACATGCTATTTTGGAAATGAAGATAAGGAAGATGAAACTAAAATAATAGCTAGAGTTATCGCACACATGAGTCTAGATGTCTATGACTAATAAATACATATCCTGAAATAATAAAACTCAATCCCACATTCGGAACAATCCGATACAATACGAAATGCCAAAACTCTAGGTCACTACCAGGGCACTCTCTACTGAGCAGGATCCTCTTGAGGCTCCTGTGTGCATCCCTTATATACTCCTTGCTCATAGTATGTAGGACTACTATCCTCTAAGCCAATTTGAAAAATATATCCAGTTATGATGGCACGATGTACAATCCAATAGCAGTTCTATTTAATTGACAAGTCTATGAAACAATAAATAATAATGATTCATTTGATGAACAATTTATAGGGGCAATGTACAGAATAGTAGAAACAGGTAGATAAGGATTAATAGGTGTAAAAGGGAAGAATATATAAAAGTGTAAAGTCATACAGATATGTAAAAATAAGAAAACCTGTCATGCAATGTATACAACTAGCAAGTATAGAATAATCCAGGAAAAACTGTACCTAAAACTAGTATTTTGAAATACCAAGTTGACATGTGAAAGACTAAGAGGTAATAACCAACAAACCACACACATCGTGTGTGTCTGCTATTATTCCAGTAAAACCATAGGACAGAAAGGGTATATTCACACGTCTCCTAGGTATTTTTTTCCTGATTAGTAGACATGGATCTAGGTCTCGACACAAATCTCAATAGTCTAAAATAGATACATTAGTCCAGTATTTCATTAGTCCAGTAAAAATCAATAGGCATGAAACCACGTATCTCAAGACAATGAATCCATATAATACCAATCCATGTATCCATCGTGTTAGAATCAAATAGAACACTAATATAAACATACATCATAGAAAATATCAAATAATGGAAATTATCAGAGAATGTACTCGTCTATGGTCTTGAGCATGAATTTGAATCGAGGTCTAAAGTGTTGTCACAAAAACTATATATGAATATACATTGTTAATTGGTGTTTAAGTGTGTTAAACATGGATATCTAGTGTGTGATATAATTTAAGTCAATTCTAGGTCAAAACTAGGCTTCCGTGATCGAACTAGGTCAATTTGACTTAAAGGTTGACCTTTGGGTTAAATTGGTCAACCTTGGTCAAATCGGGTCAATCTAGGTTAAATTAACCTATTCGAACATATTACCTACCTAGATATATTACCAACATATTCATATATAGTTAACTCTATATATTATATTATCCTAATTATAGGTAATACCCTATAACCTATACATGTGCATTACCTACCTAGGTAAATTCCTATAGCTTCATTACCTAACTCTAGGTAATATCTTACCTATCCATTATCTTACCTATACTCTGTTCTCAGTTTTTGTCATAATATGACACATACAATGCCCACACACACTGCTCTAAACTAGCCTAAAGCTCTAACTCACTCTCTTCACTCCCCCTATCTATCATGTCACTGTTGGGCAACCTGTACAGAAACTAACCCTCCCCCCCCCACATATATATATATAAATAAATATATAATATGTGTGTGTGTGTATGTGTGTATACATATATAATCCAAGTTACATATACATTATGTATATACTAGGTTAGGTACTCAATTTATCTACGGTTGACTTACCCTCACCAGTTAAAAATGCTTCCCTACTCTTGCAGGAAACCAGTCCTATACCCTGTCTCCATAAAATACCCTCTTGTATATAGGGACTGATCCCCCATCTAACCTGCTACCAAATGGCGCTCATTCCTATACCCAAGTCCCCTGTCCCTCCTGCAAAGCACAAGCAGTGTACTGCAATGTCAATGCAATACAGGCCACCCCCTATCCAACTGATACTAGTTTGATATTTTTACAGAAATTCTAGATACATAGGGACACTCGATCACATATTATTCTCCTCCTATTCTAAATACTGACACATGACACTCACATCTAGTATTCAACACTTCCTCTAACTGTCAACTTGACAGGTAACACTCTAGGCACTGTTACTTAGTGTGACACTCACAAACCTTCACAGGACTCTTCCCTTCACTTCTCTTTGCCGCTTACTGACATCCCCTTCACGAGGCACTTATGTACACTATCACTTGACACTTAGACACTCACTCACTCTTACACTCTCACTTTATTTACTTACCTACAACTCAAGACAATACAAACAAACACTAACATATATATATTTATATGACTGACACACACACTCTTGCCTTCTATACTATTGTAATCACCTAACCCGATATCAAATACCCTATACACATTTACATTTCCCACCTGTATACATTTATCATCTTCTTCCCCCATCCAGTGCACCTGCACAGGCCTACTGCTTCTAAGCAATGCAGCCTACTACCTTGCTCCCCAAGGCCAAACAAGGCCCCAATTCCTGTCACTCCTACACATGAAGGATTACCCCTATTGTGGCCAATACAAAGGCCTATGGCCCTACTGCCAAACCATATTGGCCTATGGCCACACTGCTGCCACCGAGAGGATTGAACAGGGGAGTGTAATCCCTGTACTAGGAGCCAGCTCTCCACCTGCCAGTGCCATTGGCCAAGCCTATATAGCACCTGTGTAAACAGGTATCCCTTTCCACCTGTGTAACAGGTAAGAGAACTCCTATGCACCTACCCGCCACTCCTAAACTTTCACACAACACATAGGCAACACTCCGTCACATAGAACTCTAACCCCTGCTCCATAGGATACCACTTATCTAATATGTATAATATTACCCTCTTACATTAGTTTATTGTTAATGACAATCCCTATACTCACATAGACACAACAACACTGACACAGGATACACTCTCTAAATCAGTCACTACCCATGACACTTGACACTAGAACACTTGGACACTTCCACAACACTCAAGATTCACTTGACACTGTCACGCTCCTACTTAGTTAACTGTCTTGATAGTTTTAGCCCTCTCTCACTCTCTAACCATTCACATTTACCTAAATCACCACTTCACTCACTCATTGTCATAGGATACTCACTATATTGAGCACACCTGACAGTTCATACTTGGGCACTTGACATCCATATGGAACACTCATTTACTATTATTATGTGCACTAACTTCCCTCTTCTTTTGATACACTGATAACCCCCCCCCCCAAATTCAACTGATACCAGTCCCCTCTCAACACATATATCCACACATTAGATCCTATTTTCTGTTTTTCCCTCCACAGACCTACACATTTTTCCTATATGCATTGCCTATCGAGCAACACAACAAATACACTAGCCTCTCATACATATTGACATATACTTACTTGTACAAGCATTTACATATCACTCTCTCACACTCTATTAACACACATGTATCTATTCTAAACTCATATTCCTGTTGTTCTCCTATTGTCTCAGAACTCCCTTTGCTGCACTTCATCTATCCTGTGCACATATGTGCACAGGTTCACATCTAAGTGGCCTACACACTCCAATGTGCACCACAACCTATTGTCTCCAATCCTCCCTTTCTACCTATATAGCAACCTAAATAGCTAACACACTCTCATAGACACTCATATGGATGTGTGTTCATACACATACATCATATATGCATACTAGACTGTCCTTGCCACTCACCCTCACACTCCAATAGGGACACGACATATTAAATTCTCACTCTGTCACATTTGAGACCACACATGGAACCCCTAGGCACTAGGACACTTGAACAGACACACACACACACACACACACACACACACACACACACACATATATATATATATATATATATATATATATATATATATATATATATATATATATATATATATATATATATATATACTTAGAATCATACATGCCTACTCTAAATGAGCAATCCAAGCTAAATCTAGGCATAAAACTGAAAACAAAGCTAAAATGGTCTATTTGTCATTTTGACAAACACTTCATGCGCCATCCTCGGATTTCTCCAAAAATGATACTAAAACTCTATAAAACTTCTACCAAAATGATGGTTAAAGCCTTGCTCTTCTCCCTATGAGTACCCCTAGTTCATGGTTGTGTTCCTACTAGTGCCATGCATAAAAATAGAGTCTTAAACTAAGAGAAATGTCATGTGTTTTACCTATTGGGAGATGGATTCCCAATGTATAGCACCAAAGGGACACAAAGAAGTAGATGGGCACCTCCCTCTAGCAAGCTCTACACCAAGCTTTCATCCTCAAGTGCTCCCTTAGCAATGTCAAGCTTCTAGCCACTTTGGAATGAAACGAGTGGAATTTGGAATGGTGTGCTAGGTTTTCTTTTAGTTTATAATGAAGAGGAGTTGTGAACTAGCGCTATTCATGAAGGGGTTTATATAGAGTTTCATTAGGGTTAGATTTGGTTGTAGGACTAGCTAAGATGACTTAATGGCACTTTCCCTTTATCATGAATGGAATCTTCTATATTCTCTGCATAACTAAGGTAATAACTAACTAACTTGTCTAATAATGGCTATTCAAATTAATTAAGCCTATGGGTCAAGTCAAATTAATAGGGTCCACCAAGTCTAATGAATAGACTAGTCTACTAATAAATACAACCATCACATTTTTAATATGTAAAAAATATATACAAATTTGATAATTATGAAATGACAAAAATACCCTTATTATAGAAATGTAGTAGTACACTCTTACCTCCATTAGAAAAAATTTGTCCTCAAAATTTAAGTTGGTCATACTCTTCTCTAAGTCAAGCCCCAATAATCATAGTCTAAGAAATCTATTTGAATAATACATATAATGATGGCCCTACTGGTCGTGATATCACAGTCTCAATCAGGGTCACTATACTATCTATCACAGCACAAAAAATAATTTAAGAGGTAATATTGTAGCACACAATAATATGGGAAAAAGGCGGAAGAAGAACAAAAAGATAAACCTGCTAACCCATCACCCGTAGCATAGACCTCCTCGGCCATCAACGCAAAAGCCCTGCCCCGTTGGGGGTATAACCCTCTGGTGGTGGTGGGCATGATATTGTGCCACAGGTGGCCTAGCTCCATCTCTCTTGCCTTGTGCTCCACCAAATGGGGGTGCAGTAGGGCAATCCCTCCTCTGGTGTACAGCTGACCCTCAAAATAGACACACCTTCAATCTCTTCCTGCAGACATCCCAAGAATGACCAGATTTCTTACAATAGTTGTAAAATAAAGCTCGTTCTCCCTGCTTTTGGAGTTGCTGCTGAACCGGAGCTTCAGCTCACTGATGGTACTCCTTTTGAACATAGGGACGCTTATCCGGTCCCGTACTGGTACTAGCACCCATGGCTTCACTACCACTTTTGGCCTGAGACCCATGTCGTCCTCAGCAATCTGGACATCCATCAGAATATCCTTGAAGGTCGTTGTACGATGCCCAGACGTATACAATCTGACCTTGCTGTTCAGGCCCCTCATATACTTCTTAGCCCGATCCCCTGGCTCCTGAACCATGCTCTTGGCTTACCGGCTCAGTCGGGAAAACTCAGCAGCAAAATCATCTACTAACAAGTTTCCCTAAACCAGTCCCTGAAACTGGCTCTCCAATGCACTCAAAGCTACGTCAGGGAAGAACTTCTCCTTGAACGTCTCCTTGAATGCATCCCAAGTCAACCCCGTTACTGCAAGCCTAGGCTCGGTAGGATACCAAGTAAGGGCGATATCAAACAGCTAACTTGCGGTCGCCTCTGCCTACAATCTCTCTGGGATCTGTGCTAAACGTATGAACCACTCGATATCCTACAGCGAATCATTGGCTGTAGAAGCTTTAAAATATTAAGAAATAACATCATGCCAATCACAGATGGCATTGGGACTAAATCATCAGATGGTGTCCAGTGCCCAATGGCGCCCATCATCAATTCGTGCCACTATAGGTCGTGCGTACTGCCACGTAGAAATATTCCTCGAAAAGCTAAGTTGTTAGTCATGATGACTGATAACACGATACTCAATGAAAATCCCTTCGAATCTCGAGCGCACAGCGCTCGAAGAGATTTTCTCATACTTGTCATGATGACGGCTGTTTGTTTCTCTATTCCATTCATAACTGATACGAAGTGGTGAAGCTCTTCCTACTCAGTGTTTTCCATAGTTAGTGTCAAACAACAGTTGGTGCTAATCAATGGATCGTGCCACTCATGTACTGACGCCAATCAGTTAATCATCATCTAGAAGCAGTTAGATGACGTGGCATGCATGTCACTAATCTCGAAGAACGCACACGTAATACTGCCCACGACCAAACGCACTTCTCTCACAAAATGCCATACGTCTTATGCAGTTAAGCCAACTGTTTGTGCAACTAGATGATTATGATCCAACCAGTACAGAATCAGCCTACACGCCAATCAGGATAACTACGTAACAGTTATCTTAAAACTCTATAAATAGAGTTTAAAATCACTTTTCAAGCATCACGAATGATCATAATTGCCTGAGAAGTTGCTGCAACACGTTCAAGAGCTTTTCTCTTCTGATATCGCATAGTCCAAGGGATAAAGTGATCGTCTTCTGATCAGATTCCTATATTTATATTTTTCTAGAATTCAATTGTACTCTTGTACTTTTCTTTTCTCAGTTTGTATCAAAACTTTTTTGTTTTTGCAAACAAAATGACGACTCTGTTGGGACGACTTTCTCCTTCGATGAGAAAGTGATAACTTAATACGATACTGCGTCGATCGGAACGAAGCAGAAGACCGTGGTTGTCGAGTTCGACCAAGTTGCTTATGAACAGATGATTGGTGCTGGGGGTGCCAAGCGCGCCACCACTGCTGCCAAGAGCAAGGCATGCGCAATTTAGATTCCAACTTTAATATCGCACCAATTACTGCTGCTGCTACTTTACTTCCTAGAAAGTAGGTTCTATTCAGAATTCCCTTCCTTCTGTCCATACGTGCCATATAAAATGAATTGTGCCAATGTGTGCAAAGCAGCAAGGCATCTTGCCTACTCCACAATATTATGATTGACACCACTGCTCCGTGTCAATCAAGCCAGTGCCATAATCTTCCTACTCTGCGCATATCAAGGACAGAGCAAGAAAGACTGGCACTACAACAAAAAGACCTATTAATGACGCTTGATAAGTAGTTTTCATGACGGCTGATGTGGAAGCGTCATCAAAGTTCAGCAAGACTAGAATCTATGACGGTTTACATTAAAAACGTTATTGATAGTGCTCCAGTGATACGAGCGTTATAAAAAAAGCACAAAAATTTAAGTCAAAACCTCGACTCCCCCGCAATTCTCCCACACTTAAGAAAAATTTTAAACCCTTTCTCTTTCTCCTTCTCCTTCTCCTCCCGCTCCCCAACTCCCCTCAGCCCACTCCCCGCTCCCAACTCTCCTCAGCCCGCTCCCCGCTTCCCAACTTCCCTCAGCCCGTTCCTCACCTCCCTCGGTTACAGAATCCACCGCAGAGGAAAGGTTGTCACCGGCGTAGCCTTCACCACCGGTTTGTCCTATAATCTCGATCATTGCTTATTTTATGCCCTAAATTCTGCCACGACATGATTTTAGTAAAATCTCCTAATTTTTGACAACCATACATGCATCCATCTCTCCAAAATTAGGGTTCTTTTAGGGTTTCCCGACGTCTCCATCCACGTCGGCGATGATCCGAAAAGGGCTGCATCATCGTTGGCTTCTCTTGATTAAGTGAGTGATTTTGATTTGGATATATTTCCCTAAAAAAAATTTTGTTGGAAATTGTTCTATGTGCGCTTCATGTTCGATAAAATAATTGTAAGTACCAAATGCTTGTGTTCTTTGATTTTTTTCTGTTTGTTCTTATTCAAGGGAGTGTAATTGTATTTGGGGAGCCGAGTCCGAAGCCTCTCTACAGTCACAGCCACGACCCGGCGAGGTGCTGTGCGTGCCTGCGAGCCGAGTCCGAAGCCTCCCTTCGGATTCTGATACTAAATTCTGGTGTATAAATTCTAAACTCTTGATTGATTTCAGTTTCTGGGTTTATTTTGTTTGTCGATGATGTTGTTAGATATCGATCCCTACATAAAAAGGATTTCGATCGACTGATACGTGTTGGGTTCGATTTTGGCTTGATGATCCTACGATTGTCTTTGTTTGTGAAGCGAGAATAATCTTTAGATCATGTTCGGTTCTTTACTTGCTGTTGGATCATTTTCGGTTTCGGGTTACCTAGCTGTTGTTGGAATTATTTGTGATGCATGTATTGTTGGTTTGGGTTTCTTGTATAAATTGTTGCTTGGGTTCTCCTTCCTATACTTGCTGTGGGATGTTGGTTTAGGTTTTCCTTACTATACATGTTGGGTTGGAAAAGATTTTTTGCTGTAGGAGATGTTTTGCTATTTGGATTAAAATTCTTGGTTGGGTATCTATTATGCATTATGGGTTTAACTTGGTACAGTGGGTGTTTTTGTTGGAAGCTTTTCAATATAAATCACATGCGGGTATATATTAGTTGGGAGTATTTCTATTTCGGGATTGACATCTCCATTAGCATGCATGCGTCGTTGATTTTGGGACTACGTCTACTATGCCATGCCTGGATGTTTTACTTTATTTATCGGTTTCAGTTTTTATTAGAGTACTCTGATACTTTTGGTGATGGTCGTTCGACCAAATGAACCAAAGCGTTGCAGATCGTATCGGATACACTGGCTCCGTGTCAGGACGTGTCCTATACGTGTTATGGCACGCTAGTACAGCAGATGATGATTGATCCTTATCTGAGACATCTTATATATCTCATTTTGTTTCTTGTCATTGGTCGTAGTTTGTATGTTGGTACTGTTGGGTTGTTCATTTTGGGTGCAGATACGCTCGTGTTTGTACGAGTCGATACTGGACACGAATGTGAGGATACCTTCGTATCGTTGATGTAGCCTCTCCACAGTTGCAGCCGCGACCCGACGAGGTGCTGTGCGTGCCTGCGAGCTGAGTCCGAAGCCTCCATTCAGATTCTGACACTAAATTTTGGGGTATAAATTCTAAACTCTTGATTGATTTCAGTTTCTGGGTTTATTTTGTTTGTCGATGATGTTGTTAGATCTCGATCCCTACATAAAAAGGGTTTCAATCGACTGATACGTATTGGGTTCGATTTTGGCTTGACGATCCTACGATTGTATTTGTTTGTGAAGCACGAATGATCTTTTGATCATGTTCGGTTCCTTACTTGCTGTTGGATCATTTTCGATTTCGGGTTACCTAGCTGCTGTTGGAATTATTTATAATGCATGTATTGTTGGTTTGGGTTTCTTGTATAAATTGTTGCTTAGGTTCTCCTTCCTATACTTGCTGTGGGATGTTGGTTTAGGTTTTCCTTATTATACATGTTGGGTTGGGAAAGATTTCTTTGCTGTAGGAGATGTTTTGCTATTTGGATTAAAAATTTTGGTTGGATATCTATTATGCATGATGGGTTTCACTTGGTACTGTGGGTGTTTTTGTTGGGAACTTTTCGATATAAATCACATGAGGGTATATATTAGTTAGAGTATTTCTATTTCGGGATTGTCATCTCCATTAGCATGCATGTGTCGTTGATTTTGGGACTACGTCCACTATGCCATGCCTGGATGTTTTACTTTATTTGTCGGTTTCGGTTTTTATTAGAGTACTCTGATACTCTTGGTGATGGTCGTTCGACCAAATGAACCAAAGCGTTGCAGATCGTATCGGATACACTGGCTCCGTGTCAGGACGTGTCCTATACGTGTTATGGCACGCTAGTACAGTAGATGATGATTGATCCTTATCTGAGACATCTTATATATCTCATTTTATTTCTTGTCGTTGGTCGTAGTTTGTATGTTGGTACTGTTGTGTTGTTCATTCTCGGTACAGATACGCTCATTTTTGTACGAGTCGATACTGGACACGGATGTGAGGTTACCTTCGTGTCGATGATGTCGCCTCTCCACAGTTGCAGCCACGACCCGGCGAGGTGCTGTGCGTGCCTGCGAGCCGAGTCCGAAGGCTCCCTTCGGATTCCGACACCAAATTCTGGGGTATAAATTCTAAACTCTTGATTGATTTCAGTTTTTAGATTTATTTTGTTTGTCGATGATGTTGTTGGAACTCGATCCCTACATAAAAAGGGTTTCGATCGACTGATACGTGTTGGGTTCGATTTTGGCTTGACGATCCTACGATTGTATTTGTTTGTGAAGCGCGAATGATCTTTAGATCATGTTCGGTTCTTTACTTGCTGTTGGATCATTTTCGATTTTGGGTTACCTAGCTACTGTTGGAATTATTTGTGATGCATGTATTGTTGGTTTGGGTTTCTTGTATAAATTGTTGCTTGGGTTCTCCTTCCTATACTTGCTGTGGGATGTTGGTTTAGGTTTTCCTTATTATACATGTTGGGTTGGGAAAGATTTCTTTGCTGTAGGAGATGTTTTGCTATTTGGATTGAAATTGTTGGTTGGATATCTATTATGCATGATGGGTTTCATTTGGTACTGTGGGTGTTTTTGTTGGGAACTTTTCGATATAAATCACATGCGGGTATATATTAGTTGGGAGTATTTCTATTTCGGGATTGACATCTCCATTAGCATGCATGCGTCGTTGATTTTGGGACTACGTCCACTATGCCATGCCTGGATGTTTTACTTTATTTGTCGGTTTCGGTTTTTATTATAGTACTCTGATAGTCTTGGTGATGGTCGTTCGACCAAATGAACCAAAGCGTTGCAGATCGTATCGGATACACTGGCTCCGTGTCGGGACGTGTCCTATACGTGTTATGGCACGCTAGTACATTAGATGATGATTGATCCTTATCTAAGACATCTTATATATCTCATTTCGTTTTTTGTCGTTGGTCGTAGTTTGTATGTTGGTACTGTTGGGTTGTTCATTCTGGGTGCAGATACACTCGTTTTTGTACGAGTTGATACTGGATACGGATGTGAGGATACCTTCGTGTCGATGATGTAGCCTCTCCACAATTGCTGCCGCGACCCGACGAGGCGCTGTGCGTGCCTGCGAGCCAAGTCCGAAGACTCCCTTCGGATTCCGACACCCAATTCTGGGGTATAAATTCTAAACTCTTGATTGATTTCAGTTTTTGGGTTTATTTTGTTTGTCGATGATGTTGTTGGATCTCGATCCCTACCTAAAAAGGGTTTCGATCGACTGATGCGTGTTGGGTTCGATTTTGGCTTAACGATCCTACGATTGTCTTTGTTTGTGAAGCGGGAATGATCTTTAGATCATGTTCGGTTCTTTACTTGCTGTTGGATCATTTTTGGTTTCGGGTTACCTAGCTGCTGTTGGAATTATTTGTGATGCATGCATTGTTGGTTTGGGTTTCTTGTATAAATTGTTGCTTGGGTTCTCCTTCCTATACTTGTTGTAGGATGTTGGTTTAGGTTTTCCCTATTATACAGGTTGGGTTGGGAAAGATTTCTTTGTTGTAGGAGATATTTTGCTATTTGGATTAAAATTGTTTGTTGGGTATCTATTATACATGATGGGTTTAACTTGGTACTGTGGGTGTTTTTGTTGGGAGCTTTTCGATATAAATCACATGCGGGTATATATTAGTTGGGAGTATTTCTATTTCGGGAATGACATCTCCATTAGCATGCATGCATCGTTGATTTTGGGACTATGTCCACTATGCCATGCCTAGATGTTTTACTTTATTTGTCGGTTTCGGTTTTTTTAGAGTACTCTGATACTCTCGGTTTTTCGATATAAATCACAGACTCTAAAATTGATAGACTCTAAAAGTGAGGGTTTTGCTTTCTTTTTCATGGTTTTGCTATACGTACATGTGCTATAGATAGTCTTCATGTGACAAGTTGAAGCGTTATAAGTGTGCTTCTTCGCTACCGTATCTGTGAGATTTTTGATGTCGATAGTTTTGATATAGCTAAAGTGTACTCTATATTGGATACTCTATATATTTTGAGAAGATGTATATAATAAAATGGAGAAATGTAGAATGGTAGCTAAAATATTCTATTTTGAGACAATAAAATGGAGAATGGTACTTTATATTACATTTCAATGCTTTGTTGTGAATATGGTTCAAAGTGGTTGTTTTCGAATTGATTTGAGCAGCGTTTGGAATGTCATGCAGTATAGAGCGTTATAAATGTGATACAACGACCATATACAACAGTTTTTCATAACTATCCATAACGCTTTGAAAATAAAACGTAGCAGAAATTCAACCTATTAATGACAGTTTTGGATGAATTATCTATAACGCTTTTAAAAACATTTATAACACTCGATTTCATAACGCTTGGACTGAGAAAAAAAAGCGTCATGGTTTGCAATTAATGACGCTTTTTAGCCGTCAATTAAAGGTATTTTTGTTGTAGTGTGGAAGTATCTCAAACCAATAATCAAATGGCGCCAGAAGCTGACATGTGCGCCTATCTCAATAGGCTCCGAATAGAGACGAATCAAATGACGTGCCCAAAGATTCCAATATAGCCAGCGCCAATCACTAATTTGAGCATAATAAAGGCTTCCAAGAGCCAAAATACACTCACTTATGCTAAGGGACTGTTTGGATAGATGTAACTCTTTGAAAGTGTAAAAGTAACACTTACAGCATATTGAGTTTCAGTGGACTTGCATCAAGTGACACTTTCCAGAATGTGTTTGGATAGAGTACTTTTTATCTGTGTAAGTGGAAGAAAAATGAGTTCGGTTGTTTGGAAAGTAGTTGAAGGTAGAGAAAAAGGAGTTCCTTTGTTTGGGTAGTTGTTGAAAGTGGATGTTAATATTATAATCAATGAATGTAAAATTTATTAAAAAAATTCTTATGAATGCACAAAAATATATTAAAGATAAAGTAAATTACATCTAATATAATTCAATATATCAAATTTAGAATTTGCATCATTCATTATATCAAATTTAGATTTTGCATCATTCATTTAAAACCAATTTTAACCAAAATATAATCTATTATCCTAATTTAACTACTCTTCCATAAATTAAACTTCCCACATGGAGCATAATAAAAACATTACTATAATTAAACATATTATAATTATATTAATTATGATAATTAATTATCTTAATAAAATATCCTATTTACACACGTTCGAACACTTCTTCACATCCTATTTTTTCTTCTCTCCCTCTAGAGACTTCTTCACTCCCATTTCACACGTCCCCTGCTCCCTCCCCCTCTCACTCTCATTTACTCCCCAAAAAATATACCATTCACTCCCAAAAAAACACTCACTCTGCCGACGATGTCTTTCTCCTCCGCTCCATCCTCGACGCCAGAAACGTCAATACTAGGGACCCCACTGGAGATCCGACGGGTCTATCTTGAGCTGCTGGATGCCGGGAAAGGGAGAGACGACGACGTCAGACGCCTTCCGATGATTCTACGAGCAAGCGTCCGACTTGGACAAGAAGTGGAGTCAAAATGGAGGGAAAGAGAAGGTGGGGCAAGGTAGTAGAGTTTTGTGTGTTTAAAGAGAGATAGAGAGAGAGAGAGAGAGAGAGAGAGAGAGAGATGGACACTTGTAGCCCAGTCCATTCTATTTTTGATGTAACCAATTTGTGGAAGAAATACAGTATAGTGCAACTCATTTTGTTATAAATTAGACACTTACCACTTAAGTGCCACACCCAACCAAACGTGGGAACTGTCCGCACTTTCGTTGGAAATTGATAATTTTACCACTTGCAGCAGTAATACTGCAATCCAAACAGTACCTAATAAGCTTATTACTGCTCTGTACACGCAGGAAACACAAAAGCTTAGGAATAGGCATCATATTCCTAATGTAACAAGGAACAGGCTGCCTCCTTCTTCTTATCATGTACCTGATTTTTGCAAACTCGTTGTACAAAAGCGAAAGACGGCAAGTGCATCTCATACATTGATGACTCCACCGACTGAATATCACTATAACCAGCATCAAGAAATCATAATCAAGTGCTATTGTAAGACAACAAAAAGGTCTGTGTTTGACCGCTTGAATTACCCTGGCTTTCCTATAATGATCTTGATAGTTGATAATGACATGTTCATATATGACAAACGTTGCTGTTATTCACATGAAATTGACATCAAGTATTGCTGCAAGCTGGCAAAACGAGTGGTGTTCAACCGTTTAAACTACTTTCGATCTCCCTATCACTCCCAATCTCCTAATGTGATCTTGGTAGACGAAGATGAACTGCTATTTGCTTCTGTTAACATGGCATCTATTAATACTAGGGGTAGAAGATGCTGGAGGCAAAATTCATTATGACTTTAGGTCGACAAATCCGCAATCAGACCCCAGACTCTACTGAAGGGGTCGACCAAAACACAAGATCCAGAAGCCAAGACTTCCTTGGTCAAAGGAATCTTTATAATTCCAATTGAGACTTCCTCGATCAAAAGATTCTTTCTAATCCAACCGAGACTTCTTCAGTTAAAGGAATCTTCCCGATTCCTATCCTTTGGGTAGCATTCTACTAGACTTTCATGCTAACAGCGACGGTTAAGATCAGACCATCATATCTAACAGTTTATCTTCTATATCCAAAGAAGTGTTTGCCTATGTGGCAAATGAAAAGCAAGATGCTTCCAATTCTGCAAGCAATGAGCATAGGATCACCGCCCTGGAAACTAATCTAAAAGCCATGGCTAACATGGTTTCAAGCATGCACACAGTCATCATGACACAACATATTGTTCCATCCGTTGTGAATCCAATTCCAACCTAAGAATATGCAGTAGGTACGATACCTATCAACACTAGCCCTGGAGCCTAACCTTATCTATATACTACCGTTCTCGAGGTCATACAACTTCAAACATAGGCTATTCTAAGTCATTCCGGTGTTGGAGGTGGTGATTAGCACGTAGTTACGCCTACCAATCCTTTGAATCAGTATGTGGCTCCTCAGGCATCTGGCGACCATCTCGAGGTAGTTAAGCATTTGTAAAATTGGTCACGTTCCAACCCAAAAAATTGCTCGTCCTCGTATTGATCTATCCGAATTGTGCACTACAACAAAAAGACCTATTAATGACGCTTGATAAGTGGATTTCATGACGGCTGATAAAGAAGCGCCATCAAAGTTCAGCAAGACTATATTCTAAGACAGTTTTCTATATAAACGTTATTGATTGTCTCTCAGTGATACGAGCGTTATGAAAAAAATACCAAATTTTAAGT
Organism: Iris pallida; assembly: GCA_029216955.1. Taxonomy (NCBI): domain Eukaryota; kingdom Viridiplantae; phylum Streptophyta; class Magnoliopsida; order Asparagales; family Iridaceae; genus Iris; species Iris pallida. The sequence continues at coordinate 8,796,671 of JANAVB010022397.1, read as the reverse complement.
CGAAACATCGACTCTCCCGTACTTACTCCCGTACTTAAGGAAAAGTTTAAACCCCTTCTCCTTCTCTCTTTCTCCTTCTCTCTTTCTCCTTCCGCTCCCCAACTCCCTTCAGCCCGCTATCCGCTCCCGAACTCCCCTCAGCCCGCTCCCTGCTCCCAAACTCCCCTCAGCTTGTTTTCGCTCCCCAACTCCCTTCAGCCCACTCCCCGCTCCCCAAGGTTTGTCGTAAATTATTTCTTATTTTATGCCCTAAATTTTGCCTCAACATGATTTTAGTAAAATGCCCTAATTTTTGACCTATTTTCTATTTCCTAGTTTTTAAAAGATGGTTGAAATCTTTGATTGCATGTTTGGAAATCTTTGAATGGATTTTATTTTTTACTAATTTGTGAGGCATTTTCTTTGTCCGCGCATTGGTTCATCTTCTTGCTTCTTTCTTTGTTGGTTCTTGCAGTGTGGAAGGGTGTTAATTCCATTACTTTCGGACGAATACTTACAAGTTGAACTTCATGGAGACACGTTCGGGTAGCAAAGTTTGTTTTGGTTCATGGAGACACGTTCTTTTCAATTGCCCTATTTTCTAGAAATCATGGACAAAAAAGAGATCAATCTCCCTGTAACGTCGTGTATGACACATGTTGAACACGACATTTTTACACTCGAAATTACTCCAGGTTACGCAGAAATCGGTACCGTGTATGTGTATGTGCCATGTCATATTGTCTTTAAATCAAGTCCTGTTATTCTTAGATTAAATTACTCCAGGCAATACAACTTATTTTTTACAGTGTGTACATTGCTCATGCATTGAGGGTGGGATGGATCTTTGACATCAATTTGTAATTGTTTGACTGTACATCTTTAGATTAAATGATATCGGTCATGTTGGATGTGAGCGTTGACCAACTCTTTTTTTAGGTTTATTTGACCCTCTTTTGTAGTTATGTAGATGATTCATATAGACTTTCTCAATATATATTCTTACATATTTTGACATCTTGTTACCTTTTATACTCGTATGCACATATAGGGACTTGTAAACCATTTTCTGTTTTGTAATTACCAAATGAACTATTCCTAAGTCTTGTTCTTCTTCTTTTTTAACTCTAGCAATTAAAGTTATATTCTGGAATCAACCTTCTCCACTTTCATGAGTCTGAATTTATTAGCCATATCTACTTCACATTGGCCATTCTGGAATCAATCTTCTCTGTATTCAGCTTGAAATGAAACTTTCAAGTTATAATCACTTACTCGGTGTTTTGCTTTATTATACAGAGGAATAGATCTTGGATGACAAAGCACCTATTATCGGAAGAATATAGAGCCGAAGTTGATGAATTTATGGAGCATGTTAAAGCTAGTGGGGATGATCTTGACTTCATTAGATGTCCATGTAATGAGTGCGAGAATCTCTATAGTCTGAGTTTAGAAGATGCAAAATTTTATTTGACGACAGTTGGTATCGATCCAAGTTATACTATATGGATATGGCATGGGGAAGTTGATCCTAATGAAGTGTGTGAGGATACATGTGCGTCTGTTTATAAGGACTATGATATGGATACTTTAAATGATGTGGCAGATACACTAGAGATGTTACATGCATTAAAAAGGAACGACATTGAAGGAGATGATGAAGAGAACTTTAATTCATTGCTTGATGATGCTAAGAAACCATTGTATAATGGTTGTAAAAAGTATACGAAGCTATCTGTGATAGTGAAGCTCTTTAGTATCAAGGCCAAGAGTGGTTGGAGTGATAAAAGATTTTCAGATGTGTTGACATTGTTCGCCGACATGCTTCCGGGAGAAAATGAATTGCATGTAACTACTAGGGAGGCTAAGCATTGCTTCTCAATATTTGGAATGGGATATAAGAGAATACATGCATGTCTGAATGATTGCATACTCTATAGAAAAGATTATGAAAATGCAACCTTATGTCCTACGTGTGGAACGTCGAGATATAAGGTAAAGAAGAATATGTCTGAACAAAGTCAGGAAGAGCAAAAGAAGGGCATCCCAGCTAAAATTCTATGTTACTTTCCACCCATTTTATGCTTTAAAATGTGGTTTCGATCGGTACAAACATCAAAGAATTTGACATGGCATGTAGACGGAAGGAAAGTTGATGGCCAATTGCATCATCCCGCAGATTCACCGACGTGGAAGACAATTGATGATAAATTTCCAGAGTTTGCAGCAGAAGAAAGAAACCTTTGACTCTCTCTTTCAGCCGATGGGATTAAACCATTTAGTTCACTCAGTCGTAGGTACAGTTATTGGCCTGTAATGCTAAATACTTATAATTTACCACCTTGGTTGTGTATGAAGAGAAAGTTCACATTGTTGACATTGTTGATATCAGGCCCCCAACAACCTGGAAGTGACATAGATGTTTACTTAGCACCATTGATTGAGGATCTCCAGTTGCTGTAGAAGGATGGAGTCGTGACTTACGACGCCCATCGGCAAGAATCTTTTACATTGAGAACTGTATTGTTATGGACTGTTAACGATTTTTCTGCATATGGCAACTTGTCTGGTTGTTGTGTGAAAGGATATTTTGCTTGTCCAATATGCAACGAAATTATTTATTCAGATAGATTGAAACATTACAACAAGAACATTTATACTGGTCACAAAAGGTATTTGCCGCATAACCATTCTTTTCGATCACAAAGAAAGGCATTTAATAGTGACAAAGAGTTCGGAACTCATCCTGAAGTATTAAGTGGGGAACAAATATTAATAAAGGTTGCGGGGATTGCCGTTTCTTGGGGGAAAAAAGTTGTTCCAGAAAAAGATTTCAGAGAAGAAGACTTCAAAGAAGAAGAAGGAAGCAGAAGTGCAAAAGAAATTGACACCAAAGAAGAGGAAAAAAGAAGTACAAAAAGACAAAGTTATAAGTTGTTGGAAGAAGAAATCCATTTTTTTTGAGCTAGAGTATTGGAGATATCTTCCTATTAGACATAACTTGGATGTCATGCACATTGAGAAGAATGTCTGCGATAGTATCATTGGGACCCTATTAAATATTCCTGGAAAAACAAAAGATGGGATCAATAGTCGCAAAGATCCTGTAGAGATGGGCTTAAGGAAAGAATTGGCACCTCATAATAAGAAAAATAGGATTTATCTTCCAGCTGCATGTTATTCCTTATCGAGGCAAGAGAAAAGAATAGTGTGTCAAACTTTGTATGACCTTAAGGTCCCAGATGGTTACTCTTCGAATTTTAGATCTAAGGTCTCAATGGAAGATCTAAAGTTATATGGTCTCAAATCCCATGATTGTCATGTTCTAATGCAACAACTACTTCTTATTGTAATACGTGGTGTGTTGCCAAAGCATGTGAGATGTGCTGTTATATGAGTATGTTTCTTCTTTAATGCCCTTTGTGCCAAAGTCGTGAATGTACAAAAATTGCAAGATATCTAAAATAATCTTCAGATCACATTGTGCTTATTGGAAAAATATTTTCCACCATCATTCTTTGACATAATGGTACATCTAATGGTGCACCTTGTCAGGGAGGTCGAACTTGGCGATCCAATTTTCTTCCGATGGATGTACCCACCAGAGAGGTTGGTCTAGTCTGAACTTTAGTTTTTATTATGTAGTAACATGATTGATGTTTGTGTAATCATTTTTATCTTCATCATTTGTTCATTATAGGTTTATGGGTGTGATAAAGGGTTATGTGAGAAATAAGAATCGTCCTGAAGGGTGTATTGCACAATGTTATATCGTAGAGGAAGCCATTGAGTTTTGTTCAGAATATCTAGAAGAACAACCCGCCATTGGAGTTCCTTCTACGAAGAATGAGGAAAAACCTATAGGAAAAGAAAATATCTGTGAAGTTGACTGCTTATCTTTGGACCAAGCACATCTTTATGTGTTGCACCACACAAATGATGTTCAACCTTATATCGAGTAAAGATGTCTATATTACTCTTTACTTAGTTTTATCTTTGGACCAATCACATCTTTTTTATATTTTGCTTTGTAATTAACAAAATTCTACTTATTACTTGATAGGGAGCACGAGGCTTACTTGAAAAATCTGTACCCTCGTAGAGTGAAAAGTGCAAAATGGTTAGAAGATGAGCACAATCGCAGCTTTATTAGTTGGTTACGATCAAGGGTATTGATTAAGCTACTATAGTTTATGTTCTACTTAGTAAAAATAAAATATTGAACTTAGGAAAAATATGACAGGTTGAGGCTGCGCAAGAAGTCCCATCTAGCAATGTCTCTGATGAATTAAAATGGATAGCTCAAAGACCTCGACATCACGTGACTAAGTTCCCAGGTTATGCAATTAATGGGTGTCACTATCAAATGAAAGATCGTGACGATGTACGAGTCCAGCAAAACAGTGGAGTGACTTTAGTGGCAAAGACTTTTCAAGTTGCTAGCACAAAGGACAACAATCCCATCATCTCAGATATGACATTTTACGGTGTTATCAAAGAGATTTGGTTGCTTGACTATTTCTCCTTCCGGATTCCCGTCTTCAAGTGTGATTGGGTTGACAGCAAGAATGGTGTTAAGGTTGATGAACTTGATTTTACATTGGTCGAGCTTGGTAGAGTTGGCCACAAGTCTGACTCTTTTGTTTTGCCCTCTCATGTAAAGCAAGTATTTTATGTTCCTGATCAATTGGATTATAATTGGTCAATCGTTTTATCGACTCCTCAAAGGATTTATTATGATAAAGACAATGACGACGAGGTAATCGATTATTTTGTTACAAATGAAACTTGCATGAAAGTACCAGATTTTGAGTCATTTGATGTTGTTGATGAATCACCATCGACCTATTTACGTGAAGATTACGAGGAAACTTGGATTGCACATTCCAAATCTTCTTGTTGAAATGTTGCTGCAAATGAATTGTTTAAAGAAATGTTGCTGCAAGTCTGAAATATTGCTGCAAGTGAAAATTACTTAGTAGTCTATTTTGAGAACTGTTTCAAGAACTGTTTCATGGAAATCCCTCATCTTTATTGTCTTAATATGTGTTTTTTTCCTCGAAACTGTAGTCTATTTTGATCTCAGAGTATATGGGAGAAACTGTAGTCTATTTTGATCTAGAATTGTCTTAATATGTTGCTGCAAGCTACTATATTTTATGTTTCATGCTATTTCAAGCACATACATACATATGTTTTGATCCATGAGTTACTGAATATTGACTGTGAACCTGAGAATTTTGAATGTTAACTGAGATTCGAAATTATATATGAACCTGAGATTGAGTGAAAGCCTGAGATTTCGAAAATGGAAATTTGTTTTTGTGTATGTAACTGAGTTTAGATTGAACTGAGATTCAAATTGAACCTGAGAATAGAATTGAGTATGAATGTTTAAAATGAGTTGGCTTGAAAAACCTAAGAACGGGGTTTCATATATCAAAACTGTGGTTGGATTTACTTTTATAATGTTAACTGGTATTTGTAAACTGAGAATGAGACTTTGGAGTTTGAGTATTGATTTGAAAACTGAATTTGGTTTGATTTTGAAAGTTGTATGTTATGGTTATCTCAGGTTTGGTATTTTAAAAACTGAAATTGAGTTCTCAGGTTTTGTCCTCTTAATCTCAGATTTTGTTAGTTGTATCTCAGTTTTCAAGCACATTTTATGTTTCATGCTATTTCAAATTGAACCTGAGAATAGAATTGAGTATGAATGTTTAAACTGAGTTGGCTTGAAAAACCTGAGAATGGGGTTTTATATATCAAAATTGTGGTTGGGTTTACTTTTATAATGTTAACTGGTATTTGTAAACTGAGAATGAGACTTTGGAGTTTGAGTATTGATTTGAAAACTGAATTTGGTTTGATTTTGAAAGTTGTATGTTATGGTTATCTCTGGTTTGGTATTTTGAAAACTGAAATTGAGTTCTCAGGTTTGGTCTTCTCAATCTCAGATTTTGTTAGTTATATCTCAGTTTTCAAGAACATTTTATGTTTTATGCTATTTCAAGCACATTTTAGCAAGATTAATATGAATATAATTATGCCATTTATTTGTTACAGGCTACAAAGCACAGTGAGGATTCCGAGGAACAAAATTGTAGCCGAAAAAATGGTAGAGGGGCATCAAAATCCAAAAAAGTCAGCAAAATCAAAGAGAATGAAGAGGGGATAAAGATCATTTATAACGATGTTGGGCAACCAATTGGTGAAGAAAAAATTAATTTGGCAACTTACTGCGGCATCACAGTAAAGTCCTTAGTAAAAGTAACTTATCCAAATTGGCATAAAGTGCCAGAATCAGTTAAAAAAAGCTTATGGACTGCTATTCAGGTAAAACATATGCTTCTTCCTCTTCAGGTAAAACATATATATATGCTTCTTCCTCTTCCATATTCAGGTATATACATTGATAGTAATGTGTGTTAGGAGTAGAGATTACTGCCCTTTGGTTTCAGTTTGAATGTTCTTGTATCGAATTTTGTGGTGACTCTTGGTATCTGTAGTTTGATATTAGTTCAGCCCACATATGGATAAGTGGAATATTGCCATTATGTTCAATGCTTACCATGAGAGCTCAGTCCCTTGGTTACATCAACATATGGATAAGTGAATTTTGTGTTGACTCTTGGTATCTGAATTCTAATATACCTCCATCTATTTATTATATGAAAAGGTTCATACTTGACAAGAAGTTATGTCCACCAAAATTCTTCAAAGGCTATTACTTTTGGATGATCTTGCTTTTTTTATGAATCAATTTGGTGCATGCGCCTAGGGGTTGGAATATTATATTTTTTTTGAGAAGTGCACTTAATGTCATGCACTGCAGATTCCCTCTTGCATATATGCATTGCCTGCACATAGAGAGCTCAGGTCTGGACATCAAGTTCAGATAAGTGAACTAAGTTCAGACTTGAATTCACTTGTTCACTACACCATTGAATGCTTGAATTCAAGTCTGAACTTATTTAGACTGGAATGCTTTACATGTTATGCACTATGTTATGCACTCATGTATAGATGCTGAATATTTATTTTCGGTTGTAGGCCAAATTTGACTTGGATCCAAATAGTAAAGCCTTTGTGTTAGCATCCATGGCTCGGCGTTGGAGGGCATTCAAAGGTCAACTCACCAAGCATTGGATTTATCTGAATGAGGGCAATCTTGAGCTTCTCAAGCACCCTCCAGCAAAGTGCTCAGGGATCTTGAAACAATCTGTGTGGGAGGAATTCGTCAAAAGCAGACTGTCTGCAAGTTTTAAGGTTAACTTGTCAAATTTTTTTTTTTTTTTTTTTGTATAACAAGGATGACTAGGTCCCTATTTGTAACCCCTCTTTCCGAAATTTTAAATTTTATATATTTGCTATTTAGCCCTAGAAATTTTCCAGTGGAAAATAAAATTTATTTTTTCTATAATAGACAATTTTAATAAACGAAAAAATTGTCAAACCATTTTTAGATAATTTGTATACTTTTAATTTCTCGTTATCAATTATCCTTAGAATTTATTTTTAATATTTATTTGATTTCGAAAAGACAAGTTCATTAAATTCTAAGATTCTTATATGATTAATCTTTGATTAGATTGATCACTCTAAATTATAGTTTTGACTTATTCTAATCCATTTGTGGTGGTTTTTCTACTATGATAATTTAAGTAAAATTTATAATTGTGGAATCATATTTTTTTCAACCGTCGTTAATATTTAACACTATTTTTAAAGCTTCTTATTGCAATCGCTTATAGTATGGTAATTTGGTTAACTGGTATTCAAACTCTATGTGATTTAAAACAAATACGCGAAGATTTATCTAGTAAGGTTTATATTATTTGATAATACAGAGTAGTATTTCAAAGTATCACTTTAAAGTAATATTTTAAAGTCTTATTGAAATCAAGTATTAAGTTGGATGTGGCTAAATATATTTTTAAATATTATTGATAAGGCTTAGTATTAATTATGGATTGGTTTGATTTAGAAATTATCGGATTAATATTTGGTTGGTTTAATCCTTAAACTTACTTGGCTATTGGATAGTCAGTAAACGACTATTAAACACCATTACATGATTCCTCCTCATCAAGTCCTACATAAAAAATATTGAGTCTGCACCTCCAGACTTCTTTCCACCGCACTTCCCATGAAACCGAAGACTCCTCCTATCCATACTCAACCAACAAACATCCTACCATGGCCGAACTCGAAGCCTCGGGACCCAACCAACAAACATCCTACCATGGCCGAACTCGAAGCCTCGGGACCCGGCGATGTGCGTACACCCCTCCTTCCTGACGAGCGCCTGCTTCCTGCATGTCTGGATTCCCAACACCCCGATCACCCGTATATGGTGAGCCCGAAGCCAAGCCAACACCCACAGCCATCACCATAGCCGTCTCCGCCCATGCTCGCTTGCCATGCCATCCGACAATTAAAACCATCTTCAAACCACAACCACCAACGCCACAGATATCACCAACACACAGCCATTACCATCTCCGTGCCCGATTGTGTCCATGTATCCACCACAAAAATCACCATATCGACCGTGTCCGGACCCGTGCGTCCATGTCCTGGTCAAGACCCATTCCTTCATCCAGTTTTACACCACAAATACATATTTTCGTATCTGAATCGGATACGAATTCAGAACCCAAAACAATACTGTGTCCAACCCCCGAACACGTACAAAAGAAAATCCTAATCCGAACCTTTCCATAGCTGACGACCACCACAGCTCCCTGTTCCGGCTATGTACCAAGCAGCCACCGCCGTGTCGAGCACAGCATCGTGCTCCGCCATCATCCGTCGGTCCTTCTCCTCCTCCCTCGGAGTGCCGCGTGCATCTCTTCCGCACCAACACCTCTGCCAATGGCTGCCTTTCCTCTCTCTGGCACCACCGAGCCGACCGGATCCGTGCCTGCCGCCGAAGCGGAGAGCCGCCGCCATGTCATCCGGAGTCAACGAGCCGCGTTGGCCCAGTTCGAGCAGCATCGTCGATCGTGTGAACTCAGGAGGCTCTCGCCAACTCCTCCGTCGCTGGCCGAGGATGTCCCGTGCCCTCGCCGGCTCCTCCGCGAGCAGCTCCTCTGCATTCGCGCCGCCCCTCGAACGCCGGATCTCCCGGTACCGCGCCATCCCCGACGTCTCTCCTCCGTGTCGGGCCGACACCGACCTCTACTCCTCCTCGAGCGCACACCGCCACCTTCACGCCCAGAGCGACCGCCGTGATGAGTTTTCGTCGTCGTCGCACTGGTTGGATCCAGACGCCATCCTCGAAGCATGGAGCTCGCCGCCACGTGCGTTAGCCAGTGAGCATTCTCTCCCTTTTGCTTCTTCTCACTGCTTTCATTTCCTTTTCCCAATGTTGTGCTTAGAGAACAGAAGAGAGTTTAAGTTATGAGGGAAGGAACTGGGCCGGGCTTTAGGCCAAATTAGTTTAATTTAAACTTTTAGAAAAACAAAACATAGCTTGGGCTTATGATATATATGGGCTGTGGGCTCACTAGTTTTTGGAATTATTTTGGCTACATATAATTATGTATGTGTAAATAGATTCTTTGGAAATATTATATAGATTACAATGGTATGGATTTTTACTAATAATGTAGAATAGCTTTCCTAATATTAATTTGGACTTGTATATATATATATATATATATATATATATATATATATATATATATATATATATATATATATATATATAATCATTAGTATAAAAAAAATATATATATATAATCATTAGTATTGCTTATACTATTTCCTGAAAAATTATATTTATTAAAAGTATAGTTTTGGACAAAGAAATTATAGTTTGACAAATGTTTGATTTTTGCCCTAAAAATGTTTTCTAGATTTCCATGTATTTACCTAAAGTATAATATGATCTCTACTATCTATTAGCTTTCTCAATATGTATTCTAAAAGGTTTATAAGTATTTTCTAAATTAATAAATATATTTTCTAAACTTATAAATATTTTCTTAATGGTTTTCGAATAAATATTATGCTCTTAAAGGTGCTTTTAAATAGTGTATATACTTCTAATTAAAATCCCCTTTTCATAAAACAAACTTCTATTAGATTAATCATAATCGTGACTAGTCATACTTTCTTATGTTGCATGATTTTGACAACTTCATATTGACCCTAGGCTAATCGAACTACGTTGGACCAAACAAGATGGTTGTTTCACCAGCAAAGGACCACAGGCAAGTACACTCTCTAATTGCTTTTCGATTCATAGTAGTCTATACATTTTATGTTTATACATATGTCTTACTGCTTGTTGACACACTCGTCACACGGAGTAGTCGGAAGGGAAAATATCTTAGTAGACATGTGGACTACCCAGAAATATCCCTCGTGTCTTTCGTGGAGAATAGCAGCTGCACGCGACACGTACTGGGTGCCAGATTTATCCCCTAGCCGTTCACATGTCGAAACTGGTATTTCAAGTCACATAGATAGTTGTAGTTTATTTGTTTTCCTTGTCTTCTTCACCACTTGTCCTGTCATCTATTACTTTCCAACGAGTTTCAGATATTCTAACCTTGGCGTTGGGCACTCCCGAGCATTCGGGACGTATTCGGGGTTTGGGATTAGGACCAACACCAACGACCTATTTTAAGCTTCCAAAATGGGAGTTAAAAAATAAAATGAACTACTCAAGTCCCAATTGGAAGAGGAGCGTATACGGAGACAAGAATTGGAGATCATGCTAAAAAAATTTCAAGCCCAAGGAGCTTCACAAACATCTGAGAAGGTTGCTTCCAATACCAAAGGAAGTGGTAATAGAAACTATATAATGTCTCGTAAGAAAGAACACGAGTCTCTTGGAAACAAGAGTCCATCATATCGTTCTAAGGTAATGCTTATTACAATTAGTTCTATTTCGTCTAATAAGCTTTTCTTCTTCTATTTTTGTCTAATATGTTTATTCTAATATGCTTTTTTATCTTCTATCTTCTTTGAAAAGGTGAAACAGAATAGAAAGTTAAGCGAGCAAAAATTCATAACATATTCTACATCAAACATTGGCATGGTAAGTACATATATTCAATACATAATCTTTATTCAACAACTTAATTATAACATGTAGTAGTTATATCCAGAAATAATTGTTTCTTATTTTGTTTAGGGAACCAAGTGTAAGCTAGCAGTGGGCACAAAAGAAAATATTGTTGCCGAGGGAATTGTCTTTGAAGGGTGTGGACCAAATAAGAAAATTCATAATATTGAATTAGGAGAACATAATATTAGGGTTTCAATTATGAAAGCCCTTCAACCTACTGTGAGCCTTCCCGTGCCACTTCATGGAGAAATGGAAGTTGTTAAAGATGCAATTGGGTCTTTAGTAGCTTGGTCCAAAGAGTTTATTGTTGGTGGTCTTGAGGTAATATTATTTAATGCTAGTGTCAATATCTTTAATGAAATTGTCAAAAAAAATTCAATATGCAACAGGTAAGTACTAAACCAATTGAATCTGACAATGTTCAACCTTTGAAGGTTGCTGGCTGTGGTAGGGAGATAATTGACACTTTCGGAGAGATGGTAGAAACCATTAAGGATACCGACCCTCATCTTAAAATACCATTAGAGAAAGGAATATTCGGAAGCTTTAATCCATCTTGTTATCTTTCTAAAATCATTTTGCTGGAGGTATATAGGATGCAATAGCTAGATGTGAATCCTGTTGTTTGTACATGAGGTAAGAAATATGAAATTTATATTCTAAAATTTTGATTTTGAGATTGACACCATATTTAACTATTCTTTTGGCTTTAGGTTTTTGCTTGATAAATTTCCAAACTCTCGGGAGCTTTTGATAATGTTCAACCCTTATGCTATGAGTAATGCATCCAGACCTACAATAAGCAATCTGGTTAGAGAAAGGCTCCAAGAGGCTAAGAAAACCCAAATTTGCTTCATTCCATTCATTTACAAGGAGTAAGAAGTTTTAATCAAGTAACAAGATTTTTCTTTCCTATTCAATAACCAATGTGCTTTATTCCATTCATGTTTCCTTTAATGTAGGAAGCATTGGATTCAAATTGTTGTTGACCTTTCTACCTTTAATGTTTACTGGTTGGACTCACTGTGTTTTAAACCGAGAGGAGATATTAAGTTGTTTTTTAATACGTGAGTGAAACTTTTATTATTATTGTTAATATTTTAATAATGTGTATATTCTGATGTTAGTATATACAATTATTTTCTACTAGTGGCCTCAACACAGCATATATAGGTGGTAAAAGATCAAGTAGAAGTCCTACTTAGAAATTACCCAAGGTAATCAAACTAATATATGACTTATTATAATCATGGACATTATATTCTCTTACAAATAATATCTTCATGTAGGTCCCGAAACAACCTGGAGGTTATGAATGCGAATATTTTGTTATGAAATATATGCGGGATCTCATGGAAGACCCCTCTCCTACTATTGAGTCTAAGGTAAGTTGTTCATTAATTTAATTCTTAATTACTTTTCTAAAATTATACAAAGTAATTAACTATTTTTTGACTTTTTAGCTAAAAAAATTGGCTGAAAAATCAACATACACGCAGGAAGAAACAGATGATGTCCGATGCGAATTCATCGAATTCGTTGCCAATCATATGGATACATGAGGGTCAAGGTAATATCCTTAACAAGATCCCCTCCCTTTTACCTGATCTCCAATTTGTAGGGCATACCCTAACCTATTGGCCACATCCATATGTGTACCACACACCCTCTCTGACTAACTGATTACTAACATTTATACTGACACTCAACTGACACTAACTCTGATATTGGGTTACTGACCTCTAACTCATGTATTCTAACTGATACTAAAACACTAACTCACTTCACCTCACTCTTTACTTTACTCACATGCACACACAATTCCAAAAGCACAGATACATGGAGATGTCAACCCCTCATTTGAACTGAAACTGGCACTTAACACTTGGACACTAAACCTCTTAGACACTTGACCGATACTTAACATTCATTCACTTATTTCCATTACTGATACAAGACACCCTAGTGTCACATGGATACAATACACTCAAGACACTGTCAAGACACTCACTAAACTATGACTGACACTCATTAACTGGCACTGGCTCACTGCTTGCGTAGGCCTATGGCCAAGAGCCTACAACAGGTCAAGTTGGAGGGGGAAATGAGTCCCCTGCTGCTGCTAATGTAGCCTACTGCTTTGGCCTGGCCTGCTGCCACTTGCTCTACCTGCAGGCAATAGCCTCAGGCCTTATCCAACATATGCTGCATCAGTGGCCTTAGTTATATATACATGACATATATATGTGTGTTTTTAATGTGTGTTTTTAATCAGTGGCCTTAGCCAACATCTGCTGCATCAGTGGCCTTAGCCAACATCTGCTGCATCAGTGGCCTTAGTTACATATATATACAGGACAGCATCAGTGGCATGGCCTGCTGCCACTTGCCCTACCAGCAGGCAATAGCCTCTGGCCTTGGCCTGGCCTGATCATCTTAATGTGTGTTTTTAATCAGGACTTATACATCATTCAAGATCCTATAGTTACATATATATACATCATTATATCATATTTATTAAACCTTGTTTTATCTTTTGCAGGGTACAGGTGCTGTGGACACAGGTCTTCATGTGACTAAGTTGAAGCTAAAGTGTGGGATGTTTTCATGTGGATAGTTTTGATGTAGCTAAAGTGTACTCTATATTTAATACTCTATATATTTTGAGAAGATGTATATATATGGCCTAAGAAATGTATAATGTACTCTATATTGGATACTCTACATATTTTGAGAAGATGTATATATATGTACCCAATTTTGAGACAATAAAATAGAGATTAATGGTACTTTTGTAACACCCAATTTTTCCAAATGAGGGTAATTTTGAAATTATAATTATTATTTATTGATATTTATTTCATATTATAATTTTTGGTGATTTTTAATTAATTTTAAACTGTTTAAAATCATGACTTGTGATTTTGGTGTTTTGCTAGTGAAACCGTAGAGACTGTCTACCCTAGAGCCTAGCCATGTGATTAGGGTATTTCATTTATCATTTTTTTAGTTTAAGGGTATTTTTATCATTTTTGAAATATTTGAATTTAATATATATTATTTGGAATTTAAAATGATTATTTAGAGTGGTGTGATTTAAATATTATTTTAATTAATTGTCTTGTGTTGTGTTTAGCTCTAACCTAGATTAGTCATACCTAGTCTAGTTAGCCATGGTTAGTAATAGTTAGTATTGGTTAGTTGAGTTAAGTCATGATTAGCTAAATAAAATAGGTTGCATTAAGTCTAGTGTGAAGCCTAGGTTGTAGGCCCTTGATTGGACTTGATGGATTGATAGCCATTGGATTCACCCCAAAAACCCTAACCCTAACTTGGTGACCAGCCTAGGGATCCCCCCTTGCTATAAAGCCTCTCTCAAAGTTTGTGCCTCCTCTTTATTCATCCCCCCCATTTTCTAAGGAAAGGTTTGTTCTCCATTGAAAATTCTTCATAGTTTATTCAATATTAGTCCATTTTCATTGAAACTTCCTCCATTGTAACCTAATTAGTGTCCCCCTACTATTGGTGGAGGCTATTCTTAGGTTTGATACAATTTGGAGCCATTGGCTAGCTTGAGGAGATCTCACTTTTGGAGCTTTTCTTTGTGAAGGAACACAAATAGGTAACTTTCTATTCCCTCCACCAAATCTCGATTTCTTTGCATGGATAGGAAGCCCTAGGTGTCCTCTCTCTGTTGGTATAGGCATTGTTAGGTTTCGTGTCCAATACGTGTCCGTATCGGACACGTATCAGTGGATACACTATGTGTTTGATGAAATACCACAGTGGGCATTTCATCCTCGTTTTCTGTTTCTATTTGAATAGAAAATTTGGATTTGATGTTGTTTATTGGTTTCCAGTTGATTGAGGTAGTTGTGGTGACGTGTCGCGTCGTATTGGACACGTGAACATGCTGGTTTCACGCGCACCGCATGCGAGAGCAGTCCCCTGCTACTCGGGGGCCATAACTCGCTGGAAACGCCACTTCGACGCCTGAAACTTGGTGTGAAGGAGGGGGCCATGTCTGACATACCCCTCCCCAAGTTTCGTGGCCTCTTGTGTCATGTCGGACACGATATATGGCCTGCACTGATTTGTGCACTGTGCACACACGCGAAAATTTATGCCTGATACGACCCTTTTACTTGGACACGACACGTGTTGAGGGCCGTACAGGCATGTAAACACACACCCCTAGGTCCCCTCCACACGTGTGCACAAGTACGGCATATCTCGAGCTCTGTGTCGAGCTCAATCGAGCTCGACACGGCTGCACGAGGAATGTTTTCCCAGTTTTTCTAATATGCAGTATTTATCATGCTTGGACACCTCGTGTCAACTTGTGTGGACACGAAAGCACTCACCCAGGCACGTACACATTGTATACAATGCTTACCAACCTTTGCTTTGGGTTTTTGCCATGATTTGATATTCGAAATTGGATGAAATCCCTATTTTTCTGATAAAACTGTCGACTGACACCACATTGTTATTCAATGGCCTGAACTTTAATCCCTATTAATCTGTGTTAATTGATGTTTAAGTTTCATGATTGATCTTGGACATGTGTATTAACCTCTGTTAGTTCTAACTTTCAAATTAGATAGGTTCTAGCATTGAGGAATGGAATTTTGGACCTTGAGTAGGGATGGACTGATACTTAGACTATTGTAAATCCTGGGATTCTAATTCCTATTTTTTTAAACTGAATATTGATGCTAAATTGTCATGAATAGATTTATATATATGTATGTTAGACTGAGTTTACATGTTAGTATAGGTGGTTTGATATGAGGAATGAAATATTGATTCGAGTTGGGTTCAAGGTTCGACTGATACCTGATATCAGTTTCCTGAACTTCGAATCCCATTTTAATTTAATTCTAATTGATTGTTTAGTTGCAAATTCTCCCTACATAACTGGTTGTTCATGGTTTGCTTAATGTTACGTTCGAAATTGACTTGTTGAATGATAAATTGATGCATGTTTTAAACTGTGAAGTTCTCACTGATTCTGAGTTGCACAGGGCTAGTTAACCTGAGATTCAAATCTCAGTTGAAGGTTTATAGGAGTTAATTGTTGAATGGATAACTGAGATTTGGTTGTTAAGAAAATGGAGATTGGTTCATTTGTATTTGAACTGAACCTGAAAATCGATTTCCATTCCTTTCCTTAACTGAGATTGATTCATCCCTTTTTAAAATTGATTTTTCATTGAATGTTAACTCTCCACACATTGCATTGTTGTTTGGTTTTCGAAATGATTACGTAAACTGTCATGTACTAATTTCCTAAAATCTGAGAACCAGAAATGTAATCTCTGAAATACTGAATTCATGTTAAACCTGAGTTCTGATTCCTTAAGGCTGAGATCAAGTGAATGCTTAATTCATGTTAGACTGTCTATGTGATTACTTGAACTGTCAACTAGAAATTGGTTTCCTTTCCTTCTTCAAACCTGCGAACTTCACTTAGTAATTTACTGTTTGGATGATAATCTGAGATTGCATTACCTGTCATTGATTTACAATGTAAGGGAATCATGAGTACCATATTAAATGGTTCACACAGTTCATTGTCTTATTTTTGTTCCTGTCAACACACTCTATATCCTGATGAGACACACACAGGTACACCCTTTCCCTGTCACTTGAGTTCAATCCTGAGTTCACTGTATATACACATACATTCCTGTCTTAAATTCCTGCACACTGTATATACATATATTTCCTGTCATATTTTCCTACATATGTTACAAAACACACACTGAATCCTATTCCTGAAAACACATGTTCCTGTCATGCATTGCCTACACTATTGTAATACCAATCACATAACTTATTGTTTCCCTGCACACGCACATCCTATCACACAGGTTCACAACCACAGAAATCTGAGATAGTGTAGGATTAATATGTTATGAATTCCCTTCCTTTTTACTGAGTTTGTTTAATATTTAGAAAATCTGAGTTTGAGATAGGTTCATGAATTGATTCCTGTTTTAAAAATCTGATATTATTGTGTTTGTTTGGGGCTCACTCTCACACTTTTCCTGTGCACTGACCTCACAGTCCCCTCACCCACTCTCACACTCACATCCACACACACATTGTAATTCCTGTACACAGTATTCTCTAGCACACACACACATTCATCATGCATCACACACCCTCACACTCTCATGTGACACTCACACACACACCCTCTCTATATATCCTATTGTAGATATTTGTAAATATAATGTGTATATATAATGTAGTGTATATATATATATATAATGCAATGTGCATGTGTATAATATAGTTTGTGTATCATATAGGTATCTATTATAGATATTGGCATTGGGTGTATAGGTCATGTTAGCATATATATATAAGTATCATATTCATACAATTGTGTGTGAACTATATATGTGTATTCTTATATATGTGTGTATGGTTAGATTACACAATATATATCATGAGTGTTAGGTTTTAGATATAGATTTGACTTGTGTATGTTTTAGTGATCGCCTATAGGCATGATATAGCCTATGGCCTGTATGTGAGTCAGTTTGACTAGTGAGCCTAGTTTGGGCTTGTACAGCCTTGTTAGACCTAGAATAGACTTGTTAGACTAGTGTAGACTTGTTTGACCTAGTTTGACCATAGTTGACCTAGTTTGACTTCTAGGGTTGACCAGAGTTGACCAAGAGTTGACTTTGGCCTAGTTTGGCCTAGATTCATGTAGAAAGCATTGTAGAGCTTCATTTTATCATTTTAGACTTGTTGTGACTTGTGTTGCTCTAAATAGGAGTCAGATACATCATCCCAGACGGTACATTTACTTCAGACATTCAGATACGAGGCGAGTACATTCTCTGATTATTTCATATCCTGCTTAGAATTATTTCCTGCATTAAATTACTTTACTTGATACTGTCACATTGGTCACACGGATTAGTACTATATGGATCCCTTCTTGAGATGTTATCCCTTCAGGGAGCATCGGGTACTCTATGTTCTGTGTGTTTCACTTACATGGCGTATCATATGCTTCTTTGGTTCTTTGATCACTTGTGACATATACTCATATGATCACAGAGTCTTCTCTGAATCCTTATCCCATTTATTGGGTCTATCAGAATCACCATTTATGGGACTACTGTGTACCACCCTTCGGGGGCTTATCACCCTTTGGGGGCTTATCACCCTTTGGGGGCATATCACCCTTCGGGGGCTTATCACCCTTTGGGGACTTATCACCCTTTGGGGGCATATCACCCTTCGGAGACTTATCACCCTTTGGGGGCTTATCACCCTTTGGAGGCTTACCACCCTTCGGGGGCTGTTACATAGAATCATAACATAACCTGGTTGGATCCTTGTGTATTAATTGGGGGTACGGGAGAGTATAAATAGCCATGTGAACAATTCCAAAGTAGAATACCCATGTACGCCTGTTTAGTATAGCCATGTACAATTCAAGCCGTTCACATGTCGACTTTGTGCTCTAAATCACTGGTCACTGGTAGCTCTTTACTTATAGTAGATATTTCTATTACAGTTCTCTCTCACTGTTTACATACTGCATTTCTTCAGTATCTATATCTTACTTTACTGCATGATTATATTTTCTAACCTGCTATGAACTGTTGAGATGTATTGTGCTCGCTCCCGTCCTGACTGGACCTGTTGAAAATTTTACAGAGGATGATGAGGAACCCTGCACCCCTTACTTGGAGCTTGCCTAGATGACACTCGCAACCTGGACCCCTGGGGAGGTTCAGGCAGCTGCTAAGGATGATACTATTGCATAGTTTAGATAGTCTAGATTGTTTCTTTTTCCTGTTTAGTTGTTGTCCTTATTTTCAGAGTTGTATATTGTAGAGATGTTGAGACTTGTATTTCATTTCTGTTGTACCTCAGTTAAGAATTTCTTATCTATTTCATCGTGCTACATTCTACCTTAGATTGTGATTGAGATGTACCTCTGTGTTGGCCTACTTATGGAGAGTATTCATATTATGCTAGTTATAGTTCATGACCTAGAACATCGTTCTACCGTCGACACTGCGGCGTAGGCTGGGCGCTGTTACGTTCTCGTACCCTCACAGTGGGTGCGGGTCATGACAACTTTATATTACATTTTAATGTTTTGTTGTGAATATGGTTCAAAGTGGTTGTTTTCGAATTGAATTGAGCAGTGTTTGGAATGTATAACATGCAGTATAGAGCGTTATAAATGTGAAACAATAACCATTCAAAACGCTTTCAAAATGTCCTGACTTCTAAACCATATTAACTATTCATAACGGTTTTACATAACTATCCATAACGCTTTGAAAATAAAACGTAGCAGAAATTCAACCTATTAATGACATTTTTGAAAGAATTATCTATAACGCTTTGAAAAACATTTATAACACCCGATTTCATAACGCTTGGATTAAGAAAAAAACGTCATGGTTTTTGGTTAATGACAGTTTTTAGCCATCATTAAAAGGTAATTTTGTTGTAGTACATCGTCCTCGCTAGGTTGTGATGTCGTACGAGTCTGGAGTTGTACTCGTACAAGGCAAGATGATAAGTTCTCAAATGGTTATCTTTTATATTGTTATTTAGCAGCAAAGGA
Organism: Iris pallida; assembly: GCA_029216955.1. Lineage (NCBI taxonomy): Eukaryota > Viridiplantae > Streptophyta > Magnoliopsida > Asparagales > Iridaceae > Iris > Iris pallida. The sequence goes on along the minus strand of JANAVB010022397.1, from coordinate 8,776,995 downwards.
AACAGAGTATAGAAAACAATTTTCTTCATTCGATAAATGAACTAAGGTTACAAAGGCTTTCAATAGCCGAACTGAATTTGCCAGATTGGCTATAACACTCAGGTTCTCACTTGCCCACAAAGGATTTTATCGTTCCATACATCATGTCTTCTATATCTCGTTCACATCATCGTGTTGTAAGTCCGAGCGTCAATGCAGTGACACTCCTTAATACGCTACGTCATTCCATGCCTCAGCACGTTCAAGCGAAGCTCTACCGCGAGCATATCATTTCCTGAACCTGCAAGCAATCTAGGGGGAGATTAGTACTTTTGTCCTTGCGGTGCTGATCAAAGACCCACTTTACTAAACTGACATTAAGAAGTGTATTGGATCATGCAGCAGACAATTTAGTGATCTTTCTATCCTTGCCTTAGGGTCAGTTTTATGGCATATGTGAAAGCATTAAAACATGTTATCATGGAAAGCATGTTATCATTGAATTTATATAAGCAAACAAGCAGGCAACATACAATTCTCGTGTTGCTTCGTGGCACGACTTCTGATAAACTCGACGCACTCGCCTTTGCACCGACGCAAGGGGAATACGCATACCATCCTTCCATGTCGTGATATAAGTGATCGCTGTGTAGGATCTTTGTGCGCCTGCACTTTCAATCCGTTGTTTCTCAACTATATGAAGGTCACTGGCTTTAACACCATAATGGCTATTAAGGTACGAACGATGACTACTTCAGCCTAGGGTTCCATGCCCTGAAGTACTCCTCCCGAACAATACCAGTATTTGTGATGTTATATTTCAATGGTAGGTCGCAAGATGAACAGATTAAAATATCCCACATAATACCCATCTCAAATTCCCTTTCTAGATCGAACGGGTTCCGGCAACCGTCTACCACGTTGGAGGGATAAAACTTATGCTCAAGTTATCTGTGACCATGTAACGCGTCAAAGTCATACAACCATACAATTCGCCTATCTCTATTTCCATTGACATAATGTCCTAACTCAATGTTTACCAACGAAAGCCCCGAAGGCCATAAACATTTCGAAGGCACCATGCCACATTCGACAGTTCTACCACATTCGTGCCACAATGGTTCTCTTCTTCGCAACAAAGCCATCTTTGGTAAGTCTTGTTCACGTACTCACGCTTTGATATAGTTATTTGCTATTCCTTATGTTGTGCATTCGATGCACGCCTTGATTCAGTATTTCTATGTTCTATGCCTTACCGTTCAATGTGTTAGACTTATGTTTGTAAAACCCCCTACTTTTTTTAGTATTTTTATTTCTCTTCGATGCGTTCAATGGGTTAGACTTATGTTTGTAAAACCCCCTACTAGAAAGATTTTTCAAAATTAAATTTATTAAGTTTAGAAATATATGTAGATATTAAATAGGAGTTAAATTGATTAAAGGGAAGAAAAAAAAGGCAAACCCAAACCCCAGCGGAACCCGATAGCACCCCCCTTATTATTTACTAAGTATATATATACATATACAAAGAACGGGATATTCGCGACCGAGAGAAGTAGAAAACCCCAAAAACTTGACCTATGGTCGACCGCCGCCACACCTTGTGTAATGTCTGTGTTTTGTATTACGTATTCTGGTATATGTGTACGTATCTTGACTCGTATTTCATGTCTCTTGGCTGGGTTCGGTTAGGTTTGGCTTGATTTGGTTTGGTTTGGGTTGGAGTGCAAACTCCCACCTACTACTTCCCCCTTCTTTTATTAGCCGCTCACTTTTCTCTTTCTCCTCATTACTTCTCCTTCCCCCACCATTACTCTTCTTCACCTACAAGGAAGAGAGCTAGGCAAGTGTAACTTGCTTCACGAAGGAACTCCCATTTTGTTGTTCCATTTTCTTCTCCTCAAGATCTTAAGCCTCTTTAGTACTTAGTGTTTTCAAATTCCATGGCTCATTCTACGTAGATCTGAGTTTTAGTATTTTCGATCTTCTTGGTTTTGATCTCCTAAAATAGCTTGTTTTCGAAAACTAAGAGTTTCTTGCAGTAGGCCTCATGATTTTATACAAGTTTGGTTTTGGGATGGCCGGATTTCACCAAGTCCTGGCCGAGATGGAGTTCCTGAGCTTTTACGCATGTTTGCTTTGGCCATGGGGAGAAGATGAAGTTTTACGCACACGTTCTAACGTGTTAGCGTAGTGTTTAGCCCTTACGCCCACGTTTTACTTGTCAGCGTGTTATATTAGCCTTTTACGCCCATGTTTTACGTGTCAGCGTGTTATATCAGCCCTTATGCCCACGTTTTTCGTGTCAGCGAGTTATATCAGCCTTTTACGCCTATGTTTTACGTGTTAGCGTAGTTTCCTTTTTACGCCTATTCGATTTTACGCTCGGGACTCTCCCACTCGCGTAAAATCAAGCTAGCGTAAAATCCCTAGCTCGCGGAAGATTTTTACGAGCGTAAAGTTTGCCCGAGTTTTCCTCGCGTAAAGTTTTACTCGCGTGAAGTCTGCTCGAGGGTTCGCGCGCGTGAAATTTTACGCGCGTACAATCTCGCAAGCGTAAAGCTTGGCTAGCATAAATCCCATCCATATGCTCCCTTGCTCGCGTAGAGCTTGCTAGCGTAAAGTTTTAATAGCGTAACCGGTAGTACGTGCGTAGAAACTTGAGTTCCTATGGCGTACACCTTTACCTTTTATATATATTTTACGCCCATTTTATATCCTTACGCATTTTGTCATGAACTTGAAATTCACGAATTTATCTAATATGTTTAGAAATGATAATTGAACATGGCATAGTATGACAAGTATACCTGATATGATCATCTCGAATTGCTGTTGCGACGGCTAACATGACATGACACGACCTGACAAGAATGATTGACCTGGACACCGTGGACGATTGTGTTTGTACATATAAACAAGTACTGTCTTGCATCATGTCTAGGACGGGGACCCCTGAATACCACGGTCAGGGGCACCTACTGCAATTGACTAAGGCTAATTAACCAGAATAATTCAGTAGACATGAAGAGATTCCCCGCTACAGGTAATCCCGTTATCTGGGCGCATTCAGTGGACTTGTAGCCTACCGACGAGTAGGGCACATTTCCAGCACACAGTCATGTGGTGCACCATTAATAAACGGACATTCGACCTGGATAAACGGATGGTCTGCAGGGCTTGTGGCTATTGGGATAATCTCATTGCATCTTGCTAGTAACTAGGCCTGTGATAACCCTAGTTAGTTAATGTATCACGCCGTACTCATTGCTTGGCCGTGATTGATTGGATGGAGTCTAGCCCTGTCTAGTTGTCATGATCCTGTACAAAATTGTATCATGACCTGATTTCTTGTATCGATAAATGTTGAGGTACCAAGTTCAGTTCAGATGAAGGGTTACAACCCCGGTCCATGTTTGGTTTAAGGGTTGTAACTTGGGTATCTGAATAGTTCTATGGTTATCTTATCATATATCGTCATGATTATGTGTGCTTATCTTAACAATAAAGATCAGGTGCAAGTTTCTGTTCAGGCGAAGGGTTACAACTCCGGTTCTTGTTTGGTTTAAGAGTTGTAACCTGGCTTCCGGAGCAGTTCCTTATCCTCTCTCCATTTATTGTCTTATTTTTTTACCCTATGCCAAGACTAATCATGCTTTACTTACCAATAGTATTTTAGACGGGTTTCTATTTAGGTGAAGGGCTGCAACCCCGGTCCTTGTTTGGTTTAATGGTTGTGACCTGGCTACTTGAATGGTTTCTTCGTACTCAGTTTACTGTTGTTATCTCTATTAATATCAGTTCTTCATTTATTTATCATCTTTAATACTCTATTGTGATATGCTAGTTTTAGTTCCTAAGTGAAGCCTCCTTTGTGGCACTTGCTCTTTCTAGGGTCTGACCTAGCTGGTTTTGTGTGGCCAGATATCGGAGTAGCTCCAGTGGTTCTACCTACCTTCCAGCCAGATGGTGGCCACCAGGCATAACCCTGGCAACGAGTGGGTTTCTTTTGTTCTTCTACTTCATTGTAAATTATTCTTTTGAGGCGTTTAGCCGACGAGCACGTGTTAGCTCGATTGTACCTTTATTTACTGTCTGCCTACGGGCTATAACATGATTGACAAATCCTAGGGTTGATCATTTATGACTAAACTCTTGCTAGTCTTAACATTTTGTACGACTAGCTTCATGATCATCTAATATGTAATGTATGGGACGTCTTGCTATTATATATTTGGTGCTCTGACATCTTGGAACTATTATTGCTTGCTTGAGATTGAGACACTAGGCTTGTTCATGACCATAGGAGACTGTTGGCTTGTAGTTAAACCCTCATGTATCTAGACAGCCGTGACCGTATAGCGAGGTGGGTTGCACTTCAATATACGTAGCTGGCTATGTACGCCCCTGCTCTCCAGTATTCTGGTTCTGGGCGTGACATAGTTTAAGTGGTGGCCCATGCAGGTCTTGTAAATCAAGATATGTGAGGGTTTACCGAATAGATGTCTCAATCAGTACTCGCCCTTGATCTCTGCTCGTATCCTCTTGATCCCTGAGATTCTTGTCCTGATTACATGCTTGTATCGTTGATCTGTCCTGGTCCTTCCTTATTGTTCCCTATGTCGTCTTCTTCAGCGGCATTGTTCCTGGACCTGCCGATCAGCAAGGCAGAGCGCCACCTGCGGACCAGCAACAACCAGGAGATCAGGTCCAGCATTCAGGAGTGGCCTCCAGAGTCGAGCCTATTGGAGGAGAGCCACCAGTTCAGCCCGTCCAGCCTGCAGATCATGATGATGGCTCTTTGGTGGGTCTCATCCAATCACTATTAGCCTCACAGGATTGTCGAGGAGATGCCTTGCACCAGGCGGTGGCAGATGCTTTGACCAGAGGAGGTCATCAGGGTAACAGCGCGGCCAACAGCTTCAAGCGCTTGAACCCTCCCTTCTTCGATGGCAGTGAAGATGCTATCGCTGCTGATGCTTGGCTTCAGGACACGAAGGTGATTCTAGAAGCAGCCAGGACTCCAGAAGACGAGAAGGTGGCCGTGGTGTGCCTGCAGTTATTGGATCTTGCCCGCAGCTGGTGGACGTCGCAGGTCGTCATATTAGTGGCACCCATTGCCTGGGCAGTTTTCAGGTAAAGATTCCAGACCAAGTATTTCGATGTTGTAGCTCGGTACGACCTATTGACGAGGTTCACCAATCTAAAGCAGATGGGCAGGACGGTCGATGGATATGCGGCAGAGTTTTCCAGGCTTAGTTGGTTTGCTCCCACCTTGGTAGCAACCGAGTTCGATAGAGCCCAGTGGTTCCAACAGGGGCTTCATCTGGAGATTCTATTGGCAGTGGAGCAGTTTGAGCATCAGACTTTTGATGCAGTCTTGAGAGCAGCTCGGAGGTACGAGTATACCTTCCAGAGGATCGTGGATAGGACCGGAGGTCGGAAGCGATCCCACAGCCAGATGAATCAGTCTTCGGCACCAGCCCCGGCAGCCAGGGCTTTGACTATTGGAGCTCCGAGGCGGGCGGCCTCAGTGACGTCGGTTCAGCATTCTACCCCGATGCACCCTCAGCAGCAGAAGCAGAAGCAGTCTTCCGCAATGGGATGTTCATACTGCGGGAAGCCGGGGCATGTGGTATCAGAGTATCGCAGAGCACAGGGTTTGTTATTGGTTTATGGTGCCCCGGACGACAGGGTTGGAAACTGCCCGAACAGAGGGTGTTCATCGGCCTTCTCTAGTCCTTCAGTTAGAGGACCAGCACCAGTCCAGCAGTAGCAGCAGTTGCAGTACCCGTTTCCGAGGCCATTGCCGACGCAGGCCCAGGCATTCCAGCAGCAGAGACCGTAACAGTATGCCCAAGCCCAAGCCCTGATCCAGAGCAGGCAGAGAAATTTTCAGCAGAGGGATCCCGCACCCAGAGGACATGGTCAAGTGCTGGCTTTGACCATGAGAGAAGAAGGAATAGCACCAGGTGAGGTGGTGGCAGGTACTATTCTCGTCAACACCTTTCCAGCTTCAGTATTATTTGATTCTGGTGCCTCGCATTCATTTATGTCTGCACGATTCGCGACACGGGTAGGGCTGGAGCCCGAGTTATTATCAGTAAGGCTCAATATACTTACTGGTAACGGACTTGTGGAAGTAGATAGAGTGTTTTCCTCGTGTCGAATCGTAGTTAGCGGTAAAGAATTCTCCGCTAGATTGATAGAGTTCCCGATGGCCGATTATGATGTGGTCTTAGGGATGGATTGGTTGAGGGACCAGTATGCTAGGATAGACTGCCACGTTGGCAGGGTTGTTTTTAGCATTCCCGGCGAGCCAGAGTTTTTCTTCTCCCGAGGCGAAGTTGAACCTTCTCCTCCAGTATTACGGATGGCAGTAGCAGCAGTGTAGTTATCCCGGATCGTCGAAGAGTTTCCAGATGTTTTCCCAGAAGAGCTTCTAGGGATGCCGCCAGAGCGAGAGATCGAGTTCACCATCGACTTGATTCCCGAAACAGCCCCAGTGTCAGAAAGAGTCTACAGGATGGCGCCATCAGAGCTAGAGATACTGTACAAGATGATTGAATAACTCAGAACCAAGGGATTCATTCGTGCTAGTGGATCACCTTGGGGAGCCCCGATGCTTCTTGTGAAAAAGAAGAATGGTACGTCCAGATTATGTGTTGATTATCGTACCTTGAACTCAGTGACAATCAAGAACAGATACCCTCTCCCGAGAATAGATGACTTGTTTGATCAACTCAAGGGAGCGGCAGTATTCTCGAAGATTGATTTACGGTCAGGATATCATCAAATCAGAGTCAGAGAGCAGGACATCCCGAAGACAGCTTTTAGATCGAGATATGGGCATTGGGAGTTCCTTGTTATGCCATTTGGAACAACCAATACGCCGGCAGTATTTATGGACCTCATGAATCGTATCTTTATGCCTTATTTGGATCAGTTCGTGATTGTGTTCCTAGACGACATCCTGGTCTATAGCAAGAGTGAAGTGGAGCATGAGCAGCATCTCAGAGTTGTCCTCTAGATTCTCCGAGAGCACCAATTGTATGCCAAGTTCAGTAAATACGAGTTCTGGCTCGATCGTATTTCGTACTTGGGTCATATCATCACCCGAGGAGGATTGAAGTGGATCCCCAGAAGATCGTGGCCATAGAATCATGGCCAGTACCTAGCACAGTTGTAGAAGTTCGTAGCTTTCTTGGATTGGCCGGCTACTACCGGCGATTTGTTTCAGACTTTGCTCGAATTTCAGCGCCATTGACCCAGTTGACCCGCAAGGATGTGCAGTTTGCTTGGACAGCAGAGTACCAGGATTCTTTTGAGAAGTTGAAGCGAGGCTTAATCACGACACCCATTCTCACGCTTCCAAATGGAACCAGAGGATTCTCAGTATATTGTGATGCTTCAGACAGAGGTTTAGGATGTGTTCTGATACAGCATAGGAAGGTAATAGCTTATGCGTCACGCCAACTTCGTGATCATGAGAGGAATTATCCAACCCATGACTTGGAGCTGGCAGCAGTAGTGTTTGTGCTTAAGTTGTGGAGGCACTACTTGTATGGAGATAGGGTGGAGATTTTCACCGACCATAAGAGCCTGAAGTATGTGTTCACTCAGAAGGATCTTAACATGCGTCAGAGGAGATGGATGGAGCTTCTTGTGGATTATGATGTCAATTTGCAGTATCATCCAGAGAAGGCCAATGTCGTAGCAGATGCATTGAGCAGGAGAGCCAGAGTTTATCTTCTAACAGTGCAACCAGAGTTGTTAGCAGATCTTCAGAGGATAGGCATAGAAGTTGTCCTTCCTACCAATGCGACATTGATGGCCAGCATGGAAGTTCAGTCCACTATAGTCGAGAGGATCCGGATGGCGCAGTCAGCTGATTCCAAGCTTCAGCGACTCAGAGCAGAGTGTGAGGCGGGACGTAGAGCAGAGTTATGCATTCATGATGATGGTACACTTCGACATGGTAAGCGTCTTTGTGTACCCAACGGAGATATCAGACTGGAGATCATGGCAGAAGCTCACAGTTCGCAGTATTCCATTTATCCTGGTGGTACGAAGATGTACATTGACATTCGACAGCACTTTTGGTGGAATGGCATGAAGCGGGAGATAGCCCGGTTTGTCTCTCGGTGTTTGGTTTGCCAACAAGTCAAGGCTGAACATCAGAGGTCAGCTGGACTTCTTCAGCCCTTGCCGATTCCAGAATGGAAATGGGAGCATATAACCATAGATTTTGTGACTGGATTACCTAGATCCCCAGCTGGTAGAGATGCTATCTGGGTTATAGTCGACCGGCTCACGAAGGTGGCTCACTTTTTTCCCGTTCAGGGTAGGTCAGTCGACGGCTCAGCTAGCAGAGATGTACCTCAGGTTGATAGTCAGGATGTATGGAGTACCAGTCAGTATCACCTCGGATCGAGATTCCAGATTCACTTTGCACTTTTAGCAGAGTCTCCAGAAGAGTTTGGGGACCCGCCTCTAGTTCAGTTCAGCTTATCACCCGCAGACAGATGGTCAGTCGGAGCGCACGATCCAGACCCTTGAAGATATGTTGCGGTCATGTATACTCGACTTTGGTGGTTCGTGGAAAGATCACATGCACTTGGTAGAGTTCTCATACAACAACAGTTTTCAGGCCAGTATCCAGTTGGCTCCGTTCGAGGCACTGTATGGCAGGAAGTGCAGATCTCCGCTAGCATGGGACGATATTGGAGAAAGGCAGATGCTCGGTCCGAAACTTATTGCCCAGACAATCGAAGTGGTCAGAAGAGTCTGGGATCATCTTCGCGTTGCTCAAGATCGCCAGCGTCATTGGGCCGATTCTCATCGGCGCCTGTGTTTTGTATTACGTATTCTGGTATATGTGTACGTATCTTGACTCGTATTTCATGTCTCTTGGCTGGGTTCGGTTAGGTTCGGCTTGATTTGGTTCGGTTTGGGTTGGAGTGCAAACTCCCACCTACCACTTCCTCCTTCCTTTATTAGTCGCTCACTTTTCTCTCTCTCCTAATTACTTCTCCTTCCCCCACCATTACTCTTCTTCACCTACCAGGAAGAGAGCTTGGCAAGTGTAACTTACTTCACGAAGGAACTCCCATTTTGTTGTTCCATTTTCTTCTCCTCAAGATCTTAAGCCTCTTTAGTACTTAGTGTTTTCAAATTCCATGGCTCATTCTACGTAGATCTGAGTTTTAGTATTTTCGATCTTCTTGGTTTTGATCTCCTAAAATAGCTTGTTTTCGAAAACTAAGAGTTCCTTGCAGTAGGCCTCATTATTTTATACAAGTTTGGTTTTGGGAAGGCCGAATTTTACCATTACCTGGTCGAGATGGAGTTTCTGAGCTTTTACGCATGTTTGCTTTGGCCATGGGGAGAAGATGAAGTTTTACGCACACGTTCTAACGTGTTAGCGTAGTGTTTAGCCCTTACTCCCATGTTTTACGTGTCAGCGTGTTATATCAGCCTTTTATGCCCACGTTTTACGTGTCAGCGTGTTATATCAGCCATTACGCCCACGTTTTACGTATCAGCGTGTTATATCAGCCTTTTACGTCCACGTTTTACATGTTAGCGTAGTTTCCTTTTTACGCACACGCATCGCATGCCAGCGTACTTCGTTTTACGCTGAGCTGTTCGATTTTACGCTCGGGACTCTCCCGCTCGCGTAAAATCAAGCTAGCGTAAAATCCCTAGCTCGCGTAAGATTTTTACGAGCGTAAAGTTTGCCCGAGTTTTCCTCGCATAAAGTTTTACTCGCGTAAAGTCTGCTCGAGGGTTCGTGCGCGTGAAATTTTACGTACGTACAATCTCGCTAGCGTAAAGCCTGGCTAGCGTAAATCTCATCCGTATGCTCCCTTGCTCACGTAGAGCTTGCTAGCGTAAAGCTCACGCGTAAAGTTTTACTAGCGTAACTGGTAGTACGTGCGTAGAAACTTGAGTTCCTATTACGTACACCTTTACCTTTAATATATATTTTACGCCCATTTTATATCCTTACGCCTTTTGTCATGAACTTGAAAATCACGAATTTATTTAATATGTTTGAAAATGATAATTGAACATGGCATAGTATGACAAGTATACCTGACATGATCATCTCGAATTGCTGTTGCGACAGCTAACATGATATGACACGACCTGACAAGAATGATTGACCTGGACACCGTGGACGATTGTGTTTGTACATATAAACAAGTACTGTCTTGCATCATGTCTAGGACGGGGACCCCTGAATACCACGGTCAGGGGCACCTACTGAAATTGAATAAGGCTAATTAACTAGAATAATTCAGTAGACATGAAGAGATTCTCCGCTACAGGCAATCCCGTTATCTGGGTGCATTTAGTGGACTTGTAGCCTACCGACGAGTAGGGCACATTTCCAGCACACAGTCATGTGGTGCACCATTAATAAACGGACATTCGACCTGGATAACCGGATGGTCTGCAGGGCTTGTGGCTATTGGGATAATCTCATTGCATCTTGCTAGTAACTAGGCCTGTGATAACCTTAGTTAGTTAATGTATCAAGCCGTACTCATTGCTTGGCCGTGATTGATTGGATGGAGTCTAGCCCTGTCTAGTTGTCATGATCCTATACAAAATTGTATGATGACCTGATTTCTTGTATCGATAAATGTTGAGGTACCAAGTTCTGTTCAGATGAAGGGTTATAACCCCGGTCCTTGTTTGGTTTAAGGGTTGTAACTTGGGTCTCTGAATAGTTCTATGGTTATCTTATCATATATCGTCATGATTATGTGTGCTTATCTTAACAATAAAGATCAGGGGCAAGTTTCTGTTCAGGCGAAGGGTTAAAACTCCAGTCCTTGTTTGGTTTAAGAGCTGTAACCTGGCTTCCGGAGCAGTTCCTTATCCTCTCTCCGTTTATTGTCTTATTTTTTTACCCTATGCCAAGACTAATCATGCTTTACTTACCAATAGTATTTGAGACGGGTTTCTATTCAGGTGAAGGGCTGCAACCCCGGTCCTTGTTTGGTTTAAGGGTTGTGACCTGGCTACTTGAATGGTTTCTTCGTACTCAGTTTACTGTTGTTATCTCTATTAATATCAGTTCTTCATTTATTTATCATCTTTAATACTCTATTGTGATATGCTGGTTTTAGTTCCTAAGTGAAGCCTCCTTTGTGGCATTTGCTCTTTCTGGGGTCTGACCCAGCTGGTTTTGTGTGGCCAGATATCGGAGCAGCTCCAGAGGTTCTACCTACCTTCCAGCCAGATGGTGGCCACCAGGCGTAACCCTGGCAACGAGTGGGTTTCTTTTGTTCTCCCACTTTATTGTAAATTATTCTTTTGAGGCGTTTAGCCGAAGAGCACGTGTTAGCTCGGTTGTACCTTTATTTACTGTCTGCCTACGGGCTATAACATGATTGACAAATCCTAGGGTTGATCATGTATGAATAAACTCTTACTAGTCTTAACAATTTGTACGAATAGCTTCATGATCATCCAATATGTAGTGTATGTGACGCCTTGCTATTATATATTTGGTGCTCTGACATCTTGTAACTATTATTGCTTGCTTGAGATTGAGACACTAGGCTTGTTCATGACCATAGGAGACTGTTGGCTTGTAGTTAAACCCTCATGTATCTAGACAGCCGTGACCGTATAGCGAGGTGGGTTGCACTTCAATATACGTAGCTGGCTATGTACGCCCCCGCTCTCCAGTATTCTGGTTCTGGGGCGTGACACCTTGGTCCTTGCGTGCCATCTGGGCGGCCGTCGAACACCGGAGATGACCGGAGACGCGTGCGCTGCGCCGGACAGCACAGGGAAGCAACAGTAGCAGCGGCCTGTAAGGCCAACTTCGTGGCACGATTTTTGTGTCCTCGCTCAACCGATTTATGATCCGTCTTTTCTGGTATGCAGACAACCTCTACGAATACACTTCTCTTCAAATAGATATATTAAACTCGCATCATGTGCGATAAAAATAAGTTCCAAAATCGAGAAAAATTTAATTTTTCTGAACATTAGAACTGTCCCAATCACCCATGTTTGTGGTCGAATTTTGACTACCTTGTCCAAAATTTTAGAAAACTGTCTGAACAGAGTTTTAGACAACCTATATAAGACTAAAACCCAGTTTTTAGTTTTATTTTTAATCTAGTATATTTCTGTTAAAACAGCTTCAAACATTAGAAAAAATTAGTTTTTGAAAACCCAAAACCTCCGATATGACGTGCGTTCTGCCAGATCGGGCGACGTGGTCACGAGCCAAAAGCATCAAAAGGTGCGTATCGACTTCGCGGACGTGTGGGCTTTGACGGAATTCAAATTGGTTGCATGTGCGCCACAAATTTGATGCGTATCCATCAAGATACCCTATATCGGCCACTTTACAAACTAGGCCATAACTTTGTATACAATCGTTGATTCGATATGAAACTTGCGCCAACAAGACCATATCATTTTTTGGTCATGTATGCCATGTTTGGTCCGATTCCGAGAAGGTCGACCGGAACGCCTATTTGGCGGGCCCGCGACCCGTTCTAACGGGCAAAATTGTGCACGGTCCATCGAAATTCAATTTTGGACATATAGTTGGATTCGTCTCCTAAAATCGACCCGTAGACATATAGTTTGATGACTTTAGAGACAGTAGATATTGGCAAGCGTTTCGGTGCAAAACGGGTCCAACGGTGGATATCGTTTTGACCCAAAATTACGATTTGTCCCTGTTTCAGAATTTGACTTTTGGACAGGTTTTTCCTAGATATATCTTTCACACCGAGAAAGTTCTTGATATTTGTTTCAGCTTCCGGAGCCGTTCGTGGATTTTGAGTTTTCATTCCTGACGTACTTGATTATCGGATTGCCATTCCTACACCACCAGGCAAGATACCTTGCCACCTTACTTTGTGATTTACTTTATCTTATTCTCAGTTATTTATATTCAGTATTACTTATCTGTTGTTAGTATTATGTCACTGTGTGTCCAAGTCACACTTGGGTGGAAGCGATTGTATCGGTCATTTTTACTTGCTTTCGTTTTATTTTCTTGCATTGACTTAGCCTAGTGACCACCCATTGATGATGAGTATTGGTATATCTCATACGTACTTGACAAATGCTTTACTCCATGTTGTGAGTCACATGTAGGACACTTACTCGCGTAGTCGGCTGGCCACCGATACGTTTGAGGCGTACGACTGATATGAGTAACTGCCAATAGAATTGCATGTTAGTCGACTTGAAGGTTACTAGAGGTTCATATTAGTCATGGAGATGATGATACTAGGATTTGGGTGGGGAGAATAATACCTAACATATGGGCTTCTTTTGTACTTCCTTGATTACCTGTGCGCTCCACCGGAGACGCAGGCTCTAGGTGCCCTCTGACGTTTTCCAGAGCATTATGGACATACCCCCTTGCACATGATGCCCTCTAACGATCTTCGGACAATACAGACGGAGGCCCCTGGTGCCCTATACGGGAACTATGCCGATCCTATCTATAACCATGGCTCATGCGTTGAAGGATTTTATCTCAAACTGCATGTTCACAGTAGAACGGTTAGGGTCCCTATTGCATGCACCTTTCCTTTTATTTATATTATCACAGATTATATGGTATATTCTTTATGTATCTTGTTACGTCCCTCTGAGGACCTGGTGATCTCTCTAGGTGTACTTTCATTATTTTTGCAGGTGTTCTAGCCAAGGCCATGATCTTCTCCATTCTTTCCAGGAGGATTGTCCTTGGGTCGTCTAGCTACTTTACTTTCACATTATTTTCTTGTATTTTTCTTCTCAATTAAAGGGTTTGTATTGGATCTGTCTCTGCCCAACTTTTGTAGAAATGATAAATTCAATGTTGATTTTTATTATACATTTATTTTCTGATTGTGGATGAGATTAGTTGTCATGGATTACTGTACTTTACAGCTTATGTATACATACAAGGATTCCACATATTGGAGTATACTTCGTATATATGCAGCTGGCATGTCTACGTACTTAGTCCTAAGTATTTTGGGACTTGAACATTACATGTTTTTGTGGTGGCCCATGCAGGTCACCTTTATCACTTCGGTTACATTATTGTACCGATGTGAGCTTGCGTATAGGACTAGAATCTAGGTATCTCATCTACATGCTTGATCTCCTCCTTTGATTCCAATTTTGAAATCTCGTCCGACTACCATGATTTCCTTCTGCTTGATTCCTTTCCACTGTAACTCTTATCTTTTTCTTCGTGCTTGATCGAGAGGTTAGGAAAATGACTCACACTAGTTGTACGTAATATATTGTTCAATCACCTTAATAGTCGACTCTTCTAGATTGGGTAGTATACCTTACGGCCTATCACCCTATGTTTTTATAACCCATTAATAAAGTATAACTGGGAGACACTAAATATATGCTAGTGTAGGAAGATATCTTTACCGGGAGTATAGAGTTTTAGTAGTCCATACCCCATTGGTCAACCAAGGCTTGATAGAAGAGACAGTAGGACGACTATATAGACACGAACATCGAATAAGATGTAGATTCTTAAGGAACTTGAACTACTTGTGTTTTCTTTCCACCATAAATCTTGCGCACTTATACTTTTGAACTATATTGACCAATACCGCTATTATAGCCTAATTTTACAAGCTTATTCTTTATCGAGATTTTTCAGGACATATGTTTACTGGGGACACCCACTAACATATTGTCTAATTAGAATCAGTGTATTATGGTCTGATCAACCTTAGTGTGCTTGGTTCGCTCTTCTTACTCTACGTGGATTGAGATATAGTTAACAAATATACTTGTTTCTAGGATCTCATCAGCGACTGCCTTGACAATTCTCTTTTAAATTATTCTGTCACCTTTGAACCATATATTCATATTCGATAATATCTTCTTTGAACTACTTATTGTTTTTGTCTTTCACTTATTTTAGAAAGATGGAACGCTCGTACTTGATAAATAGACATAAAGTATTCCCCTTTTGACCATGATAGTTGTATACACAAGTATAGCTACCATCGACCGGTCATGTGACTACAACCTTGCCTTGAGTTACTTGTCCTCCCCTCGACCCTAAAAACTAATATCGTGACCTTCTAGTCATTTGAATTTGAGAATGATTAGGGTCTTACCCTTAGTCAAAACACCAACCTAGGAGACTAACTAGTCTCAAGGAACTAATTATTGTGAGTCTCTTGAATCTTGCATTAACTAGCAACCCTTATGCCTTAACACAACCCTGACTCGACCAAGCCCATAATTTAGACATGAAAGGAATAGACAGAAACGAGGACAAGCATTTACTTTGACATACACCCACCTCGAGATTAGGGATCCAGCACATGTTATTCTAGGTATACAATTCTATTATTAAAAGACGTGACTTAGCATTAGAACAATACCCTCACTAGCTTAGCCAATATCTGCAGCATAACACTCCATTATATTGATTTACTAGTTATCAACAAGCAATGCATGAGCACCATGTTCAACACCATTAAAAATCCTATGACTATAGTCTGACCGGCTAAACACAAATAGAAATTTATGACTTAGTCGTTAGAGGTCCTTCATATGACGTGTCATAAAGTTTGTTACACCCATCGATAACTCTCGTATACTATGGACGAGTGGATCATTCTATTTTATCGACGCGTGTGTCATTGTATACAATCATTTACCATTTTTTATAAATTGGGGTACGATCCTCGAATTTGATTCATATCTGCCATATCACATTATCTATTACGTCATGCCTTATTCTTTATTATCAAAAGTTAAGGTACAATATCACGACCTTGAAATTTTGTAACCTCATAAGTCCTCAAACCATATCTTAGTTTCTGGAGGGAATAGATTTCAAGCCCTCCTTAATATTAGGGTTTAGAGAATTATTGGTTTATTATGATAAGTTGGTTCCCACTAGGAGGATAATTATTGCCTCATGAACACCCACTTTCTATTTAGATCATTTGATGTTCTCTGTCGTGATATTGATATTCGGAGCACGAGATCAGTTGTTTCCCTTCAACAAATTCCATATACAAGATCTAGACGAGTCCACCATCATCTAGTATATCATGTCCCACTCAAACATGTCCCATTGTACTCTATTTTCATGACACAACTTTCCAGTCAAAAATGTTAACTATAACCTTTACCGTAATGCCGATGCACTTTTCTGAATTTAATTGGAGATCCAATCTCGACTCAAACATTTCGACCCAATATATGGTTGTGATCTACTCGAAGTCCACTACGCACATACCCCTAGTATGCCACTCAACTGAGTCTTCTTATGATACTTAAACACAAAAGTCACGGAAGGCGTATTCTCGGGCTTTAGGAACATGGTTAAACAACCCGGCTAAAAATAATTTTGCCCGACCACTTGACTTGGAACCTATATAAGATTACCCTAACCTAATAGGAATGGCTCAGATTGATGTCATAGCATCTCATCTAGTCAATATAGACTAAACCCTATGATTCATTCAATCAAAGATCGATGTCCAATTAGGGAATCCATTAAGACCCAATTAAACCCATCCTTGCATATCGCCATATTTAGGCTATAAAAACCAAAATTAATGAAATAGATCCTTATACCTATTATGTAGTCCCCATCTCTTGGTCCACTAGTTCTTTTTCCATAAATTTTGTAACCATATCTCTTGTAGCCTATGTTATGAGATAAATGGAATCATGTTGTTCCAACTTATTTTTCGTTATGCTTGACTAAGACCTTCCTACTGTCTTGATGAAATATAGTCAATGCATGGGCAATATTAAATGAGTAATACTTAGGCTTCCCATAGAGTATATGACTACGATCAGAAGTAACTCATATCCTCAACATCTCAGTGAAATTTGATCTTCTTAGAAGTCTTGTTACCGTGCTTTCTATGTTTAAGCAATTTCTATAAGTTAGGTAGTACCTTGAACTTAGCATACTCTCTCTCTCTCTTAGATATAGGATGATATTTATAACCATTGTACCATCTGTTTGGAGGTTATGATGTGATCTTTGTACTGTATTTTATATTCCTTTCTCGTACGTTTAGATAAGCCACAACGAAAGATAGAAACCTTGATCCTTCAAATTTTGTTCTATTATAGAATCGTGTCTTAGTTTCAATTTCAAGAAAGGAATTTTCTTAGGGTATAGGCAAGCCTCTCTAGACTGCAAGGTTCTTGAATTAGCAGATGATTAAGGTAGATCGATTCCACATAGGCTAAAATTTAGTGGTTCATAATGTCCATATTTATTTGTATCAATTGATACCCTCTACCGTGACTTTGATATTTTGAGCACAACACGAGCCGTTCCCTTCAAACAAATTTTACACTCATGGACTAGACCAATCAAACTACATACATGACATAAATGTCCCGCACAAACAAATCTTCTTGTGCTCTATTTCAATCTTACTATGGCACAATTACCTTAGAACAAACCATGGATGCCTATCTTGTTCCATTTGATTTTAACCATGCCAATGTCGACAAATTCCATTAACTAAACTAAGTACTATGATCCATGCAAGACGCTTCACATCTATGGCACCTGGATTCTGTCTAAGCAAGCACATGTCTCCGACACGATATCAAACACCAATCCCGTCCCCACTAGTCCTACGACTTAAAGTTCTAGACCCTTACCTAATCATATTCTATAACATGGTTTCCATAATCATTATAGATTCTCATCACCTGGCCGTAAATTTTCTTTCCCCTAAGTTCTTCAAGTTTATATCTTAGTTTCCCATGTCAGGCAAAAACTGAAACTCCCTTGAACCGAAACATGTTAGTTATATTCGAACCTGATGTTCCTAATATCTTGTGGAGAGCATGGTCGATAGGAACGAGGTTATATCGTAATAATCCTCTTATAAAAGTTAGTGACTAAGAACACCATGGCAATATCGAGGCTCCTTTTAGGATTAGTGACTGCGGTAAGAAGTGTCCAATATTCGCGAGCCTCTCGTTAGAAATTGTTCTCCTCAAAAGTCCTATAATGATGATTTTTTTGGGTTAGCCAACTTCTATAAGTTGGGTAGGGCCTTAAACCAAGAATACCTTATCTTGTAGGATATGGAGCAAATGTGGATTGCTTTTACAATTACCTCCCTCTTTTCGAAAACCGAGATATGAATTTACGTACTTACCCTCCCTTCATCTCATTGTTCTTTAATATTAATATTATTTTTAATTTCGAGGGCAAAATTCTTATAAGTCTGGTAGGATGTAAAACCCCTACTTTTTATATAGTATTTTTATTTCTCTTTGAATTTTTTTCCAGTATTCATTACTATTCGATTTAGAATCTAAATTTGCATAAATATATATATATATATATATATAGATGTTACTTCGTTCTCTATTTACTGTATATAAAGTTAACATAAGGATTATATATATATATATATATATATATATATATATATATATATATATATATATATATAATGGGCCGGCAACGAAACGGTGGAGAGCATCCGAGTGAACGGATTAAGAATCGGCCGCGAGGCCGACGCGCTGAGGTGGTCGCTCGAGGCTTCGGGGGCATTTTTGGTGAGGTCAGCGAGAATGGCTGTCCGAGGAGGGGGGCAACCGCACCAGCCCACCAAGCACTATTGTCACTCCTGTATCCCTAAGAAATGGTCCTTCCTTATGTGGAGGGTCATTAGAAAGAAACTGCCAACCGACGATATCCTCAATACCATTAGGATTTGCTTGGCATCTGCCTACAATTGCTATACTGACCGTCAGATGGAGACCATCGACCACATCTTCTGTCAAGGGAGCCTACCAGGCAGCGTCTGGAGGACCCTCAACCAGCACTACACTATTGAGCCGGAGGGGGGTCGCTTCCACGATCTTGCGGTCTCATGGGGTTCAGCCTCCCACGGCCACCAGATCGTCGCAGCGGCCGCCACGTGGGCGATTTGGAAGAACCGCAACAAGGCTAGATACGAAGGTCACCAATACTCGGCAGACCAGCTAACTCGAGAAGTCTTCCGCCAATGCCGCAAATGGAACAACTTATGCTCCTACAGCCCAAGAGCATTCTGGTCCTCGCTTAACCCCTGACCCCAGGCGTTGTGGATTTCCCCCTCTTATTTCATTTTGGTGGTATACTTGTATAGTCGTCCTTTTTTGACTTGTATACGGGTCAGGCGTCCGGTTTTCTGCCTTCAGCCTTGATTAATAAAAAGAGGGGGTTTTGTTAAAGAAATAAAAATAAAAAAATAAAATAAAAAATAATATATATATATATATATATATATATATATATATATATATATGTATTATATATATATTTGAACTCTAGTAAATATGTTCATATTGCCTTATAAATGTTATGTATAAAATATTTTATATGAATCAAGTGTTTAGGTAAATAGGTATATGTCATAAAAAAAATATACACTTATTTTAGTAAAATTTCTATTTAAGCATTTTTGAGTAAATTTAAAATTTCCTTGAGTTTCAAGGGTTTTAGATAAATTTGTTATGTATTTTAGTGATAATAACAAAAAATAAGATTATTTAGAAGTTATTCAAGATTTTTGGAATTTAAATTTTACTAGTAAGATTTTTCAAAATAAATTTATTAAGTTTAGAAATATATGTAGATATTAAATAGGAGTAAAATTGATGAAAGAGAAGAAAAAAAAAGGCAAACTCAAACCCCAGCGTAACCCGATAGCACCCCCACATTATATACTAAGTGTATATATATATATATATATATATATATATATATATATATATATATATATATATATATATATATATATATTCAGAGAACGGGATATACCGAGACCGAGAGAAGTAGAAAACCGCCAAACCCTGACCCATGGTCGACTGCTGCCAAACCCTGGCCCTCGCACGCCTCCTGGGCGGCCGCCGGTCACCGGAGATGGACGGAGACACTCGCGCAGCGCAGGGAAGCAACAGTAGCAGTGACCTATAAGGCCAACTTCGTGGCACGATTTTTGTGTCCTCGCTCAACCGTTTTTCTATCCATCTTTTCCAGTATGTCGACAACCTCTACCAATACACTTCTCTTCAAATAGATAATTTTAATTCGCATCGTGTGCAACGAAAAACGAGTTCCAAAATCGAGAAAAATTCGATTTTTCTGAACATTAGAACTGTCCCAGTCATCTATGTTTGCGGTCAAATTTTGACCACGTTGTCCCAAATTTTAGAAAACCGTCTTCACAGAGTTTTAGAAAACCAATACGAGACTAAAACCCAGTTTTTAGTTTTATTTTTAATCCATTATATTTCTGTTAAAATAGTTTCAAACATTGGAAAAAAATTAGTTTTTGAAAACCCAAAACCTCCGATATGACGTGTGTCCCGCCAGACCGGGCGACGTGGTCGCGAACCGAAAGCATTGAAAGGTGTGTATCGCCTTCGCGGACGTGTGGGCTTTGACAGAATTCAAATTGGTTGTATGTGCGTGACAAATTTGATGCGTATCCGTCAAGATATCCCGTATCAGCCACTTTACAAACTAGGCCATAACTTGCGCCAACATGACCATATCATTTTTCTGGTCCTGTATGCCAAGTTTGGTTCGATTCTGAGAAGGTCGACCGGAACGCCTATTTGTTGGACCCGCAACCTGATCCAACGGGTGAAATTGTGCACGGCCCACTGGAATCCAACTTTGAACATATGGTTTGGTTCATCTCCTCAAACCGGATCCATAGACATATAGTTTGATAACTTTAGAGACCATAGATACTGGCACACATTTCGGTACAAAATGGGTCCAACGGCGGATATCGTTTTGACAAAAAATTACAATTTTTCCCCTGTTCCAAAATTTGACTTTTAGACAGGTGTTTCCTAGATATATCTTTCACACCGGGAACGTTCTTGATGTTTATTTCAGTATCCGGAGCCGTTCGTGGATTTTGAGTTTTCATTGCTGACGTACTTGATTGTCGGATTACCATTCCTGCACCACCAGGCAAGATACCTTGCCACCTTCCTCTGTGATTTACTTTATCTTATTTTTGATTATCTATATTCAGCATTACTTATCTATTATTAGTATTATATCACTATGCGTCTAAGTCACACTTGGGTGCAAGCGACTGTATCGGTCATTTTACTTGCTTTCGTTCTATTTTCTTGTATTGACTTAGCCTAGTGACCACCCATTGATGATAAGGTATTGATATATCTTATATGACCTTGACACATGTTTTATCACGTGTTGTGAGTCACATGTAGGACAGATACTCGAGTAGTTGGCTGGCCACTGATACGTCTGAGGCGTGTGACGGATAGGAGTAACTGCCAATAGAATTGCATGTTAGTAGACTTGGCGGTTACTAGAGGTTCATATTAGTCATGGAGATGACGATACTAGGCATTGGGTAGGGAGAACAATACCTAACATATGGGCATCTTTTGCACTTCCTTGATTACCTGTGCTCTCCACCGGAGACGCAGGCTCCAGATGCCCTCTGACATTTTCCAGAGCGTTATGGACGTACCCCCTTGCACATGATGCCCTCTGAGGAACTTCGGACGTTACAAACATGGGCCCCTGGTGTAACGCCCCAGTCCCAAATTACGTTGGACTAGGAACGTAGACATGCCAGCCTTATAATAAATATACGTAAGCTGTAAAATGCAGTAGAAACATAACTAACTCTCATCCACACAAAATAAATGAATAAAAGATATCATAAAATGATAATGAACTGTCTTGATACAATATGTTGGGCGGAGACAAATCCGCTACCAACAAATAAGGAAAAAAATATATGAAAAATAAAATGAGTTTGGCGAGCGAAGCGATGACGATCAAAGTACAATCATCCTCGAAGAAATAGCAAAGATCACGGCTAGAGCTAGAACACCTTCGAAAGACAAGAGCACACACCTGGAGAGATAACCAGGTCCTCAGAGGGATGTAACAAGACACATAATTTTATGCCATATAAACTGAATAAATATTGCTCAAATAAATAAGTCAATTGAATTATAACATGGTCCAATACACACCTATTGAACTAGCTTACCACCCCCAACCAAACAAGGACAGAAGATGGTAAACTAATGCACGGTGACGTATCTTTCCATGCTATGAATCCATTATGGTATCCGGACCCCAACAAGGTTCAATACCTTCTCATCGAAGTAGTAAGTCACATCTACAACCAAACAAGGACAAGATGTGACGAACTAATCCGCGACAAGTTATTGTTCCAAGCCACGGTCAGATACAAGTACCCAAACCAAAAGTACTCGTACCTAACGGATAAAGGTGCCTAACCATTCTAAGTAAAATGTAGTTAAGAACAATCCTTCCTACGCATGGGCCCTGGCTAAATAGGATCGGCGTAGTCCTCCCTTGGGGCACCAGAGGCCCAATCAGTAAGAGCATAACGTTCTGCAGAATGTCAGTGGCCGTCAGTAATCATGTGTCATCAACCCCGTATATCCAGCGGAGCTTCCGGGTCACAAGGGAAAGTGTATCGAAGCCCATACGCTAAGGAATTGTCCTCCCCACCCAATGCCTACTATGTTGTATCCACAACAGAGAACCTCTATAACCGCTAAGTCAAACTAGCATGCAACCTCTATTAGCGGTTATTCTTATCGCACGACTTATACGGACCGGTGGCCAGCCAGTCACGCTTGTCCGTGTTCTACATGTGACACAACTTCGTGTTACAACGTGTCAAGGCCAATGAATGCAACACACAAGGTGGTCCCTTAAATCTATATTTAATATGTAAGAAAAATAATACATAGCAGGAAATATAAATAAACAGTAAGTTCTAACAGGTTATGCCATGTATCACAGTTTATTTTGCATAAAAAAATAATGAATAATGCATGAAATATGAACTAAAATAAATAAATAGTAAATGGCAGGGTGTCTTGCCTGGTAGGACACCTAGTGTACTGCAATGATCAATGTGGCACGAACTGCAACTTTGGGTAACAACTACACAAGGTGACATCTGATGGTGGCACGGACAGTTCCATTGGGTTCAGAATGGTCAAATTAGTTTACGTCAATAGGTGGAAGGAAAGAATTGGCAAATGAATAAGAAGATTGGGATTGGTCATGGACATGAGATTGATCGATAAAATTTGGATAAATAATATATATGATTTTAGAAAACTATTTATGACACTCGAGAAAGAAAAAAAATTATACTAGTTAAAATAGCTTTTAGATAAATATTTGAAGATATAAGAAAAATGGTTTTCAGGCAAAACTCTAAGTTTGTAGAAATATGGTTTGAGATAGAAACTATATTAATTAAAATATCTGAGAAATACTAGTAATTTATTTATAATTTTTGAAACTAAATTTATGGGTCAAAATATTTATTTTTAGAAAATTTCTAAAATAATAATAATATAATACTAAGAACATGATAACATTAAGATGCTAGTACTACTACTATCTTGTATTTTCAGAATATAGCATGCTAAAAATAAAAGATACATAAATCAATTAAACAATACAATAACCTAATAATATCTAACATTAATGTTAATACTTATTAAAAATTATGATCATCATAATAATAATAATAATAATAATAATAATAATAATAATAATAAGATAACATATACTAAAAAGAAGAAGAAAATAAAAATAACCAAAACACAAAAACAATCAACAACAATTGATATAAACAAAAAAAACAAATAATAGAAAAAAACAAAATACAACAGTTGCTCCTCTTCGAATAAGAAAAGGGAAGACAAGAAAAAAGGAGAGAGAGAGAGTGGAATTTAGTGAGAGAGAGAAGTGAGAAGATCGAGAGAGAGGCTGGGGAGCGACGGAGCAGTGGAAAGGCTCGACGGAGAGCGGAGAAGGGGAAGTCGGTCGGGGACGGGGGTGTACTGCGCGGAGGTCGGCGGTGTGGGGGCGCACGCGCCTCCGGCGCGGTGGCGACAGCGGGTGGCCCGCTCGCGACGAGGTGGCCGAAGCGCGACTCAGGTTGGCCTTGGTTGAGGCGGAGGCGGTCGGGAGAGGAAGGAGCGAGAGGCTATGCGGCTCGTCGGCGGGCGGCAAGGGTTTACGGAGGAGAGAGGAAGGGCGGCGAAGATTTGGTCGGGGTTGGTCGACGCCGGCAGGAGAGACGGAGAGGGGAGAAGCAGCTTTTGGGGGTGGTCGTAGCGGGGGCTAGGTCGGCCGGCGGTTGCGCGGAGGAGGCTGCTCTGGGTCACCGGCGCGCGCGGCTCGCGACGCACGGCGAGGGATTCGGTGGCCGATAGAGTTCAGCGGCGCTCCAGATCTGGGTTTCGACCCAGATCTCGTCGGTGGTGGCGAGCACGACGGAGGGCGAGGCGCAGAGAAGATGACGATGAGGGTTTTGGCTACAGCGCGGCGGGAGGCACCGGACGAGTGAGGGTTCGGCGAAGGTACGGTCGGCCGGTCGGAGAGGCTGGCCGCGGCGGATATCCAACTGCGGTGAGACGATGGAGGGACGAGCGGGAGGCTGGTCACAGCGAATCCGGTCGTCGACGGCTTGCGGAGGTAAGTCCGATTCCAATTTTGTCATTTGTTTCTGGTGATTTTTGATGGGGTGGCGGTGGTCGCCCAAACCGGTCGTGGTGGCTGGGATGATGGGGATTTTGGGTCGTGGTGGCTGGTAGGGGTCTGTGGTTTGGTTTTAGGTGTAGGCCAGGAAGAAGATGGCTGGGGACGGAGGTTGGCTGGGGTTCCGACGAGGGTTGGCCGTGGTGTCGGGTCACGACATTGGGGTTATAGTGGCAGAGGTGATGTACGAGGTGGTGATGGGTCTTGGATAGGACTGGTGGCTGGATGATGATGATGGTCGTGGCGATGGTGACGGGGTGTGATGATGATGACGGCGATGGTGGTGGCATCGGGGAGATAGGGATTTGGCCGGGGTAGCGAGGAGGCGGTGGTCGGGACAGATAGGGTTAGGAATTCGTTTGTGTCGGGATATGTCAGACACGAAAATAATGTTTTTGTAAAAAGATGGAATAAGAATTATACACTGACACAGCACACGCACTTGTGGTGGAGGAAATTGTGGAGAATAAAAATTTATGGATGAGTACCTGCCTTTTATAGGATGTGGGAATCCCAAGTCGGAGAAGGATTAGGAGTAGTTTAAATCCCAGTTAGATAATACGGTATTCATTTTAAATCAAATTCAATAAATTTCAATAAATCAATTTCAAATATAGATATTATTTTAACTATTTAAATAAATCTATAAAATCAAATAAAGATTTAAATCTCCACCATAATTTTAAAATATATTTTCCAAAAATACTAATAATAATAATTTTGAAAATTATATTATTATTTAAAAATAAACTAATAAATAATTATGAAATATATATGTATTCCCAAATAATATTTACATAAATATACTTTTCTAATATACCATTTTATAGAAAAAATTATTTATTATTATAACTGTATAAATGAAAGGCTTTTTATAATTAAAATCATAAACTTGAAAATTTGGTATGATAGCTAAAAATAATTATTATCTATATTACAAAACTATAAAAATAGAAAAAATGTTTTTTAAAAATATGTATGCTCGCACATATTCGCACTCGTCGAACAATTACGAAAAACAAAATTTCGTGCACGACGTATAATGCAACTACACGACATACAATATACAAAATTAAAAAAATCGGTATCAAATTTATAAAAAAATATTAGAAATTTAGAAATTTTACATCCTACCCAACTTAAAACAATTTCGTCCTCGAAATTAAGAAGTAGTAGGGGGTGAGAAGGCACAAAGGGGTAGCGATGAGGAAAAAATCAATTCACAATGTTCAACACAAGATGTATTAGGAAATCGTGATTTAGATAAATATGAAAATAATTATGGATATGGCTAATTAATGCAAGAGTGAAAATAATCAAGGGTTAAAGTTTAATCAAGATAACCTGCAATAAGGAATTGTATGGTATCATGAGAAATTAAATTAGAGACCTAGAAGATAAGATTTCTTGAGAGTAGGTTGAGAGCACGATTAAGAGGACGAATTTGATTTACTCCTAAATTAAGCGATTAGAAAGTCATGATAGTAAATATAGGGCCGTAAGGGCGAGTAGTTTAGGATGAAGATATAGGAATATCGAGTGAGAATAGTCATAGTCGATAGGATGGCTAGAGAAAGTTCTAGTATAACGCCTTCGTCCTTCTAAAATAGGTGAAGGCGAAAGCAACATAGAGTTTGAAGGAGGCATTATCGAATACGAATACGTGGTTCAAGGGCGACTGAATAATTCAAAAGGAGTCGCCAAGGCAGTCGCGGATGGAACTCTAGAGGGCAAGTTTAATTATGTCCTCATCCACGTAGAACGATAGATAAAGCGAACCAAAATGCACTAGGTTGATCAGACCATCATGCACCGGTTCTGATTAGACAATATGTTAGTGGGAGCGACCCAAATAACGTATGTCTTGAACAAGCTCGATAAAAGAATAAGCTTACAAAAATTAGGCTATATTAGCATCATTAGTCTAGATAGTAAAATAACATAGGCACGTGAGATTAATATTGATAGAAAGCAGAATTAGTTCAAACTCCTTAAGACTCTATGTTACATCCTATGTTGGTCTCTATACAGTCGTCCTATAGTCTTCTTGTCCAAGTCCTTGGTTGGCTAAATGGGTTAGGGTCCTCTACATTCTAGAATCTAAGTAAACTTGCTAATATAGGTCACAAGGACAAAGGGTTTGCTAGGTCATAAGGTATTCTACCCAACTTAAAAGAATTAAACTAATGGTATTTTGGGACAAAAGAATATGTCTAACTAGTAGGGGTCACCTTCCTAACCTCTAGCAAGCACGAAGGGGAGATAAGAATAATGATAGAGGGAATCAAGCAAGATGCAATCGATGAGTCGAACGGTAGTTCAAATATAGAATCGAGGAAAGAGGTCAAGTATGTGGATGAGATCCTAGACTTCTAATCCTATACGCAGGCTTGCTTGGTATGATAAAGTAACCAAACTATTTATCTTGACCTGCATGGGCCACCACAAAAATATGTAACGCCCCAGTCCCAAAATACGTAGGACTAGGAACGTTGACATGCCAGTCGTATAATAAATATACGTAAGCGATAAAATGTAGTAGAACCATAACTAACTCTCATCCACACAAAATAAATGAATAAAAGATATCATAAAATGATAATGAACTGGCTTGATACAATATGTTAGGCGGAGACAAATCCACTACTAACAAATAATGAAAAAAATACATGAAAAATAAAATGAGTTTGACGAGCGAAGCGAAGACGAACAAAGTGCAATCATCCTCGAAGAAATAGCGATGATCACGGCTACTAGAGCTAGAACACCTGCGAAAGATAAGAGCACACACCCGGAGAGATAACCAGGTCCTCAGAGGGACGTAACAAGACACATAATATCATGCCATATAAACTGAATAAATATTGCTCAAATAAATAAGTCAATTGAGTTATAACATGGTCCAATACACACCTATTGAACAAGCTTACCATCACCCCAACCAAACAAGGATAGGAGATGGTAAACTAATTCACGGTGACGTTTCTTTCCATGATATGAATCCAATATGGTATCCAGACCCCAAGAAGGTTCAATAACATCTCATCGAAGTAGTAAGTCACACCTACAACCAAACAAGGACAATATGTGACGAACTAATCCGCGACAAGTTATTGTTCCAAGCCACGGTCAGATACAAGTACCCAAACCAAAAGTACTCGTACCTAACGGATAAAGGTGCCTAACCGTTCTAAGTGAAATGTAGTTAAGAACAATCCTTCCTACGGATGGGCCATGGCTAAATAGGATCGGCGTAGTCCCCCCTTGGGGCACCAGAGGCCCAATTAGTAAGAGCATAACGTTCCGCAGAACGTCAGTGGTCGTCAGTAATCATGGGTCATCAACCCCATATCTCCAGCGGAGCTTCCGGGTCACAAGGAAAAGTGCATCGAAGCCCATACACTAAGGAATTGTCCATCCCGCCCAATGCCTACTATGTTGTATCCACAACAGAGAACCTCTATAACTGCTAAGTCAAACTAGCATGCAACCTCTATTAGCGGTTATTCCTATAGCACGGCTTATACGGACCGGTGGCCAGCCAATCACGCATGTCCGTGTTCTACATGAGACACAACTTCGTGTTACAACGTGTCAAGGCCAATGAATGCAACACATAAGGTGGTCCCTTAAATCTATATTTAATATGTAAGAAAAATAATACATAGCAGGAAATATAAATGAACAGTAAGTTTTAACAGGTTGTGCCATATATCACAGTTTATTTTGCATAAAGAAAATAATGAATAATGCATGAAATATGAGCTAAAATAAATAAACAGTAAATGGCAGGATATCTTGCCTGGTAGGACACCTAGTGTACTGCAATGATCAATGTGGCACGAACTGCAACTTTGGGTAACAACTACACAAGGTGACATCTGATGGTGGCACGGACAGTTCCATTGGGTTCAGAATGGTCAAATTAGTTGGGGTCATAGGTGGAAGGAAAGAATTGGCAAAGGAATAGAAAGATTGGGATTGGTCATGGACATGAGATTGATCGATAAAATTTAGATAAATAATATATATGATTTTAGAAAACTATTTATGACACTCGAGAAAGAAAAAAAATTATACTAGTTAAAATAGTTTTTAGATAAATATTTGAAGATATAAGACAAATGGTTTTCAGGCAAAACTCTAAGTTTGTAGAAATATGGTTCGAGATAGAAACTATATTAATTAAAATATCTGAGAAATACTAGTAATTTATAGATAATTTTTGAAACTAAATTTATTGGTCAAAATATTTATTTTTAGAAAATTTCTAAAATAATAATAATATAATACTAAGAACATGATAACATTAAGATGATAGTACTACTACTATCTTATATTTTCAGAATATAGCATGCTAAAAATAAAAGATACATAAATCAATTTAACAATGCAATAACCTAATAATATCTAACATTAATGTTAATACTTATTAAAAATGATAATAATAATAATAATAATAATAATAATAATAATAATAATAATAATAATAATAATAATAATAATAATAAGATAACAGATACTAAAAAGAAGAAGAAAATAAAAATAATCGAAACACAAAAACAATCAACAACAATTGATATAAACAAAATAAAAATAAATAACAACAAAAAAACAAATAATAGAAAAAAAACAAAATGCAACAGTTGCTTCTCTTCGAATAAGAAAGGGGAAGACAAGGAAAAAGGAGAGAAAGAGTGGAATTTAGGGAGAGAGAGAAGTGAGAAGATCGAGAGAGAGGCTGGGGAGCGATGGAGCAGCGGAAAGGCTCAGCGGAGAGTGGAGAAGAAAAAGTTGGCCAGGGACGGGGGTGTACTGCGCGGAGGTCGGCGGTGTGAGGGCGCACGTGCCTCCGACGTAGTGGCGACAGCAGGTGGCCCGCTCGCGGCGAGGTGGCCGAAGTGCGGCTCGGGATGGCCTTGGTAGAGGCGGAGGCGGAGGCGGTCGGGAGAGGGAAGGAGCGGGAGGCTGTGCGGCTCGTCGGCGGGCGACAAGGGTTTACGGAGGAGAGAGGAAGGGCGGCAAAGATTTGGCCGGGGTTGGTCGATGTCGGCCGGCTGGAGAGGCGAAGAGGGGAGAAGCAGCATTTGGGGGTGGTCGTAGCCAGGGCTGGGTCGGCCAGTGGTTGCGCGGAGGAGGCTGCTCGGGGTCAGCGGCGCCCGATGGAGTTCAGCTGCGCTCCAGATCTGGGTTTCGACCCAGATCTCGTCGGTGGTGGTGAGCACGATGGAGGACAAGACGGAGAGAAGATGACGACGAGGGTTTTCGCCACGGCGCGGTGGGAGCCGCCGGACGAGTGAGGGTTCGGCGGAGGTTCGGTCGGCCGGTCAGAGAGGCTGGCCGCGACGGATATCCAACGGCGGTGAGACGGTGGAGGGACGAGCACGAGGCTGGTCACAGCGAATCCGGCCGCCGACGGGTTGCGGAGGTAAGTCTGATTCCAATTTTGTCATTTGTTTGTGGTGATTTTTGATAGGGTGGCGGTGGTCGCCCAAACCGGTCGGGGTGGCTGGGATGATGGGGATTTTAGGTCGTGGTGGCTGGTAGGGGTGTGTGGTTTGGTTTTAGTTGTTGGTCAGGAAGAAGATTGCCTGGGACGAAGGTTGGTTGGGGTTCCGGCGAGGGTTGGCCGCGGTGTCGGGTCACGGTATTGGGGTTATAGTGGCAGAGGTGATATAGGAGGTGGTATTGGGTCTTGTGTAGGACTGGTGGCTGGATGATGATGATGGTCGTGGCGATAGTGACAGGGGTGTGATGATGATGACGACGATGGTGGTGGCAGCGAGGAGATAGGGATTTGGCCGGGGTAGCGAGGAGGCGGTGGTCGGGACAGATAGGGTTAGGAATTCGTTTGTGTCGGGATATATCCGACACAAAAATAATGTATTTGTAAAAAGATGGAATAAGAATTAGACACTGACACGGTGCACGCACTTGTGGTGGAGGAAATTGTAGAGAATAGAAATTTATGGATGAGTACCTGCCTTTTATAGGATGTGGGAATCCCCAGTTGGATAAGGATTAGAAGTAGTTTAAATCCTAGTTAGATAATACGCTATTAATTTTAAATCAAATTCAGTAAATTTCAATCCAGATCTAACTCAATTTAAATCTAATTAAATTCCATCATTTAGTTTAAAATCAATAAGATAAATCAATTTCAAATATAGATATTATTTTAACTATTTAAATAAATCCATAAAATCAAATCAAGATTTAAATCGCCACCATAATTTCAAAATATATTTTCCAAAAATACTAATAATAATAATTTTGAAAATTATATTATTATTTAAAAATAAACTAATAAATAATTACGAAATATATATGTATGCCCAAATAATATTTACATAAATATACTTTTCTAATATACCATTTTATAGGAAAAATTATTTATTATTATAACTGTATAAATGAAAGGCTTTTTATAATTAAAATCATAAACTTGAAAATTTTGGTATGATAGCTAAAAATAATTATTATCTATATTACTTCGAAACTATAAAAATAGAAAAATGTTTTTCAAAAATATGTACGCTCGCACATATTCGCACTCGTCGAGCAATTACGAAAAACAAAATTTGGCGCACGACGTATAATGCAACTACGCGACGTACATATACAAAATTTAAAAAAATCGGTATCAAATTTATAAAAAAAATATTAGAAATTTAGGGGTTTTACACCTGGAGCCCTTACGGGAACTATGTCGATCCCATCTACAGCCAGGGCTCATGCGTCGAAGGATTGTATCTCAAACTGCATGTTCACAGTAGAACGGTTGGTTTCCTTATTGCATGCACCTTTCCTTTTTTTTATATATTATCACATATTATATGGAATGTTCTTTATGTATCTTGTTACGTCCCTCTGAGGACCTGGTGATCTCTCCAGGTGTGCTTTCATGATTTCTGCAGCTGTTCTAGCTAAGACCATGATCTTCTCCATTCATTCGAGGACCCTTGGGTCGTCTAGCTACTTTAATTTCACATTCTTTCCTTGTATTTTTCTTCTCATTTAAATGGTTGGTAGTGGATCTGTCTCCGCCCAACTTTTGTACAAATAATAAATTCAATGTTGGTTTTTATTATATATTTATTTTCTGATTGTGGATGAGATTTGTTGTCATGGATTACTACACTTTACAACTTATGTCTACAAAGGAGGATTCCACATATTGGAGTATATTTCATATGTATGTAGCTGGCACGTCTACGTACTTAGTCCTAAGTATTTTGGGACTGGAGCGTTACAATGTTCCTTCCCTCTGACTCGTGCAACTGAAGCACGCCTCGATAGGATTTTCAATATTCTATAGCTCGTGCACCGAGGCACTCGCACCGATATATTCTTTCAATGTTCTAGCATACTAACTCATACACGGGGGCACGAATGACTTATGCACCGAGGCACTCGTCGATACAGTTATCGTGTACTTATGGCTTGCGTACCTAGGCATACTTCGTTGCAGTATTTTGATGTTCAATAGCAACTCGTGCATTTGATGTACATTTTATTTTGAATGTTCTATCTAGTGTTCGACACACACTACATTCATCTTTCGATCGATGCCACGTCCGTGGTCTCGATAGGTTAACTTTAGTATATAACGATATTTTTACTTAGGCATGAAGGAGTAGAAAAGAAGAGTCAAAGTCATCCCACCTTAAGCCGACACGTCTTATCATTTTGCCGAGCCGATGCGGCTCGATTTTATAACTTAGTTGGATGGCCAACTCTTCTGACTTAGCTATTCGAACACTTTGTGCTATGTTGAATTATCCAGGCGATTTGACCTACCGTGCCTATGCTTCTGTCCGTGGCAAGATGATGATTTGGTTTTGCGGACACCATTACAAATAAGGCAAAATGTCGACCTCTTATATTTCTGTGTAAAAGTATAGCATGCACATGAAACCAACTAAAATCAATACTTGTTCGAATCGGATTAAGCCTTGTATCGATTCGATTTATTGTTTCTTCGAACCAATTCAATGCTTTCTCTTGGGCCATCTTAACACTTACATCAAACTTACTAGATGCATTCCTCGGGTCAACGTAACTCTTCGAGTAAATGACTCAGCATAATGCACTGTGCGAAGCGGGACATTATATAATATACCACTCAAAATAAGATTCGTCCTCGAACCAAAACTAACACTCAATTCAAGTGTTTCTCCAGATCGTTTCACGATCTCTCCCAACTATCATTGTTCCGTTTCAAACATTCGTACAACCTTTCTTTAACTTTCAGTCTTTCCTGCAGCTCAATTTGAATTTAGTATACAACTTGATTTGGATCGTACACCTATTCAAGGTGACCCAAAAATATGTGTATTTTAACAAAGCCCAGTCGTGGAAAATTGGAACAAAGCTGACAGGTAAATTTTAATCCTATGCTTTCCATTTCGTACTCCCAATCAGACTTATCTTTAGCGATATTCTCGAAATTTTATCGTATTTGTATATTCGATACATATGTGATTCATTCAATAAAGTCACTTGATTCATTCAATAAAGTCACTGCATGCGACCACTGCATACGACACGATTCAAAATCGTATTTCTCCTTTCGTAATTTTCGTATGGACTATCAATTCTATGAGTCGCGTGGAGCCATCGCACATTCGATTGCAACGATCCTCCACAATGCCTTGCATTCAAAGATGTTGCCCAACTATTTCTATAGTCTGGCTAAGCAACTCATCTCGATAAGATTTTTTTTGCTGACTTGCAAATACATCAGCATTCAGGGCTACGCCCGCTAGGTCACTTACCTAGACACCTTGCTTAAATTCTTCCAACGCAACTTTAAATTAACGTTGCATAAAGGCAATGGTCCTTCCGACACAATTGTTTAACAATGCTCAAAGGCCCGGTCTTTCTAATCCGAAAGTTTAACTAAAGTCGATAGTGCTCAAAGGCTACAATCGTTCTGACGCAAAGGTCTTTACGACGCATCTTATGTTCGATTCCTATCGAGTAGGGAATTCATAACAAAATTTCAAACTTGTCCGTCTCGTAACATCAAATGTAAGTTCAATTCATGCTAGCTCAATTGTAAGGTGGATCCAAATCTAACGACATAACTCGTAAGTCATTCTCTTACGCTCGCTCTCGTGTATGGCACGATTATCAAAATTGCCTAGACTTATCATCAACATGCACCACACGATTCATATGCAACATTGTATAGGTCATCTTATGGGTCTGCGACGTTTTATTTGATTTGGCGGTCAAGTCCTCTAGGGTCAGTTGTCCCGAAGCTACGCTCGATAATTGTGGATCATTAACGAAGAACAGTTACTACGAACCATGCTATATTATTTCAGAGCCAAATTACGTTCCAACGATTTCTATGCGACTACCAAAATCTGGACAAAACCATTTCTATCGGCACAACTGATGCGCAACTATCCTCCGAATAATTAATGCACTACTGTAGATGATTTCGTAATTCACGAAATATTTACTCATATCGAGTTCGAGTCTATTTATCCCCGGTCAACATCCGAGATGCTATATGCATCAAAACAATCCTCGATGACTTTATGGTATCGCCTGATAAATCATAAAGTTTATAATCAACAAGTTCGACATTCTCGTATTGCTATTTCAAAAAATTGGAATATCGTAGACATGCCCCGTTTTGTGTTCTCACATCATGGTTACGTTTTCTTGCGTATCGATGTCGATTGGTCATATCAATTTTGATAGCATGAGGGTCAACTTTGAATCTGCATCAACGCCGACTTTAGTTCGTTTTGCATACATCCAAGTTCACTACAAACTTTTCCATACGCATCAACTCGTTTTTCCAATTCATCGCATCCCGCTATACTTTGATCGCATAACCATGTTACCAATTACCCAACATCGAACCCTAGTTATATGATCATGACCTCTAAGTTTTGTGTGTTTTAGTCGTACTCAAATAAGTTTCATCGCAATGTAACCAACTATCTCTTAGGCACTATTTACCCGTATCAACCAACTCCTCACCGAAGTCGCACGTCGTGCAATCCGATTGTAATTTGTATCGCCCAATATTTCTATCGAGATTGTTGTATAAGCATGAAAAATATGGGGTTCATGCGGATCGCAAATTGTCGCATAGGTACTTTGGGCCAAACAGGTCCGCATGATGGAAAGTCGCATGACTGTTCGAAGATATATGCGCCACGTCGGCAAACAGCTGTAGAAGGAAGATAGGCGGCCAAGAGGAGCAGTTCGACTGATAAAGCTGACAAGTCCTGGCAAAACATGACAGTTCTGAGTCTTCGACAAGAAAGATAAGACTTGAGACGTCGCCCAAAAGCAGGGTTCGTATGCCTCCATGCGGCCAGAAGAGTGTCATCTAAACCGCATGAACCTTATGCGGCTCAGACTTATACGGCCCTAAAGTTTCGAAACTTCATGCAGCCAGGAGTAACTGTGATCCAAGCCACATGAGCCTCATGCGACCCCATATGATTGAAGACTGAGAAAACTATACGCAACAGGACACTTGACAATTTGACCAAGTCCTTAACTACCCAGATTTGCTGTAACAAAATCCCAACAAATCGACAGATGGCAGCCAAAAAGCCGGTCTTCATGTGCTAATCAGCCACGTGGCCGCAGTCTGTCTATACGGCACAACATACATTCTATTATAAATAGCAGGGTGCCACTCCTCTGCAAAAGGCTGGCAACCTTCAAGAGAAAAACAATTTTTTCACGAGTTAGAGACTGCATTAGATGGTCCACGGAGTAAGGCATAGTTGATAGCATTTTCCCGAGCCTCCACCGTCACCCCCAGAATCAAAACTAAACAATTGTACTTAGATTATTTCCTAGGATTTCTTTCTAGGCTTTCCATTGTACAAGCGAGTTTGCAATCAATTTCAGTGTTCTGTAATACATGTCTTTGATTTTTTATGGCAAACATGATGGCGACTCTGCTGGGGACATCCTTCTCTTTAGATGAGAAGTTGGTGACGCAATCTGACGCGTCCAAGCTCAGCTCTACACAGCAGATGCTTGTGATTCGTTTTGACCAACAAGCCTTCGAAGAATTGCTCTCTGAAGGGAGTGCCAACCCGTCTCAGAAGCGAGCAAAGCTAAAAAGGACTCACAAGGCGTCGGTGCACAAAACTGTTGCCCCCAACCAAGTTCTCGAAGAAGCTCCTTCTGTAACCAAAGACGGTGACCAAAACTCTCCTGCGGCTTTGTTTCCGACCGCAGAGAACCCCACTGTCCCCAAATCCAGCAGAGGAAAACACTACGATGCTGAGTTTTTGGGGGCATAAGGGAAATCCATGCGAACAAAGAAGGAGCCTCATAGAGGAGATCGACAGTCTGTCCATACGGTAGCCAACTCTGGCCGCAGGCAGCCAACTCTAGACGCAGAAAGATGATCCATACGGCAGCCAGCTCTAGCCGCAAGAATATGGTCCATGCGACGACCAATCCTGGCTTCAAAAATGACGTCTCATGCAGCCCTGTCAGAAGCTCTGTGTTCGACCGCCTCTCATGCGGGCCCGACGCTATGCGGCTCACTAAAGATGCGAGATGTATCAATCTGGACTCCTTTTACTATGCACCTTCGGGTGCTAAGTCAAAATGTCTAGGGCAGTACGGGCCCAACCAGCCCAGTCAACTGTCCAAGTTGCTGACTGTCAGTGGCCCCGTTGACTGTTACACGGTCTTCTGACAGAAAGTTGTATAGAACCACCCGCGTCCAATCCCCAAGGGCTAACAGACAGGGTGGGTCTTTAAAGTCTCCCTCTAAAGATCCAGAGCAAGTGCTTTTACTAGCCACGGATCAGGGAGCAAACACGATGCCTATGCACCCGTGCGCTCGGGATTCCCGAGTTCACAAGTTGGGTACAAAGGTAGAGAAGCTTCCTACCGACTTGTATGACGTGATTACTCACAAACGCAAGACGGCAGCGTCAGCATGCAATGAGTCCCTCTCGGGGCGTCGTTGCACCCAAGTCATCATCAACTGCTGCTACAACAAATCAGCAGCACCTGAAGATCGGCAGTCAGTTTTCCAGCGACTGCCGCAGCCAGCACCTGTCCAAATTCTAAGGGACGAGGAGTTTCCTTTCGCCTTCTATAACTCAACTCAAAAAGTTCCTCTTGACAAGGGAGGAAAGAAGATAGGCTCTTCCAGCCCGGCCATCTCGGCCAGTATTATAAGGAGACCCTCATCTGGGGGTTCCCATCAACCACATGGGGTGTCTATTTAGGCACTCAATCCAAAAAGAAGCTTCCGGCACCCGGGAGTGCACTTTCGGCCTCCTTGAGAGTATATAAAGCTGGGGGTAGCAGCCCCCTCAATGTATGCGACAACCCGGTGTACCAAGAGCACACACAGGGGATAGAGATCCCCCAGAACTCTGCAACAGAATCGGATTTCCCTAAGGGCCACCACACTCACCAAGATGATGCGGCTTCCTACACAAGGGGTAGCATCCCTTCCGAGTTAGAGGAAGATGATATTCCGACATTCCCTGACGATTTCTCTATACAAGGGTATGGCACAGAGAGTACCTCTGCCACAATCCCCTCCACCTTTATCTACATGAGAATAGTCTTTATGACTGACGACGATCATGAAGCACCTTCCGACCGATGACGGCTTGAAGTGCTGGAAGCCATGCTCCTGTCCTTGGTCAAGTCCGTGGACGAGATCAAAGCCGCCTTGCCAACTCAACCAGCAAGGACGCCCGGACAAACAAACTTCGGACCCACAGTTAATGCGGACTCCAACACGATCGCCCCTCATTTGGTTGATGATCTCGTAGCACCATCCGTTCCTTTAGCTGTAGATGAAGCCAAGGAGGCAAGGAGGGAAGTCCAGGAGCTTCGGGCAACGTTCAATGCCTGAGACTCCTCTCGGGATCTCAGAATACGGCACCCATATCCAGTTGCATGGAGAGATGTGCCTTTTCCACCGCGGTACAAGCCTTTCCATAATGATTCTTATAATGGGAAGACCTCTGCTAGTCGGTACATGACTTACTTTAAAGTCACAACCGACCACTTGTCGCATAGTGATGCCATCCTCATGCGACTATTCATTAGAGCACTGGAGGGGATCGCGTTCGACTGGTACCACAACCTTCCTGACAACTGTATTCACTCTTTTGACGGCTTCAAACACATATTCCTGGAAAGATTTTATGAAGTGGGGCATGACGTAACAATGTCGTCTCTCACGAACGTCGTTCAGGGAGAGAGAGAGCTAACGAGGAACTACATCGAGTGGTTCCGCCAAACTGTAATGAGATTGCCCCAAGGCAATCCCGAAGCTCCTTGATTGAAATCTGCCAGAAGAAGTTGCTCCCCGCAATTAGCCTCTGGACGGGCGACGATCAGTTCAGGGATTGGACAACCTTCATCATAAGTGCTACCAACGCAGAGGTGAAATTGAAAAAGGCTCGCCAGTTGGGATTACACATCCCAGATGGAGAAGATAAGGGCAGACGTCCTGGGTCCACCTCCAGTAACAGCAACAGTGGTGCCACCACTAACCGGGATAACAAGGGCAAACAAGCCATGGTCACTGATGCGACTCAGAAGCTCGAACAAAAACAGGCGGAAGGTCCATGGTCCAAGGTCAATTACTCATTTGAAGATAGTCATGTCAAACCTATCTTCGATATGCTCTTGCAAGGGGGTAGGATCCAGCTCCCTCCACCAAGGTGCGAACCCCGAGCAACAGAAATGGAGGACCCAAAGTATTATCACTTCCACCGCTATGTCCATCATGCCACTCACGATTGTTTCCAATTGAAGTGGTATATTCAGAGTCTTATCGACTCAAAAGCTCTGTCGATAGACTTTGAAGAGGTTACCGTGGCGGCGAACATGGTATCTATTCAGTTTGGCGACTTCCCTCCGACAAGTACTCCAGATGGGGTCATACCTGTCCCTCGGGCAATGATGGAAGTTACTAATCTTCCGCCCGTCTGGAGCCAAACATCTGGTTTGGTACCTCTCACCACATCGTAAGAAGAGATCATGTGGGTGCATCCAGACTTGGTGCCCGAAGTTACCCAGGGGGTGTCGTCTCATACCAACAAGAAGAAGGGCAGAAAGTCTAGAGCTTGCCTCACAATTTCAGCCGGAGCTTAAGAAGCTGCAAATGTTGTTACCCGGTCTGGAGCACAAGTCCAGCCCGCACGGGATAGTCCAGCCGAAGATCCTCAGCCGGCAACGTTACCTCCCTATGATATTCCAAGGCCATCTCAACCTCCACTGGCGGACAAATCCAAGACAAAGGAAACCCGCTTCGATAGGCCACTCCGCAATGATGTACCTCAGGGACTGGAGAGACCTTACAACTTCGATATATTAGCACAATTGGCTAATACGCCAGCAAAGTTGTCGCTATACGAGCTCCTAAGGCTCTCCAAGGATCTTCGTGTCGTATTAAGCGAAGCACTCCAGAATGCTGATGCCTACTTAGCTCGGGTCAAGCCTCCAGGGAAAGACCCGCCGACAGATCTACAGGGCAGCGATAGCACAGATGCAATGCCCAACATCATATTTACTCCACAAGATATGTTGATCAAGTCCAATTTGCATGATCGCCCCTTGTACTACACTGGATACATAGGCGTCATCCAGGTGGATCGGATGGATATCGACCCCGGCTCGTCAATAAGCATCATCCTGAAAAGCCTGCTCCAACTTCTTGGCATCCCTACGCATCGGCTAGCAGCAACCAACGCTGCCATTAAACGATTTTAACTCAGGGAGAAGCTATCCCCTACGGAAGATCCGGTTGAAGTGCCAGATTGGTGACCTGAAGATGAAAATTAACTGCTACATCATAGATGCAGACATTTCCTACAACATCCTCCTGGGACGTCCATAGATACATGACTATATGATCGTGCCATCCACCCTTCACCAGTGTTTCAAATGTGTCACTAAGCACGGTTCTGTGAAGACTGAATTCGCCGACACTGATCCCTTCAAAGGGGTTGAATCTTATTACTCTTCGAAGGCTTGTCTATATGACGAATCCAGGAAACATATAACGGACGAGCTGGAAGCCATCACAGCCTTAAGAATTTGTCTCCAAGCCCGCAAACCGGGCAGGGCCGTACCCCTTGTC
Organism: Iris pallida; assembly: GCA_029216955.1. Lineage (NCBI taxonomy): Eukaryota > Viridiplantae > Streptophyta > Magnoliopsida > Asparagales > Iridaceae > Iris > Iris pallida. Next base: position 8,737,303 of record JANAVB010022397.1, on the reverse strand, counting down.
GCAACCTTGCATAAAGAGGTGCTCGGTTTTCCTGCCACACCTACGCAGTTGGAACCAATGGTCATCCGTCTCCCGAGATCCAACCAAGAGCCAGAGACTGTCATAGGACCAATGGTGATCCGGTTTCCAAAGTCCAATCAAAGGCAACAGGAAGATGCAAGGCCCTCTGCAACACCGATGGTAATCCGATTACCAAAATCTACTCCAAGGCGACCAGAAGATACAAAGTCCCTTGCTGAGCCCATTGTCATCCGTCTTCCCAAGACGAGTCAGCAGCCAAGTATCGATCCAACACTCTCAGGCAAATCAATACCTCAAGCAGAACCCCTGGTGGTCAAGCTGCCCAAGACAGCATCCCGACCTCTAAGCTCGCAGGGCGTAGCCAAGGAGGACGAAGAACTCTACAAATACGTAGTTACACAGGTGGATAGCCCCTCTCCTAATGATGTAATCTATGTCGATAAAATCCCTTATTTCATCAATAAGAGGATGCCTTTAGACTATTCTGAGTATGATAAGCCTAATCTAACGTATGTCGTACGGGACTGTCTAAACGTTAGCCTGTACACACAGGTGACAACCGTCCATACCCTAAATCGACTTGCTCCCATAAAAGATGCTTACTTCCCGGTCCCAGATAGAAGAGGATGGGATCACACAATCATCTTTGGCCGAAAAAAAGGTCCTCAATCTTTTACGCCACAAGAGTCCGGCCTCGGACCCGACGCTGAAAGACTACCGCTCTACTTGTATAGTCCTCAAGCCAAGTATTTCATACAAAAGAAGGGGTACGACATGGAGGCTACCCCAGGTCTAAATTATGGCAGTGGTCGACGATTGCCTCTACAGCCGTCGGCACCGGCAGGGAAGTCTCGGGATCATTATCACAAATCCAGACACGGCCTCGGGTATGTTACTCCACCAACAACGCCCGAAAGTTCTGACGAAGAATGCGAGCGGCACTCCCATTCGTCCGAGTCACACATTTATGACTCCGATAGCAGTATCGAAGATATATTCAGACAGACATTATCTGCCAATATGACATCCGCTGATATCGAAGAAGAAGACGAAGACATACTTGAACCACTTGAGTTGGAGCCGTGGGTCCAGCAACTAGATGCACAATGGAAGAAATGCTTTGGACTTCGTAATCCTTCTACTAAAGATGAGGTTATGCAAGTTAACTTCGACGATGAATCCTCTCCAAAGCCAATCTTTGTCTGTAAAAGTCTGATAGACGACGAGCGAGAGTTGTTGTTACAACTTGTCAGAGAATACATCGACGTCTTCGTCTGGAGCTATGAAGACATGCCAAGGCTAAACCCGAGATTGCACTCCATAAGCTCAATATTTATCCGAACATAAAACCAGTCAAGCAACAGCAGCGACAATTTCGTCCAAACATCATGAATTCCATCGAAGCGGAAGTGAACAAGCTTATAGCTAGCGGTTTCATCCGTGAAGAGCAGCACCCAGACAGGGTAGCCAACATAGTGCCAGTCATTAAGAAGAACGAAAAAATTTGAATCTGTATCAATTTCCGCAATCTGAATGCGACATGCCCTAAGGATGAATTTTCTCTTCCGATCACCGATAAAATGATCGATAATACGTGTGGCTTCGAGCGCATGTCCTTTATAGATGGCTTTTCAGGATACAATCAAATCAAGATGGCTCCTGATGATGAGAAGCATACATCGTTCTGAACGTCGATCGACGTATATTGTTATACGGTCATGCCCTTTGGCCTGAAGAACATCGGTGCTACATATCAACGGGCTATGAGTTTCATCTTCAGAGATCATTTGTGCAAGATGGTGGAGTGTTACGTAGACGACATCACCGTCAAGAGCCGCACCAAAAATGATTATTTACATGATTTGAGAACAGTGTTCGACCTCATGTGGGCACACAACCTGAAGAAGAATCCTACCAAGTCTTTTCTGGGGGTGTCCAGCGGAAAGTTCTTGGGCTTTGTCATTACTTCCTGGGGCATTCACATAGATCCCGATAAAACAAAAGAAATCCTGGAGATGAATCCACCAAAGAACCTCTGCGAACTCTGCGGCCTTCAGGGAATACTAGCCTATATCATGAGGTTTATATCTAACCTGTAAGGGCGATGCCAACCCTTCACTTAACTCATGAGGAAATGTGTCTCTTTTGAATGGAACGAGGAATGCCAGCGTGCCTTTGATGATATTAAGGAGTACCTGATGAATCCGCCAGTTCTGGTAGCCTCGGTCGTCGAAAAGCCCTTCCTGCTCTATGTATGGACAATGGAACGCTCCCTCGGTGCTCTGCTAGCACAGAATAATGACGCGGGACATGAACAAGCTATTTACTATCTCAGCCGGATGATGGTAGGACCGGAACATAGGTATACTACCGTGGAGAAGGAGTGCCTTGCCCTAGTGTTCGCCATTCAGAAAACACGGCACTATGTGATAGGGCAGACCATCCATGTTGTTTCACGAGTTAATCCCCTCAGGGTTCTCATGACCAAGCCAGGCGTACTCAATTTTCATCTAGCCACCTGGGCGATACTGTTATCCCCATACGACATGGTCTTTGTTTCGCAGAAGGCTATCAAAGGTCAAGCCCTGGATGACTTCTTAGCAGCCAATCTAGGCTCAGAAACAGCCAGAATTTATGAAAAAATTCCTGATGAAGTCGTCGCCTCGAACATGACTTCGCACGGCACCATTTGGCAAATGTTCTTCGACGGTGCTTCAAGAACGGGGCCACAAGGTGATATCATCGCTGGAGTCGGGGTGGTATTGATTTCTCCCTCCGGACTAGTAGTCAATCGAGTGTATTCTCTTATAGAACCCTGTTCGAACAACGTAGTCGAATATAACGCTCTAGTCATTGGGCTCCAACTCGCAAAAAAAGTAGGGATCAGATACCTAGAAGCTTATGGTGACTCGTAGTTGGTTGTTAACCAGATCCAAGGTTCATACGAGGTTCGCAATGAGCACCTGATTCCCTATTATCAGACAGTAATTGCCATCATTACAACCATGGAGGGGTTCTTTATAGAGTACATTCCTAGGCTTCAAAATATCGAAGCCGATGCCCTAGTCGGTCTCGCCGCTTCCTTGGCACTCCCAAATAACACTCATCATCTAGTTGACGTAATAGGACATGAACTGGTCTGTCCCAGGAACAATCTTCAACTGGGTATGAGTAACTCCGCCCAAATAACCAACGACATACAAGACTGGCAACGCCCGCTCATCGACTTTGCGGTCTATGGACTTCTACCAGAGAATGTGAAGGAAGCTACCTCAATCAGAAGACGCTCCCTCAGATTCTTCTACGATATGGAGACAACAATATTATTTCGACGATCCTACGATGGGCTACTACTAAGATGCCTGTCAAATACAGAAGCCAAAGAAGCCCTACGTGAAGCTCATGACGGTACTTGTGGGGCTCACCAACCTGGTCCAAAATTATAAGATCGTCTTCGTCGGATAGGTTATTACTGGCCCACAATGGTCGCATATACAGTTGATTATACAAAGAAGTGTAAGGCTTGCCAGATCCATACAGATTTTATACATCTGCCATCTGAATTCTTGCACCCGACAGTGGCCTCTTGGCCATTCGAAGCATGGGGAATGGACATCATTGGGCCAATCACCCCACCGTCGTCTAGAGGGCATGGGTTCATACTTGCAATCATCGATTACTTCTCCAAATGGACAGAAGCTGTTCCATTGGCAGAGGTCAAGACATCAAACGTGATTAGCTTCATAAAACATCACGTCATCTACCGTTTTGGACTGCCCCGAAGGATTATCTACGACAATGGTCTGCAGTTCGAAGCCACGCTTTCTATCGATTTTGTGATAAGAATCGAATTTAGAACATGGCCTCGACAGTATATAACCCCTCAGCCAATGGTCTGGCTGAAGCATTCAACAAAACCATAATCAAGCTCCTCAAAAAGTTTGTATCTGCAAACAAACGCGACTGGAATGAAAAGCTTGGTGAGTGCTTATGGGCGTATCGGACGACAATTCGGACGGCTACAGGAAATACACCATTTTCCTTAGTTTACGGGAGCGAGGCAGTCCTCCCATTGCAAAATCAAATCCCCTCACTTCGAGTGGCCCTCACCTACCAGTGAACGACGGACGATAACTACCGCCGACGGCTACAAGAGTTAGAAGCATTAGATGAGAAGCGTTTACAATCTCAACAAAGCATAGAGCTCTACCAAGAGCGCATCTCCCGGGCTTTCAACAAGAAAATCAAATAGAGAATATTCTAAGTTGGCGATCTTGTCTTAGCCATTCGCAGACCAATGGTCATGACTCACAAGACCTCCGACAAATTCCAACCTAAGTGGGAGGGTCCGTTTTTCATCGAGACCGTATTCTCCAACGGCGCGTATCGTCTTGCAAAACAAAATGGAGAATTGCTCATGATGCCCATCAACGACAAGTTCCTCAAGAAATACTATGTCTAAACGACACCTTCCAAATATCTCTCGAATTGTGAGTTATATACCCTCAGGTATCGTTGAGCTTACACTCTGATTTCAAATCTCCTAGATTGTTGAGTTACGTACCCTCAGGTACCACTGAACTTACTCTCTGACTACTCCGAATGAATTCATATCTCATATCTTGGTCATATCTATGAACTTCGTGGTCATAGCTTCTCTCCACCAAGAGTTTGTTCAAAATCTATTACCCGCACCACCAGTGCGCAAAAGGGTAATAAGTCCATAAAACTTGTCCTAATCTATTGCTCGCACTATCAGTGCATAAAAGGGGTAATAGGTCCACAAAATTTCCTAACAGAAAAAAAACAACCATGTCCATATTACCTCTGAGTTGTTTTACCATCCATCACAAACAAATCACCCAATGCATAGAACTCCCACGTTGATAGCACCTTTGAGTTGTTCTGTGTACCCCTATTATGCCTACTCCTACCATGTCCTCATTACCTCTGAGTAGAAAGGCTCTATTTTGATCCATATTTACCACGTCCTCATTACCTCTGAGTAAATATGTTGGTTTCCTCCCCACTTATTATCCTTACTCGTATCGCTAGTACACAAAAAGGGTGATAAGTCCAAAAAAGTTATTCCAATCTATTACTCGCACCATTGGTGTACGAGAGATTGGTAGGTCCACAAAATATCATTCAAATCTATTTGCTCGTATTTCCAGATGAACAAAAGGGACATAGGTCCACAAAAATCCCCCAATTGGATGTCCTTTATCAAATATAAATGTTGTATTAGGCCCTCTAGTACAAGCACCACAAAATACCACAGATAAAGTATAGGGTTTGTATACCCTGTTTATTTAAAATCAGTTACATTCATAGGACTACATCGACAGCAGAAAACAAATAAAGGAAAATCTGGCAATGCATAGTTTGGTTTGACAGCACTTCGTCTTCAAACAGTTTTGTGGCCCTCGAAGGAAGTCATATTTTACTGCTGAGAAGAAAACAAAGCTGTTGAATCTCCAAGGAGCTTCTGGGGGAGGGCAAATATAGCATGCTATCCTCCCCTCCGTATTGCAGATGCCTTAGCCCCGCTCCCCCGAAGGCTATACCTTCAAAACATGGTCCCTGATGGTGGTTTCGCCTACTTGGAGAGCTGTAAAGGCAGAACGTTCATAATGACGCCTAACCACCGTCCAACTCTCCGAGGTATAAAGGCCCTTCCTACCACCTGGGGAAAACTCTTCCGAAGCATGTAGAGTCCTGAATTATTTGATGCGTATGCCAAAAAGGCACGGGGAAAACTCTTCCGAAGCATAGAGAGTTTTGAGATGTCTGATGTAGGTGCCAGAATGTTGTATTTTCACTCCATCGCCGACACCGGTCCTGAAGAAGCTTGCTAGCCAGATCCCTACAAAAATAAGGAAAAAAGGGGATTTAGCACCAAAGAAACAAAGAACTCTGTTATGCGGCTTAGCCAGTTATGCGGCCCAGCCAAAACAGAACTCATATAACCCAAAATTATGAGGCTGGCTTCATGAAGTACTCATGTAGCATTTATATGGCCCAGTCATTATCATGCGACTCAATTATGAGATGCTTATGCGGCTCAGTCATGAAAAACTCATGCGGCCCAATACTCGTACGGATCAGTCATGAGGCAATCATGTGGTCCACCCATAAATTAGTCAAGTGGCTCGATCATAAAGTGCTCATGCGGCACCTATGCGGCTCAGTCATGAAATGTTTATACAGATTAATCTTGAGGCACTCAGGCGGTTCAAGTTCGAATGAACAGCTGTTATGCAGCTCAGTCCATGTGGCCCTATCATACAGAACACATGTGGTCCAGATAAGATAAGGGCGTGCATCGACCAGGCATATAGCAGAGGCAGTATATGACAGGCTCGCGCATGAAAATATGCGCTATGGTCATTCAAAATTGCAGTCAATCTTCTGCTCACCATCCTTACTCTTGAGTGGAGGTTGTATGTCGGAATGAATGGAAGGAGCGTCTGCCACTTTCGACGGAGAAGCAAGTCTCTTCCCTTTAGTCATTGCACCAGTCGACCTAGAAGCTTTTGGAGCCATAGCAAAAAGTATGATGAAGTCGAATGAGGAGAACGTAAAAGAAAAAGATCTCTCTCTGAATGACTCCTATTTATAGAGTTGCTGAAAAGAGACTCTTTGATTCTCGAAATCATTAAGGATAGGGACAACATTTGGGGACTTTATCCCTAATAACCGTCGAACGACTCTTCGGTTTTCGAGATCATTTAAGATAATGTTGACGTTTGGGGACTTTACCCCCAGTAAACCGTCGGCTTCATCTCAAAAATGGATCCACAACCGAATCAGGAAAATTAAATGCAGCAGTGACAGCTGGAAGGCTGATGGAATCTCCCTACGGCTCAATATATCCCTACGACTCAAGATTTATCTGCGGCTCAGGATTTCCCTGCGACTCAAAGATCCCTCTGCAGTTCAAAAAACTTCCTACGACTTGAAGACTCCCTACGACTTGACATATTTTCAGGCTTCTTATTCAAAGTATTCTAAATTTACAATTTGAAAACTTTGAAGGGGGTCTTGTAGAAGCATAAAAAATATAGGGTTCATACGGATTACAAATTGCCGTATAGGTACTTTGGGCCAAACAGGTCTGCATGTAGGAAAGCCGCATGACTGTTCAAAGATATATGTGGCACGTCAACAAACAGCTGTAGAAGGAAGATAGGCGGCCAAGAGGAGCAGTTCGACTGATAAAGCTGACAAGTCCTGGCAAAATATGACAGTTCTGACACTTCGATATGAAAGATAAGACGTGAGACGTCGCCCAAAAGCAGGGTTCGTAAGCCTCCATATGGCCAGAAGAGTGTCATCTAAGCCGCATGAACCTTATGCAGCTCAGACTTATACGGCCCCAAAGTTTCCAAACTTCACGCAGCCAGGAGTAACTGTGATCCAAGCCGCATGAGCCTCATGCGACCCAACATGATTAAAGATTGAGAAAACTATAGGCAACAGGATACGTGGCAATATGACCAAGTCCTTAACTACCCAGATTTGCTGCAACAAAATTCCAACAAATAGACAGATGGCAGCCAAAGAGCTGGTCTTTGTGTGCTAATCAGTCACGTGGCCACAGGCTGTCTATACGGCCCAACATACATTATATTATAAATAGCAGGATGCCACTCCCCTGCAAAAAGGCTGGCAACCTTCAAGAGAAAAGAAATTTCTTCACGAGCTAGAGACTGCATCAGATGGTCCACAGAGTAAGGCAGAGTTGATAGCACTTTCCCGAGCCTCCACCGTCACCACCCAGAATCAAAACTAAACAATTGTACGTAGATTGTTTCCTAGGATTTCTTTCTAGGCTTTTCATTGTACAAGCGAGTTTGTAATCAATTTCAGTGTTCTGTAATACCTATCTTTGATTTTAATGGCAAATAATTACAAGTCCTAGGATTCTATTACAATTTGCCTCGCCCAATATTTATATCGATATCACAAGTCGTGCAACTCGTTTATAAGTTAAAGTTTCATATACCATCCATCCAATTATTGTGTCAAGGAATAATCATTTTGTTAGTCTCGTCATCCGACCGAATTATAAATTTTTGCCGACTTATTATTCATTGATATGAGTCCCCATCCTATCGTTCCAACCGATTATCAAAGAATACTTGCATTAACATACCGTCATACAAATTTCCAATCGAGTCTCGGTACGATCCCATTCATTGCGGACAAATCTTCCGTAATTCACACAACGTGTCAATACAATCATTTGTACAAGTGGTATAGCATATATCACTCATAATCTAGTCATTCATCGCAAAGTTGGTATGTCATATACCACTCAAAAATCAAGTTATTTACCTTGTATCATACTAGGTATGAACCAACAGTATATTTTGACTCACGATTTTCGTAGTGATCATGCCAATCGCAATCGTAACTTTTGATTAATCAAAATCTGACACAACTTTGCTAATGTTTTCATTTGCCAACACAAGTTTCGTGCACAACCAAACTAATTTGTTTCTATTAATTTATGATTTTAGTTCCTTCTGTTGCCCTTTGTGCAACAATTCATTTCCGACATCTGTCGCACCTCGTGCAATAATTTATTCCTGATATCTGAAGCCAGTACTTGAATCCGTTCAATGTATTCGATATCAACTTTCATTTTTATTGCAACGCATCATTCACAATTCAACTTGTTGCAATTGATACAACAATATTTTATGACTTTTATTATATCGATGCAACCAATATTTGTCATATCGACTGTTGTCATTGAAACAACAAACATCTCGACTCCCAACTTGTTGCACTTACAGCAACAAATATTTTACAGCTCATTGCACTCGATACAACAAACATTTTGCAACTTTCTTAGCAAACATCATGTAATTTACAAACACATACGGCAAAATTACACGATTTGTATTAGACTTATTGCATGGAACATCCAATACGGCATCGAGTTGAGTCAGGAGTGATTTGATTGGTGGTGGACAGCTCTTTGGAATTGAAATGAAGTAAGCATCCTGAGACCAATTTGTCATGCCCCGAACTGAAAAATCGCTCGTCCACACACCGATTTATCCGAATCATTATCCTCATTGGGGCATGATGTCGTACGAGCATGGAGTTGCACTCGTACAAGACAAGATGACAAGTTCTCAAATGGTTAACTTTGATATTGTTATTTAGCAGTGGAGGAAATAGAGTATACGAAACATTTCTCTTTATTCGATAAATGAACTAAGGTTACAAAGGCTTTCAATAGCCCAACTGAATTTGCCAGATTAGCTACAAAACCCAGGTTCTCTCTTGTCCACAAAGGATTTCACCGTTCCATACATCATGTCTTCTATATATGGTCACATCATCCTATTGCAAATTCGAGTGTCAATACGGTCGCACGCCTCAATACGCTACGGCATTCCATGCCTTAGCACGTTCAAGCGAAGCTCCGTCGCGAGCAGATCATTTCCTGAACCTGCAACCACTCTAGTGGAAGATCGTACTTTCGTCATTGTTGTACTGATCGAAGACCCGCTTTACTAAATCGACATTAAGTAGTGTATTGAATCATATAGCATACAATTTAGTGATTTTTCTATTTTTGCCTTTGGGTCAGTTTCATGGCATATTCGAAAGCATTAAAACATGTTATCATGGCAAGCATGTTATTATTGAATTTATATAAGCAAACAAGCAGGCAACATATAATTCTTATGTTCCATCGTGGCACGACTTTTTACCAACTCGACGCACTCGCCCTTGCACCGACACAAGGGAAATACGCCTACCATCCTTCCCTGTCATGATATAAGTGATCATTGTACAGGACCTTTGTGCGCCTGTACTTTCAGTCTGTCGTTCTTTAACTATATAAAGGTCATTGGCTTTAACACCATAATGGACATCAAGGTACGAACGGTGACTACTTTATCCTAGAGTGCTAATTCTACGCCCTGAAGTACTCCTCCCGAACAATACCGATATTTGTGATGCTCTATTTCAATGGTAGGTCGCAAGCCTAACAGATTAAAATATTCCGCATAAAACCTATCTTAAATTCCCTTTCTAGATCAAACGTGTTCTGGCAACCGTCTACTACGTTCGAGGGTTAAAACTTGTGCACAAGTTGTCTGTGACCATGCAACACGTCACAGTCATACAACCAAGCAATTCGCCTATCTCTATTTCTATTGGCACAATGCCCCAACTCAATGTTCATCAATGAACGTCCCGAAGGCCATAAACATTTCGAAGGCACCATGCCACATTCAACAGTTTTGCCACATTCATGCCACAATTGTTCTCTTCTTCCACGAAGACATCTTTCATGCTTTGATATTGTTATTCACCATTCCTTGTGTCATGCATTCGATGCACACCTCGATTCAGTATTTCAATGTTCTATGCCTCAGTGTTTAATGCGTTAGACTTATGTTCCTTTCTTCCGACTCGTGCAACTGAGGTATGCCTCGATAGGATATTCAATGTTCTATAGCTCGTGCACCGAGGCACTCACGTCGATATAGTCTTTCAATATTCTAGCATACTAACTCGTACACGGGGGCATAAATGACTTGTGCGCCGAGGCACTCGTCGATACATTTATCACGTACTTGTGGCTTGCGCACCGAAGCGTTTGCCATTGCGGTATTTCGATGTTCAATAGCGACTCATGCATCTGATGCACGTTTTATTTCGATTGTTCTATCTAGTGTTCGACATACACTACATTCATCTTTTGATCAATGCCATGCCCGTGGTCTCGATAGGTTAACTTTAGCATACAACGGTATATTTTACTTAGGCATGAAGGTGTAGAAAAAAAGAGTCAAAGTTATCCCACCTTAAGCCGATACGCCATGTCATTTTGCCGAACCGATGCGGCTCGATTTCATAACTTTATTCGACGGCCAACTCTTCTGATTTTGCCTTTCGAACACTTCGTGCTACGTTGAATTATCCAAGCGATTTGGCCTACGGTGCCTATGCTTTAGTCCGTGGCAAGATGATGATTTGATTTTGCGGACACCATTGCAAATAAGGCAAAATGTCGACCTCTTATATTTTACCGTAAACGTATAGCCTGCACACGAAACCAACTAAAATCAATACTTGTTCGAATTGAACTAATGTCTTGCATCGATTCGATTTATTAGTTCTTCGAACCAATTCAATACTTTCTCTCGGGCCAACTTAACACTTGCATCGAACTTACTCGAAGCATTCCTCGGGTCAACGTAACTCTTCGAGTCAATGACTCCGCATAATGCACCGTACGGAGCAGGGCATTACAAAATTAGTTTGAAGCTTTCAAGCAGAAAAAAGGATTATAAAAATTAGGGATCAAGCAACCATATCCTGCAGAATAGAAGGAAGTTCTATTCCCCTCGAAATACAAGCCGCCAACCATAATGCTATTCAATTGCAGTACATCACCGAGTCAGTATATCAATCACTTTGAGATGATGACTGACCATCTTTAGCAGAACGGTGCTCTACTTATCAGATTTTTTGTCGGATGCTTAGCTGGAGTTGCCTACGACCACTACCAAAATTTAACGGATTAGCGACGGCCGTATCCGTCGCTAATCCATCGGCAAATTAATTTAGCGACGGACTACCGGCGAATTTTGGCTAAAATAATCTACCGAGAAATACCCCATCGCTAAACATATTCGTCGTAAGTTGTCTCCATTCAACAACTTAGTGACGGATTACCGTCAGCATGATTCGTATATTTAGCGATGGATAGCCGACGGACTTTCGTCAATTCAAGTATCAGCAAGATTTGTATATTTGGCGACGGTTAGCCGACAAACAAGTCCGTCGGTAATATGTCGGTAAACGCATGTCAGAGAGGTTCTGATACGCAAAATTCATCGTAAATTCGTTAATAATAGTGGCTAATATGCGGCGGATTAGCGACGAAATATCCGTCGCTTAGGTTCTGGAAATCTTTCATGGTTGCAGAACCTAAGCGACGGTAAATCCGTCGCTAATCCGTCGTTTGTTGTCGCTAGGTTGTCGCCAATTAGTCGCGGTATTGGAGACGGATAATCCGTCGAAAAGTGGTTACCGACTACTAGCGACGGAATTGCGGTGGATAATCCGTCGCTTAGGTGCTGGAAATATTTCATATTTCCAGAACCTTGTCGACGGATAATCCGTCGCTTGGTAGTCACCATCTGTCGCTAACTGGAAATTCTTCAGTTAGCGACCGAAATTCTGTCGCTTAGCCGTCGCCTTTCGTCGCTCTGTCGTCGCTAGTCCGTCGCTATCTGGAAAATTTTTGAAAATTTTTTACATAAAACAAAGCATTCCCTGTTCATACAACATCTGAAACATCGAAATATCATAATATGCATCACACATCACACAAACCAACAAACCAATATACATCACACACCAATATACAAATATCTATCACAAATACATCACACACCAATATACAAATATCTATCACAAACTAATATCCAAACTTTCACCATTATCCAAAACATTCATCAAAAAATTAATATCTACATGAAAATATCAGAAATTCACAAATATTCAACATTTTAAAACATTCAAATACAATACATCAATAAGAAGGAGGAGGTGGATCGTTCGCTGGTGGTACTCCCTGCTGCGCCTGGCGAGAATACTCCTCCACCATGTACGCCAGTAGGGTATCAAAGACATGGTCTGGAAGTTGGCGTTGCTGCTCCGGCGATATCATGTCAAGGAGTGTCGTCACACCATAAGGCAGTACCAGAGGGGCAGCAGGGTCAAAAAAAAATGCCCGACGGAAGAAGGATCGGGAATATCCTAAGTACCGGGAGCAGCAGTAGACAGACCTGGAGCAGAAGAACTAGTAGCAGACGGACCGGGAGCAGAAGAATCGGAAGCAGTAGAAAGACGCGGATAGTACGTGGTCATATGCTCCCGCAATGATGATACCACTTTGGTCAGATTCGCAAGGTGTGTCCTCACATCATCGCCTGCCGGGGTCGCGAAAGGAGGCGGGGGCGGTAGAAATCTCGGAAACGATGCCTTAAACGACGCCAGGGAGCCGCATCCGTTGAGGCACCCTTTCCTAAAGCCACCGACGATATATACGAACATGTCGCCGTAGCGAGCGGCCATAGAAGAGGATGCTTGGGCGGGCGTCGTTTCACCGACATCCTCGGCAGCAGGGGGCTGAACCCGTCTAAGGGCATCACGATACGCAGCCTATCCAATAAATGTGTCTATACTATAAGTTTTCCTAAGTTATAATCTAAATCCTATATTTCCCTATGTTATAGTCTGAATCCTATGTTTAACTAATTAAGTTAACAACACTTATAATTCTAACATAAATCTCATAAACGTAAGTACTTACATCAGTCTCCTGGGCCCTCTCGTCGACGAAGCTCCCGTCCGACCGCCCCTTGTGCGTATACTGGAATACATGATGTATGGTGACCGATTCTGCCTCTTTTCCCTCCTTAACCGCCTGTTGGGTCTGCATACGAAATATTCGTAGAATTTTATTAACTTCATATATTAATAGTACCGAATTAGATAGTGGAACTAATTTGTGGTATCTCACCAGACGTGTACGCGTCGCTGTGTGGGGCCTTGATCCCCCCATATGCAGACCCGTGGCCGATCGATTCGCCTTCGCTTTCTTCGATTTCTGCGTGTACGCAGGAGTATCCATCTTCTCCAAGATCTGGTCATAATACTCCTTCCGGATCCAATCCTTCTTCGAATGCACCGAGCGAAGGTCATACATCGTGTCCCATATCTTCTTTCCGGTGGTGCTTCTGTAGGTCCTGCAGAATGCCTCCTCGCAATGGGGGGCCACCAGAACATCCTCTGACAAACAAATTCAATTATGACATAATTAAAAATAGTGGATTAAAGAGTAATTAATAATTAACCACAAGATATTTATATACCCTCATCTCATCGAGCTAGGTGTACTGCAAGTCCAGGGACACCTCAGAAAAATTGAGATATGGGCTATAGTATTTATCCCGGATAATTCGCCCTAGAATCCTGGCAGCATCCTATGAAAAAAACCTACAAAGAAGCAACGGCTGGATTATTAACTTGAATAAATAAAACAAATTTAATAATTTAACTTAAATTTACTTACGATTCACCCGTGGGCCATAGCTCTCGTCGGAACTTGCCCATCGGCCTCTCTGGTGGCGTTGAAGGATCTGCGGCTTCATGCATGTACTCACCAGTAACTGGATGTAACTGAGTCCGTGGGTACTCTGGGGCCCACCGTGAAGTAACTGGTGGATCCGCTGGTAAAATGGATCCGCCAGCTGATGGAGTCGTAGGCCTCGACGAATGTGTCGATAGCCCCGGGGTAGATCGACGGCGGGATGAGTCTATGCCCAGGGTACTCTCCGGGTCGGGATTGCTAGATGGGGTCACATCCCAGGAATGCTGATACCTCCTCGATAAGATATGCTTCGCATATCGAAGCCTCTATATGAGCCTTGTTGCCAACTTTCTTCCTTAGATGGTGTAGGTACCTAGAAAGGCAAATTATCTTGAGAATTAACAATGAATTGTAAAACCCACTTAAATTCTACTTAAATTATATAATTTTTATTTACCTTTTAAATGGATACATCCATCGATAATGAACAGATGCACCGATACGGGCTTCGTATGCTAGATGAATCGATAGATGCTCCATGTGTCGAAGAAGCCCGGTGGAAATATTTTCTCTAACTTGCAAATTGTTAAGACAATCTTCTTCTCAAGTTCAACCATATGTTGCACCGTCAACTTAGTTGAACAAATATCCCTGAAAAGTGTAGATAGCTCGGCCAATGGAACCCATACAGCAGAAGGCAACAACTCTCTCAAAGCAATGGGCAGTAATCTTTCCATAAATATATGGCAGTCGTGACTCTTTATTTCCGTTAGCTTGCGTTGAGTGAGATCAATGCATCTAGACAAATTTGACACATAGCCGTCGGGAAATCTTAAAGTAGATATCCACTTGCAGATTATTAATCTATTTTCCCTGCTCAATGTGTATTGCGCTATCGGCTTAGTTAATTGTCTAACAGCTCCCCTTTGTATCAAGTTTAGATAAGGACGCTTGTATATCTCGGCTATGTCTTGTCTTGCTTTTGGATTATCCTTCGTCTTTCCTTTAATATCAATGACGGTATTGAAGACATTATCAAGCACATTTTTTTCGATATGCATGACATCAAGATTATGCCTTATAACATTATTTTTCCAATAAGGCAAGTCTCAGAAGAAACTCCGTTTGGTCCAGTTATGGCTTTGTCCGAACCCCTCGACACGATTGTTCGATGGATCTTCTATTACGGTAGGCAAATCCTTAACATCTTCCCAAATATCGTATCCCGACAATCTGGCAGGCGAATGAGAAAATTCTTGTTTTTCAGCTCTGAACGCATCCTTGTTCTTTCTCCAAGGATGACTTACGGGCAGAAATTGACGGTGACAGTCAAAGAAATAAGTTTGTCCTCCATGCTTAAGGCAGAATGTCTTACTATTTTCTATGCATATCGGACAAGATATGGTGTCATGAGTACTCCATCCCGACAGCATACCGTATGCTGAAAAATTATTGATTGTCCATATTAGTGAAGCTCTCATCTGAAAGTTATGTTTCCTGGAAATATCATAGGTCGCGATGCCGATCTCCTACAACTGTTTAAGCTCATCCACCAATGGCTATAAATATATATCGATGTTTTTCGTCAGATTTTTGGGAACAGGTATGATAGCTGTTAAGAACATATAAGGAGTCTTCAGACACATCTATGGTGGCAGATTATAAGGGATAAGAATGACCAGCTAGTTGGAGTATTAAGATCCCGACAGCCAGAAAGGGGCGAAGCCATCAGAATATAGCGCCATACGTATATTTCTAGGCTCTGCAGCAAAATCTGGATGACACAAATTAAAATGTTTCCACGACACTCCATCCGAAGGATGTGACAATTCTCCATCATTCTTTGTGCGCTCTTCGTTGTGCCACGTCATGTGTTTTGCTGTATTCAGAGACATATACATCCTCTGCAAGCGCTTCGTGATCGATAAGTAATGCATATACTTTTAAGGACGTCGTTTTATAGTTGACTTTCCTTATCCCTACACTGGCTTGTAATGATCCGTATTACAGAAGCTGCAACTTTATATGTCCTCGTTCTCCTTATAGTACAACATGCATCTGTTGCGATAACAATCTATCTTTTCGTACCCCAGTCCCAGTTGTAGGACCATCATTTTTGACTTGTAGAAGTTTTTTGGGAGCTCTTTTGATTCCTTCGGTAACACGTCATTGATTAGTTGTGTGATCCGACCATAGCAAGCTTGTGGCAAGTTAAAATCAGATTTTATGTTCAACAACCACATCGTCACTGATAGTACGAAATGAGTCTCACAACCAGGATATAGAGGAGTATATGCATCCTGAAACATATCATAGAACTCTTTCGCTGTAAAACCCCTAAATTTCTACTATATTTTAGTATTAATTTTTTTGTATTTATACGTCGCATAGTCGTATTGTACGTTGTGCGGGAATTTGTGCTTTTCGTATTTACTAGTCGAGTACGAATATGTGCGAGGTACATATTTTTAGAAAAATAGTTTTGATTTTATTATCGGTGATGGTTTCAAAATAATATATAATAATTATTTTTATTAAAAGTTGTGAAAAGTATCTATCGAGGTTGCCAAAACTTATTATTTTAGTTATTTATAAAAGGCTATCTTATTTTAATAGTGGTAATTTAGAAAACTAGATTATGTGAATATTCTACGTGTAAGGTGCATGAAAATTATTTCATGTATATTTTCAAAATTTATTTTTATTATTTATAATAATTTATTAAGCAAGAAGTTATTTTAAATATTTATGTTTATTTTCGAAATTATTTTTACCTAAATTATTTAAAGGGTATTTTGAAGATATTTCCAACTATAATTAAAATATATATTGAAATTTTTAAAATTAATTATTATATAAATTCTATAAAAATATATTTTGGATATATTTGTGATAAATTAAATTGTGATTAGATTTATTTACTTAAATTATATAGTTTAATTTAAATATGAATTATCTATATTTAAATTGGATTTGGATTTAGATATGAATGTATTAATTTAAATTAAATAAGTAAATTATCTATTTGGGTTTTAAAAATCTCAATCCTTATCTACCAAGGATTCCCTCAACCCTATATATAGGGGAATTTCCTATTGAATTTCTCCACAATCATCTACAAATATTTCTTTACAAAGTGAATTCTCCACAATCATCTCCAAATATTTCTTTACAAAGTGTTGTGCATCGTGTCTGTGTCCATCCGTTATTATTCTATTATTTATACATATATATTGTGCCTCCTCCGTGTCGACAACCCTGGCACGATACACCAAATTCCTAATCCTAAACCTATCCTAGCTAATTCCGGCCAGCCACCTCGTCGGGGCAATCCCGACCAACCTGCCTCATCTACTACAGACTACCCACACCATAGGCGCCATCCAACACAAGGTCAGCCTCGACGCATCCTCCACCATCGAACCCCAGCCCCCGACCGCAGCTACACGTACGGCCTTCACCGTCGTCACCACCAATATATTTACCAAAACCAGACACCATCACCACCAGTTAACCACCCTCCATCACCATCAACACCCGGCCATCCCCGGCTGCTACCACCGCTGAAATACCCACACTTCCCCCGGCCATGGCCACCCGACCATCCTCTCCAGAAGTTCATCGACACCAGTACCCATATCACCCTGTCGCCTCCCCCTTCGGCAAAACCAACACCGCTAACACTCCCATCAAGGCAGCAACACCACTGCCGGCGCCACACCGGTCCGCCCAACACATAAACACTACCACCTCCATTACCGTGTTCGGCCACCGCCATCGTCCCCTTATCAAACACCCAGAACCAATTCACCATGCCACCAGAGACAAAGGAAAGGTGCAATAACACTCACCTTCTCCGGACCGTCTTCACCAACAGATCCGGCCTCCTTCTTCGCCTCCGACCCATGCTGAGCTCTCGCACAGTACCACCGGGCCAAGACCCTCCGTGCTGGCGCCTGCGTGGCTGCACGTGAGGTAGAGCCTCCTCCTGGAGCGTTGCGACCACTGCCCGTCGTCTCCTCCATCTCCAAGTTCCTTCGCGTCCTACGCCGTCAGCATCGCGGCCGCGGTCGCGGACTTTCTCCTCGCCGTCTGTGGTGTTCATCCCCGACCATTTCGGTCACTCTCCGAAGTGAGCCAAGCACCACCACAGCCCTCCTAGTCGGAGCCGTCGTACAACGGTGAACTCGTCCATCGCGCCGTAGCCGAACCCTCGTCATCATCCCTCTGTGCGTCGGTGAACTCGTCCACCGCACCGCCTCGAGACCCTGATCCTGTCGCCTCTCTCCCTCAAAACCCACTTCCCGCGCCGGCGCCGCCCCTTGCCGCCCGACTCCACCGCTCTTCTCCCTCGATCTCCTCTCTCTCGTGCCCTCAGCACCCTCTCTTCCCTCTCGCTCTTCTCATCCTCTCCCGATCTCTCTCTCTCCCTCTTATTTTTTTCTGATGGATTTCTCCCCCAAACTTCTTCTTCTGATTCTTCTTCTTCTTGTTGTTATTTTTTCTCTCTCTCTCTCTCTCAAAACGAGAAGAGATCAATAATAATAGTTTTTTATTTTATTACTTATTATTATTATTATTATTACTACTACTACTATTATATTTTCTATTATAAAAAAATAAAAGATGTGTTCATATTTTGTTATAGTTGCACTTTTTATTGTTTTGTTTTGTTACAGTAGAAATATTTTATTATTACAACTATTATGTACTTTCTATTTGTTATTATTATTATATTCTCTTAGTATGTAAGGGTTGTATGTACCAATAGGTACATATACCATGATTTAGTATAAATGGTTATTAGAAATTTTGATATTATTTTGGTTAATTACTATTTATTATTATTTAGAGTTTATTATTACTTTGAAAGTGATCAATAGTTTTTAAAAAATATATATTTTGGGCTTTAATAAATTTTATTGTCTAATTATTTTACCTGGACTTTTGAGTTTATAAATATACTGATGGGCTTGGCCCTATACATATGGATTTTAAAACCTTGAAGATACTATTATATTATTTTATTTTTAGTTTTTTAAAGTACTTATCTAACTATATTGACTAATAAAATATATAGTATTTTTAAGTATTTACGTACAATTATTTTTCAAGTATTATAAATAGTTTTCTAAAATCGTATACATATTATTTACCCAATTTTGTTTGATTATCCTTCTGTCCATGTTTAACCCATTACTCATATTCCCTCACCAATTCTAGACTTCTTTATGATGACCCTAGCCTACTTGACTATTTTAGACGCGATGGAACAATCCATGACATCATCAGAGGCCGTCTTGCCTAGTTGTACACCGAAGTCGTATTTTGTGCTACCTTGATCATTGCTGCACACCAGACGGCCTACCAGGCAAGTATACCTTGCTAATTAACTGTCAAATTATTTATTTCTGCATTATTTATTTTGTTTCATATTGTTTGTTTCATTTGTTATAAACTGTGCGTCCAAGCCATACTTGGGTGCAAGCGACTCTATTAGTCGTTTTACTTTACTATATGCATTTTAACTTAGTTTTAGCGGACTACCTTCTTGTTGGGGGATATTCTTATATCTTTGTTGGCCATGACACTCACACTACACGATTTGAGATATTTTTCTAGGGACATGACTTATGGACTGGCCATCTTTATTGTCGTGTGACAGTAGATATTTGTAACTGCTATGACTAGGGTTTAGAGACTCAAGCAGTTACAAAACTGGACGAGTTATGGACATGACTTGGACAGTGTGGGAAATATTAGGGGAGGACAGTCACTAGTGCGTATGGGAAGCCAAACAGGTAACCCATAGTTTTCGAAAGGAACTATGGCGATATATTTGCAGATGCCCTCTGACGTTTTGGACGTTACGGACGGATACGTATGATTGGGTGCCAGCCGCATACTTATAAGCCTAAATCCCACCCATGCGCATGAAAGTTGTCCTCTAAATTGTACATTAGGCGGTTAGAATCTCCTTTGCATATTTGTGTCTAGAATAGTCTTTTATATATTATTTTATTATTCTGACAGTTCATATTAGCATGTTCTTCCTGTATATTGCTACGTCCCTCTCAGGACCTGGTTATTCCCCAGGTACGTGTTTATGTCTTCTGCAGGTATCCTAGCCGGGATCGTGGTCTTCTCAAATTATTCGAAGATGACGTGACTTGGTTCCTCCTTGCTACTTCTACTTAGCCTTTTATATATCATGTACTTCTTCCTTTTTATTTTGGTTGGTAGTAGATGTGTCTCCATCCAACATATTGTACCAAGACAATTCATTATATGATATCTTTTATTCCTTTATTTTGGGGATGAGATTAGTTAGTTGTGGTTTACTGTATTTTAGAGCTTATGTATACATACAAGGCCCATGTACTTCGTATGTATACAGCTGGCATGTTTACTTACTTAGTCCTACGTATTTTGGGACTGGGGCGTTACATTCGCCTCGGGATTAGGATCCTTCGGATCAAAATTAGGCCCTGCCGCATCGTACACCATATCTCGTACAAGGTTCTGCAGTTCTCCATAATCAACAGAGCATCTGTCATCTTCGATGACAAAATTCGTTGCAGCATTATCATCAAAAGCATAAGTAGCAGCTTTCGTAGCTTGTCATTCCGCATATAGTTCACCTTACGATGACCATAGGCCGTAAGCACATACGAAACCCTTACGGGTCAAATGATCTCTCACAGTCACTACTTCTTCGTAATGTCTATTGCGACAATTACCACATGGACACTTGATTTTGTTACCGTCCATGTACTAAGCTTTGCTCATGGCATACTTAAGAAACACTTCCACGCCTGCCTGAAAATCGTCACTCACACCTATTCTGCTATCGTGTTGCCATTTGTACATCCATGTACGATCAACGAAGTAACGATCCATCGCAGATTGGATGTGAAAGTCTATATCGTAAGACAAACTAAACAAAATTAGTTCAATACCGATACCGATACTCATAGAAATAGTCTGATACCCATACCAATATCAATACTCATAGAAATAGTCCGATACCGATACTCATAGAAACAGTCTGATACCGATACCGATTCTTAAACTCATAGGATTAATAGCCCGATACCGATACCGATACCGATACCGATTCTACGATTTTAGGGTTAGGGATAGGGTTAGGGTTTTAGTTAGGGTTTTAGGGTTAGGGTTTAGATATCGATACTCATAGAAATATTCCGTTACCGATACTCATAGAAATAGTCTGATATCGATCCGATATAGATACTCATAGAAATAGTCCGATACCAATACTGATTCTGATACTGAACGAAATAGTCTGATATCGATACCAAAGTAAACACATCAAGTTGTTATACCGACAACAAATAACAATAAGTACTAGTCAAACTAGCAAGTACAAATCACATCACAATAGTAATGAAGTACAATGACTTAAGCCCGTTTAAGTAATTAAATAATTGAAAATTGATGATTATCATATATTCTCCGTACGCACTATCACAATGTGAATCATATTGTTTTTTTTCCTTCCCTTTCATAATGCAGGATGAATATATAGCTTATTTGTTAAATTTTATATTATTAATTCAAAAATATGAATTATAGTGTCATGATGTATTCCCATGGCCCCCCTCCGCTCCCCTACCCCACCCCATCCCCCTACGACCTACCCAACAGCCGATCCCCACCCCCACCTCCAACCCCTATCCTTTCCCTCTCCCTCCAAGACCCCCCAACCCCCGGGCCCCAACCCCCCTCCTCCCTTCCCCGACCAGTAAGATCCCTCTACCGCCCTCCGCTCACCTACCCCCCCGTGACCTTCCCACAAGCTGACCCCTACCCCAGGCCCCCCTCCGCTCCCCTATCCCCCCACCCGCGACCCCTACCCTACCTCCGCCGACCCCTACCCCACGACCTCGCCACCCGTTGATCCCCCTCCCGCGGCCTCCCCTGCCCCCCCGACCACCAATAGAGATAGAGAGAGAGAAAGAGAGAGGGAGAGGTACCTAGGTGAGAGACAGAGAGAACTGCGCGCGCGAGAGAGAGAGAGAGGTGAGAGAAATTTTTGGAGGGAATAAAAAATTCCCTCCTCTGCCGGTTCGTTTTAAGTTAGGGTACAGTCTTTAGCAACGGATATATCCGTCGCCAAGCCGTCGATATACCCCCGTTAGTTTGCCGACAGATAATCTGTCGCTATGTGGTCGCCAAATTTTGCGCTAATTTTTTCAACATTTTTCTGCCAATTATCGACAATTGTGCGACGATATAGCGATCGCTTTTTTGTCCGTTGCTATATTTCCGACTATATATCGACGGATTTGCGACCGAGTTTTATCCTTCAAATTGAAAAAATTATTGGCTACAATTCGACGGCAAACCGTCGCCATTTAGTCAGGTGTCCGTCGCTATTAGCGACGGAATACATCTATCGCTAAATAGCCGTCACTATTTTACTGTATTTTGGTAGTGGACTGGTATCGAAGTTTGGCAGACGGTTGCATAACATCCTTCGCAGCATTAAAACAAATGTTCCTGGAATGATTCCATGAAGGGACTCACAACTTGACCATGTCAGCCCTTACCATAATCAAATAGAGGCCCAATGAAATAGTTGAATGTTTTATTGAGCGCTTTCGACTGAGGAACTCAAAATGCCTTTAGGTACTCAAAATGTCTTTAGGTACTCCAGAGGCATTGACGATAGATATATACAAATTAAACTTGTTACCTATTTTCAGCATGTGGATGGGACCTAATCAATTTCAAGATTGGGATTCCTTCATAGTAAGTGCCAGAGCAGTTGAAGAAATTCAAACAACTAGGCATTCCGATGCCTAATCTTGAAAAAGATAAGAATCCCACTACCAACAGCGGTAGCCACCAAAACAATCGTAAAGGCAAAGAAGCCTTAGCCATCAATATAGGTCAGTCAGCATCTACAACAATGGCACCTCCACAGAGGGCAGTACTACGACCTAAGGAGGAGTACTCTTTCGACGACGATGATGTCATGAACATCTTCGACTGCTTGATCAAAGCAATAAACTTCGACTGCCAGAAATCAAACGACCAGATGAAGTAGGTAAGATTGATAATTCTAAGTATTGTATATATCGTAGGTTTCTGGGGCATCCAACCAGGGCATACTATGTGCTCAAAGGAAAGCTCCATGAGCTAATCAACGCCAAAGCAATTACCCTACAAAAGGATGAAAAGATAGTAACAACCAATACTGTCTTTTTTCAATTCGGAGACTTCGCTCCTCAGTTAGTTTCCAATGGTGTTGTCCCGATTCTGAAGGTAACTATGGAGATTGTTAACCTTCCGCCAGCACAAAATAACGGTTTGGTTCTAATGTCAAAAGCTAAAGGAGAGATTATGCGGGTCCATCAAGACCTCGTCCGCGAATTCGAGCAGAAGACATTCGTTTCTTCTAACAAATCGAATAAATCAGCCAAGTACAAATTATGCAACATGGTTTCAACTGAGTACTCCTCGCTTGACGGTCGTGCTCTTTCTTTAAAGACTACTTTCGTTCCAACAAGATCTGCATCTTCTTCTTCGGTGACAGCTCCGTCAATATCAGAGGTCAACTACCGGCCCGAATTCAATCGATAGAGTGAGAAATCTCGTGAGCTGAAGATAAAGATAGGATTTGACTTTCAAAAAGCCTTAGGTTTAAACAATGGAAAGAGGTCTCCGACACCCCCTATCATTACAACTTCAAGACAGCAGGCCTAGTATTGGACTAGGATTCAGAATAGATCACACAATTCTTCATCAAAGAAAGAAGTCCTCCAAAAGCAAAGCACGAACGAAGACCTGTAACATGGTTTCTCTTTCACCCGCTTCTGAAAAAGAAGCCTTGACCGATACTAGATCTGGTAGATTCTACCTTAGAGACTACCCAGATGGTCAAGCGAATGAAGTTGTCACTCCTCCTTCTACTTCTGATACTCTTCTAGCATCAGCTCCACCAGCTGACTCGGGTCCTTCTACGACCCCACTGTAAGGTCTTCAAAAGACATATAACTTTAACACATTGGCTCAACTAGCCAATACTCCGACAAGACTATCAATCTTTGAACTCCTTCGTCTTTTGAAGGAAACTCGAAAAACACTAAGTGAAGCTCTGATGCAAGCTGAAGCCTGTCTTGCACATCTCAAGAAGTCGGATGAAGAACCTATGGCATGCCCTTCATGTTATGGTTTGATGAAAATCATGCCGAACATCACCTTCACCCAAGATGACATGATGTTGGAGGACAATCGGTACGACTGACCCCTTTACTTCACTGGGTACGTCGATACTATAACGGTGGATCGTATTCTCGTAGACCCCGGGTCTGCACTCAGCATAATTCCTAAGATTTTGCTGGATTCTAGTCCATAGTATCTCAGCGACGATTACAACTATTCTCGGATTCGACTTTGGAAAGAGTAAACTATTGGGAAAGATCTGCCTTAGAGTCCAAATCGACGATCTCCGTACAAAAGTCACCTACTATGTGATTGACAACTACGTTTCTTACAATCTGTTACTAGGACGACCGTGGTTGCATGAACATAACATTGTGCCATCTACGCTCCATCAATGCTTCAAATACGTGAATGATAATGGAGAAATCAAGAAGAAAATTGCTGAGCTCAATTCTTTTCGATGTGTCGAAGCCTACTATACGGACTTTATAATGCACAAGGCAGAGTATATGAAGTTCGTATTTGCAATGGACACTGAGAAAAACCAAAAAGATAATTCGGATAATGTTTTGGTGATTCCATTCAAAGGAAGCACCTTTCATCCTTCCTCCTCTCAGATGCTAACCATCACTCTTGCTCCTTCTACTAAAAAAATGGAGCAAAGGGAGCTCACCTCTTCTGAACCACTTGTTATCGACATTCGTCGTAACAAGCCTACTACTACTCTTTTTCCTCCTCTTGTTATCGACCGGGTAGCATCTCCAACCAAGGTCACAAATGTTGTTATAACTGTTGAGACTGAAAATATCAATAAAGTAGTGTCTCCTTCACATTATATTAATTATTATGCACAGTATTATTTAGAATTCTGAACAAATTCGAACCTCTCACCTTAGTAGCAATTCAATCTTTCCAAGATGAGATCATGTACGAACCAGTACAAAGTTTATTCTTTGTAGTTCCTCCACGGAATAATAATGAGCATCATATTCTCTTCAGCAAAGAACGTAACCAAAGAACTATTCTTGGTAGTGATTCTGAAAATAACGATCATGGAAGAATACAACTGCGTCTTTATAGTCAGCAATCCAAGAACATCATCCAAAAAATCGGTTACAATTTTGGGTCTGAACTGAATGGAGGCAAAGGTAGACGTACCCACATCCGAATACCTGCTCCTAAAGGAAAGTTGTCACAAAACTATAACAAGATTAGACATGGGTTAGACTACATTACACTAAATATAACTCCAGATAGATATAAATCAGATGAAGAGATTCGATCCCATTCTTCCAATCCTATTTCATGGGACTCAGACACCAGCATAGGAGAAGTTTATTAACTGACTCTATCTGTTAATATGGTAATAACTGTATTTCCAGGAGACGAGGATAATGATGAATTTATCGAAGCTTATGAGGAAGAGCCGTGGGCACAAAGGATAGATACTCAATGGGAGCTTCGCTTCGAACAACGTAAATCATCCACTGAGGACGTGTTGATCCAAATCGACGTTGGAGATGAAACTTCTCCAAGGCCAATCTTTATCAGCAAAAGTCTCCCTGAGATAGATAAACAAGACTTGATCAAGCTCATTAGAGAATACATTAATGTGTTCACTTGGAGCTATGAAGATATGCCAGGATTAGATCCTCAAGTTGGTACTCATAAACTTAATATTTTGTCGAATGTTAGACCGGTCAAACAATAATAGCGACGATTCCGACCTGATAAGATGGATGTTGTAGAAGCTGAAGTCAAGAAGCTCATTGCCTACATCTTTGTTAGGGAGGAACAACACCCCGGGTGGGTGGCTAATGTCGTCTCGGTCATTAAGAAAATAGAAAAAGTCCGAGTCTGCATCGACTTCAGGGACCTTAATATGGACTATCCCAAGGACAAGTTTTCTCTTCCAATCTTTGATGTCATGATCAACAGTACATGCGGGTTCGAGTGAATATTTCTCATGGATGGGTTCTCTGGATATAATCAGATCAGAATGAATCCCGAAGATAAAAAGCATACATCTTTCTGTACTCCTCTAGGAGTACTGCTACACAGTCATACCATTTGGTCTTAAGAACGCTGGTGCTACCTATCAACGGGCTATAAGTACTATTTTCTGTAAGCATTTATGAAAAATAGTTGAATGTTATGTCGACTATATTGCTATCAAGAGTCGTCTAAAGGAATATCACATCCAAGACTTAAGAACTATCTTTGATCTAATGTGTCAACATCAACTCAAAATGAACCCTACCCAGTCATTTTTGGGAGTCTCTAATGGCTAATTTCTCGAATTCGTTATTACCTCTAAGGGTATACACGTTGACCCAGAGAAGGTCAAAGCCATCCAAGAGATTCATCCTCCATGCAACCTAAAAGAACTACGATGATTCCAGGGACTTGAATATATCAGAAGATTCATCTCAAATCTCTCTGGATGCTACAGACCGTTCACTCAACTGATGAAGAAAGGTGTGTCTTTCATTTGGTGTAACGAATGCCAGCAAGCATTGGAAGACATCTAGCGGTATTTGACGAACCCTTCAGTCCTAGTTCCTCCAATCATAGGAATATTTTTTGATGTACGTTCAAGCAATGGATTACTCTCTCGGTACCCTCCTAGCCCAAAAGAAAAATGAAGGTCATGAGCATGCAATCGATTATCTTAGCCGCACAATGATCGATGCTGAACATCGATAAAGTCTGGTGTAAAAAGTATGTTTAGCCTTGATGTTAGTTTTCCAGAATATATGTCATTATATCACGGGCCAGACCATCCATGTCATCTCCAGAGTCAATCCGCTGCTGGTTTTAATAAAAAAGCCTAGTACACTCAACTCCAGACTCGCTACATGGGCGATATTCCTAGCACAGCATGATATGGTCTATGTCCAACAAAAGTCTATTAAAGGTCAAGCCCTGACTGACTTCTTGGTTGCTCATCCAATTCCTGAAACTTTAAAACTCTACGATGAAATTTCTGATGAAACTCTAGAGTCTAACATGACTTCAAAAGGAATGCTCGCTTGGCATCTATTCTTTGATGGTGCATCTAGAATTGGACCCAGCAGTATCATTATCGCTGGAATAAGAATTATCTTGGTGTCCCCATAAGGGCTATTCAAAGACCCTATTCTCTGGATGAGCTATGCTCTAACAATATTGCTGAATAGAATGCCTTGCTCATCGGTCTCCAGTTAGCTAAACAGCTGCATATCAACTATTTTGAAGTATATGGATACTCTAAACTAATTGTCAACCATGTTAGAGGTACGTATGAGGTTCGACACCAAGATCTCATCCTCTATCAAGAAGCAGCAGTTAAACTGGCTATGTCATTCAAAGGCTTCTTTATTGAACATGTACGTCGAGCGTACAATACCGAAGCCGATGCACTCATGAATCAAGCAGCCATCGCTAATCGAGAATCATTCTGTGTCGAGAATAAATTAAACATTGAATTCAGTAATGCGGTTGAGATTGGCACTACTACCGAGGATTGGAGAACTCCCTTCATCGACTTTGCAGTACATGACATCCTGCTAGAGGATCCTAAAGAAGCTACGACCATCCGTCATCGATTACTCCGATACTATTACAATTAACAGTCCAAGACACTCTACCGGCGATCCTTTGACGGTATGCTCCTACGATGTCTTACAGAAGATGAAGCAAAATAGATACTACGTGAAGGTCACGATGGTGTCTGCTGTACACATCAGCCCGGTCATAAGCTGTAAGATAGCATCAGACACAGAGGATACTATTGACCCACTATGGTGGCAGATGCAAATGAATATGCAAAAAAATATAGAGCATGTCAGATCAATGCAGATTTTATCCACCAACAGTCTGAATTCTTGCATCCTACTGCAGCATCCTGGCCCTTTGAAGCTTGGGGCATGGATGTCATCGGTTATATTAATCCACCATCATCTCGAGAACATCAGTTTATCCTAGCTATAACCGATTACATATCAAAATAGGCATAAGCAATTCCCCTAGTTGAAGTCAAGACGAGCAGTATCATCAGCTTTATCAGTCATTATCTCATTTATCGATTCAGAGTTCCTCAAAGAATTATCCATGATAATGGACCTTAGTTCGTGAGTCAAGCATTTACTCGATTATACAATGACACTCGGATCAACAATATTGCTTCTATACCTTTTAATCCTGCAGTCAATGGTTTAGCAGAAGCATTCAACAAAACAATCATCAAGCTCCTCAAAAAGTTTATTTCTGCCAAAAAATGCAACTGGAGCAAAAAGCTTAGAGAATGCCTATGGGTGTACCACACTACTATGCGTACCCCGATTGGCTGTACACCCTTCTCTCTGGTGTATGAATGTGAAGCCGTCTTACCGTTGGAGATTCAAATTCCATCCATGAGGATAGCTATTGCCAACGAGTTAACGATGGAAAATAACGATCGTCTTGGAATTCAAAAGCTTGAAGCACTTGACGAGAAGCAATTGCTAGCTCAACAACACATTGAGCTATATCAAGCCCGCATCTCAAAAGCTTTCAACCGCAAGGTCAGAGTACGAACCTTTTAAAAAGGTGAGCTAGTCCTTACTGTCAGATGTCCTATGACTATGACACACATGAGCAAGGGCAAGTTTGAGCCAAAGTGGGAAGGTCCATACGTCATAAGCAAAGTTTTCTCCAGCGGGTCTTATCAGCTAACCGGGATGGACGGTCGAATAGCTATGATGTCTATCAACGTCAAATTTCTCAAGAAATACCATCTTTGAAAGTATGTATTATATTTTCTGACAAATATTATACATACGCAAATCTTCAAATTATTCTTTTTTATTCACTCTGTCGTGAATAAATCTACAGATAATAAATCCTCAAAATTCTCCAGTGGAGTCTAACCAGATCTTATGGTACATCTTCAAAAGATTAACCCATAATATCTACCACAATATATTATCACAAACATCATCTTTTGAAACCTAGTTCTTTTAAAAGATATCCTATTCTTGAGTCCCAGTTGGTTTAAGAATAATCAACAGATATACAAATTCATTCATATATATATATATATATATATATATATATATATATATATATATATATATAATATGTAAAATAATATATATATATATTTATATATAAATAATATATATAATTATATATATATGTATATATATAAAAAATATCTATCTATATATATATATATATATATATATATATATATATAAAATATATATATATATATATATATATATATATATATATATATATATATATATATATATATATATATATATATATATATATATATATATATATATATATTTTTTTTTTTTTTTTTTATTTTATATATATATATATATATATATATATATATATATATATATACATATATATTTATATATATATATAAATATATAAATATATAATATATAATATATATATATATATATATATATATATATATATATATATATATATATATATATATATATATATATATATATATATATATCAGAGGAGACGCCTACCGGTTCTGGAGGTGCTAAAAAAAAATATATATATATATATATATCAGAGGAGACGCCTACCGGTTCTGGAGGTGCTACCGTGCACCACCGTCAACGTCGCCTCCTTAGAATTGGGAAGAGCGAATGAAACAGTAAGCGCTTGCTCAAACTGATGAATTACTTTGATGTTGGCCTCCTCCTTCGCCAAATGGAGAACGTCGAGGGATCCGATGCGCTAGGAGCCTGTGTCAGCACCTGCACCACCTTATGAATATCGATGGGAGCCTTGTTGGGGACGGTGGGAGGGACAACCTCCATGGCTTTCGAAGGAGATACTGCACCTCCAGAAGGAGCCGATAGGCTTCGGACTAAGATTCCCCTGGGACGATCCACTCCATCCTCCAAGGATTGAATGGTGAGCACTTCAGCAGCACTTTCGGGATCCTTCTCAGAGTCCGAGGTGGCGGAAATTGTGGGATGCCTGGGCGTGGACGAAGAGGGCTTGTGTGCAGCTTCATTGCCAATGAGGGGAAACTTGTCCCGTGCCGAGGTAATAGCTGGACGAACGGGGGGTTGGGGGTGATTTTTCCTGGATAGGTCGGGCCTGGTGTCGGGAGCACCAGCCATTCTGCTCTGGTCGTCTTCCTTGGAGGAGCTGTTATCTTTCACTTTGCATTTGCTTTCTTCATGTCCCAGGTGTCTGCAGCACCTACAGTATAGGGGAGGGTCTTCGAATATCAGAGGCTGCCAATAACTTCGGTTGTTCGGAAGATTGACCCTCACTCGAGAACGAAGAGGCTGACTTATGTCAACTTCAACGAAGATCCGAGCCGTACTCGGCCTCGTCAAGTCCGCCGTAGAGCTATCAAGTTTCAGGGGAACTCCGAAAGCTTTTGCCAGTCGAAACAGGGCATTTTTGTCGAACAAGTGATGGCGAATTCTCGGTAAATTAACCCAGATTGCAGCTAGAGAAGATTCGATAAGCGGATCAAAATCTACCGACCATCGGAAGAGCCGCATAGGAGATTTCGCCACCACCCACTGAAGGCGAAACAGCCGAAGAAAGTCCGCCTCGAGGCGGGGAATGATGAGAATATGCTTGTGATTCACCACGCCGATCCTACAGGGTCCGGCAAGCCCGAACCCCTCAAAAGCTTGACGGACCGCTACAATCTGCGGACGCTTGTGGGAGAACTTCCCTATCAACGCCAGGGCGAGAGGATCCACGAGGAGGCGTTCATCCTCCTCCGTGAAGGAGACAGCCGGCTCTCCTATTCCTCGCGGATCTGAGTTTCTCCTCGGCCAATGGCCGGGGGTGATGTTCCGGCCGGCCCCCCTCCCCCTCCAGACCCAGGCGCCCCTCTTCCCCATTCTTTCGCCCAAGTTCTGAAGGGTTTCCCTTCTCCCCCGTCCGCGAAGCTCCCAGAGCGTCCCTCCGAGCGATTTCGGGAAGAGCCGGCTGTCTCCTTCACGGAGGAGGATGAACGCCTCCTCGTGGATCCTCTCGCCCTGGCGTTGATAGGGAAGTTCTCCCACAAACGTCCGCAGATTGTAGCGGTCCGTCAAGCTTTTGAGGGGTTCGGGCTTGCCGGACCCTGTAGGATCGGCGTGGTGGATCACAAGCATATTCTCATCATTCCCCGCCTCGAGGCGGACTTCCTTCGGCTGTCTCGCCTTCAGTAGGTGGTGGCGAAATCTCCTATGCGGCTCTTCCGATGGTCGGTGGATTTTGATCCGCTTATCGAATCTTCTCTAGCTACAATCTGGGTTAATTTACCGGGAATTCGCCATCACTTGTTCGACAAAAATACCCTGTTTCGACTGGCAAAAGCTTTCGGAGTTCCCCTGAAACTTGATAGCTCTACGGCGGACTTGACGAGGCCGAGTACGACTCGGATCTTCGTTGAAGTTGACATAAGTCAGCCTCTTCCTTCTCGAGTGAGGGTCAATCTTCCGAACAACCGAAGTTATTGGCAGCCTCTGATATTCGAAGACCCTCCCCTATACTGTAGGTGCTGCAGACACCTGGGACATGAAGAAAGCAAATGCAAAGTGAAAGCTAACAGCTCCTCCAAGGAAGACGACCAGAGCAGAATGGCTGGCGCTCCCGACACCAGGCCCGACCTATCCAGGAAAAATCACCTCCAACCCCCCGTTCGTCCAGCTATTACCTCGGCCTGGAACAAGTTTCCCCTCATTGGCAATGAAGCTGCACACAAGCCCTCTTCGTCCACGCCCAGGCATCCCACAATTTCCGCCACCTCGGACTCTGAGAAGGATCCCGAAAGTGCTGCTGAAGTGCTCACCATTCAATCCTTGGGGGATGGAGTGGATCGTCCCAGGGGAATCTTAGTCCAAAGCCTATCGGCTCCTTCTGGAGGTGCAGTATCTCCTTCGAAAGCCATGGAGGTTGTCCCTCCCACCGTCCCCAACAAGGCTCCCATCGATATTCATAAGGTGGTGCAGGTGCTGACACAGGCTCCTAGCACATCGGATCCCCCGGCGTTCTCCATCGTGGTGGAGTTGGAGGAAGGACAATTCCTGCCACCGTCCGCTCCTGGTTCCCCTATGGGAGGAGGGGACCTGTCTATAGATGGGCTTCACACAGAGAAGGATGCCGAAGGGACTCTCTCCAGAAGCAGACAGGTCCATGACCCGGGGGAGGCAAAACCTGCCCAGAAGCTTGGAGGCGACTCCACGAGGCACACCAGAGCGACTTCCAAATCTCACAGGAAATCTTCCAAGGAACCTGTTAATGTCTAAGATGTTGATATGGAACCTGCGGGGGATTGCTAATCATCGCACTATTAGTCGCATTAAAACCCTCTGCAGGATTCACAAAATTTACATTTTAGGGTTCATCGAACCTAAAGTGTCTGGCGACCATATCAACAAGGTCAAGGTTAAACTCGGCTTTCAATTGGCGGTGGAGAACCAGAGCGGGATATGGATTTTGGCGAAGGAGGAGGCCAACATCAAAGTAATTCATCAGTTTGAGCAAGCGCTTACTGTTTCATTCGCTCTTCCCAATTCTAAGGAGGCGACGTTGACGGTGGTGCACGGTAGCACCTCCAGAACCGGTAGGCGTCTCCTCTGGGATCATCTTAGCTCGATCCAGGTTGATCACTCCTCCCCCTGGGCGATCGGGGGGGATTTCAACGCTATCGTCTCCTCCTCTGAGAAGAGCGGGGGGAGGCCTCCAGACCCTCACTCAATGCGGGAATTTGCTGATTTCATATCTCTCGCGGGTCTCTCCTCTCCGGTGCCCTCGGGGAATACTTTTACTTGGTGCAACAAAAGAGAAGGTCGTCACAGGCAATCGTCCAGACTAGATCGGGTTCTTCTGAATCAAGCCTGGAACGAGGGGGAGTTCGTGACGACGGTGGAGCATCTCAGCTTGGTAGAATCAGACCACTTGCCGCTCCTAGTGGATTTGTAGTCCAGTAGGCGGACGGGAGGGACCAGATTCAAATTTTTGAACTTCTGGACAACCCACAGCGACTTCGATTCGACTGTAGGCCGTGCCTGGGAATCCATTTCGCATCGGAACCCCATAATTCAGCTGAACCTTCGTCTTAAAGCCACCAGAAGAGCCTTGGGTCGGTGGAGTAGGCAAGCGTTCGGGGACATCCACAAGGCAGCTAGGGAGGCTGAGAAGCGCGCCGCAGTGGCCGAGGAGAAGTTCGACGAACTCAGCAATGAGGAGAACAGGGCCGCAATGCATCTCGCTCAGGCTAAGTTGAAACAGAGGCTCAATATTGAGGAGTTATTTTGGAAACAAAAGGCAAATTGCAAATGGGACATTGAGGGCGACAAAAATACAAAATTTTTTCACGCATGTGTGGAGAGCAGGCAGAAGAAGTTGTCCATCCAGAGCATCGTCAAAGAGGACGGGGTGTCCACTTCTTGCCAGTGGGAGATCCAAGATGAAGCAATTAAATTCTTTAGCAAATTGTTTGCCAAAGAGATGGTGTCTTCCGACGAGGATCTCCTTCGGCTCATTCCCTCGATCATCTCCAACGACGACAATTTGGCTTTCTCCAAGGAGCCTTCGAAGGAGGAAATCAAAGGTATTATTGACAAAATGGATGGGAATAGCGGTGCTGGTCCGGACGGCTTCTCCGGTAAATTCTTCAAACATTGCTGGGATACAATTAGCGGGGATATTGTTGCGGCTGTGACGGCGTTCATGGAGGGTCTTCATCTCCCTAAGGCAGTTACACACACCCTCCTCGTCCTCGTCCCCAAGAGGGACAAGCCCGGTGAGTTCGCTGACTTCCGTCCCATTAGTCTCTGTAACTTCTTCAATAAAATCTTGTCCAAGATTGTCGCCAACAGATTAGCCCCATCACTGCCCCGCATCATCTCCTCGGAACAGAGAGGCTTCGTTAAAGGCAGAGAGATCCTCGACAACATTCTTCTCGCACAGGAGATGATCGCGTCCATCGGACGCAAGAACCGGGGAGGCAACGTGGCGATCAAGATCGATATGGAGAAGGCTTATGACAAACTCGATTGGCAATTTCTCATTTGGGTTTTGAGAAGATTAGGCTTTGATGAACGGGCTATCAACATTATTTGGAGACTTGTCAGCAACTGTTGGTTCTCGGTCGTCATTAATGGCGAGGCCAAGGGGTTCTTCCAATCCTTTAGGGGTCTGCGCTAGGGAGACCCTATCTCACCGAGTCTCTTCGTCATCGCGACGGAGGTCCTCAGTCGAAAACTCATCAGTTTGGGGCGCAAAAGGAGCTTTGGGAGGTTCCACACTCCCTCGGGATGTCCTTTGGTAACACACTTGGCTTATGCCGACGATGTGATGATTTTCTGTGCTGCGAACAAGATCACCTTATCTCTCGTCAACAAGTACCTGTCTCAGTATGAAGACTGCTCGGGTCAGTCGATTAATAGGAGGAAAACCATCGCCTATGTGCACCATTCTCTAGCGGAGGATCGTCGTCAGGAGATTTCGTTCGAAGTTGGGTGTCAAGTGGTTTCACCGCCGTTCTATTACCTGGGATGCCCTCTTTATTATGGTCGGCGTACGTCGTTAGCCTTCGAGCCGCTCCTCCTTAAAATCAAGAAGCGTATCGACGGGTGGCAGAACAAGGTCCTTTCGCCGGGTGGGAAGCTCATTCTGCTAAGGCACGTTCTATCTTCTATTCCCACTCACATCTTGGCTGCTAGCTGTCCTCCGAAACATGTTTTGGAGCAGTTGGAAGGCTTCTTTGCTGCATTCTTCTGGGGCCAACAGGACCTTCGAGACAAGCATAGATGGTGTTCTTGGGATACCATGTCGCGGACTCCAGAGGAAGGGGGTCTGGGTCTCAAGAAGCTGGAGGACGTCGTCAGCGCATTTTCCATCAAGATGTGGTGGAAGCTTCGGTCCCAAAACTCGCTGTGGAGCCAATTCATCCGGGCTAAATACGTCAAACTTCGGAGGCCGGCGGACCTGTTCGCTGGACAGAAAGCTTCGTACCAATGGCGCAGGTTACTTCAGGGGCGGGATTTGGGAGAGGATCACACTAGGCTTCTGCTGGGGAGCGGGGAAGCTCAGGTGGACGCAGAACGGTGGCTCGGTGAGTCCCTGGTGGCCGTGAGGTCGCCGGCGCTGATTCAGGATCTCTGGTCGGCTGGGGGTTGGGACGAGGAGCGTTGCCTCGCTGTGCTCGGGCAGCGGGCCAACACCTCATCCACTCGGGCCTTGTTATCTTGGAAGAGCCGGATCGGCTGATCTGGAAGCCGGGGGTGAAGGGGAGGTTCTCACTAGCCTCAGCCTGGAAGATTGGAAGACTTAATCTTGCCAGGGACGCGGCAACGTCAGAGATCTGGGATCCCTGCATCCCGTTGAAGTGGTCGGTGTTACTTTGGAGGGCTGTTAAAGATAAGCTCCCGACGGATGATGGTGTTCAAAAGTTAGGCTTCTCTCTCGCCTCCAAATGTACGTGCTGCTCGGGGAGAAGCATGGAGGAAACCACTCCTCATCTTTTTTCTCAAAGCCTGATAGCTTCTGAAATTTGGATGCATTTTGAAGATAGGTTGGGGATCACATCAGGGGAGTCCTTCATGGGGAGGCTGTGTCGGTGGTGGGACTCCCCTTATCGGCACACCCGTCGGATCTTGGCGGCCGCGGTTATTTGGGTGATTTGGAAAAACCGGAACAAAGTCCGATACGAGGGGGTCGGTTGGTCGGTTCAAAGGCTTATCAGAGAAGTTAACAGACAACTAGGTAAAGTGCTTGTGAGGTGTCACCTTGAAGACTCTGGGGTTCCCTGTTTAGTGGGGGAGTAGCCTCTTTTGTGGTTTTTTTGTTTTATTTCGGCGGCCTGCTGTCTCCTGGCTGATACTTACATTTTGGTCCCGTGGGTCCACGTGGTTTGCGTGACCGTATCGGGTTTTGTTCCTTGTTTGTATCAATTAATATACGCGCCACTTTTCTTCAAAAAAAAAAAATATATATATATATTATTTAATATATTTTTTATTTTTTATTTTTTATTTTATATATATATATATATATATATATATATATATATTATGAAACCGTTACCTTTATTGAAAAAAGAGAGTAATGAGTACATCCGACCTCATAGGTAACAAAAATAAAGAAAGGAAAGACAAGTAAAGCACTACTCTAAAGCCCAATGCGGAATAGGCGGAAGATGATGACAACCCGAAAGCGACTTCTGAAACTGTCGCTTCACCTCCCGAACCAAGAAAGCAGAACCAACACTACGCCCCTCGTAGCGATGCTTGTTCCGGTTCTTCCAAAGCACCCATATGATCGCACCGGCCAATGATCTCCGATGGTGACTGCCCGGGCCCCGCCACCACATTTGAAGAAAGGCAAAAAAATCTCTATGCATCCGTGCCTTGAAGAAACCCCTGAAGATAGACCAAACCGCCATAGCAAGATCCCCGTGGAAGAAAATTTGTTGAAGGGTCTCCCCGTGCCCAGCCTGACAGCAATGACACCTGGAAGCCAGATGGAAGCCAATCTTTTGAATGTTGTCATCAGTGGGTAGCCGGTTGTGACAAACCCGCCACATCAGAATGCTCCACTTTGCCTAAATACACTTGTCTCATATATTAGAAAATAAAGATGATATTGGGTGGGAGATCCGGCAACACCTCCATGCTGATGCCAGCGAGAAAGATCCTTTCCGCTCACCCCAGACCAATGAATCAGAAACCGAAGTACAAGTCAGATTTGCCACTCCGAGCCGCCTCGCTGCCACTTCCCCAAACTGCTCCAAGAACATAGGCAAATCCCACCCAGCGGCTGTCCAAAACGATCGGATAGCCG
The DNA here is from genome assembly GCA_029216955.1 of Iris pallida. NCBI lineage: Eukaryota > Viridiplantae > Streptophyta > Magnoliopsida > Asparagales > Iridaceae > Iris > Iris pallida. Next base: position 8,700,150 of record JANAVB010022397.1, on the reverse strand, counting down.
GACCACCATTGTCAGAGTTTCTTGCCCTAGAATCTCGGATCTTCCTTCTCCTGTCCGATAGAGCCCTCACAGTCACCGGTCGATGAGGGAGAAGCACCCTCCTCTCGGCCAATCTGGCCGACCTCCGAAGCTTCCTGGTGCCACCATCCAGCGGAACCCGCCCCGAGGGGAGCACCTGACGCTGCGAAGCCGTCGAGTCAGCGCTCTCCCCCCCCCCAACTCGGTCCCCCGGGCTGGCCGCAGAATGGCCCGCCTGGCCGTAGGCAACAGGCGCCATCGCCTGGGCTCGCCGCCGCACCTGAGTCCGTCTTCTCGTTTCGCGTCTGGTCCCAATAGCCACTCCCTCAACCGACGGAATAGCAACGATACCCAACCGAGGACCCCCCGGAATCCATGCTTCGCACCTCGCTGAGCCCTCACTACGTCCAAGTCTGAAAGAAATATACGGTTCCGCCAATTTTCTCCCCCACAAAATTTGTCACCAAATGTGGGAGCACTTGGAAGTAACAAACGCATCGGATGGATGACGTTTACGAAAATATTTCGATTTAAGGAGCTCCACCCAAAGTCCCTTCCCATGATGCAACTTCTACCATAATTTCATAGAAAAGGCATCCATAATATCATTCAGACACTTGATCCCAAGGCCTCCTTCGGACTTAGTCCGAGTAACGAACCGCCACACCAGCCAACTCCTCTTAGCAACCCCATCCTTGCTACCCCAAAAGAAAGCCGCAAACATTCTCTCAATCATCCTAAGAACGGCCTAGGGTGGGCAACATGCTGCCAATGTATACATAGGGATAGAAGAAAGAACATTATTAATAAGGACCAGCTTACCCCCAGGAGACAGAATCTTGTTCTGCCATCCCGTCAGCTTCGATCGGATTTTATCAAGCAAATAACTAAACATCCCCGCATTCCGTCTCCCGCACGTTAATGGGCAGTCCAAATAAAAAAATGGCAAAGTACCGGTACAAAATCCAAAAAGAGTAGAAATAGTCCGAGCACGAGCCTCAGCCAATGGGGTCGCAGTATAAAAGGCAGATTTGGAATAATTAATCTTCAGACCAGATACAGCCTCATAACGATATAATACCTGCTGGAGAGCACGCAAACAAGCAATATCCCCCAAAGTAAATATAATAACATCATTCGCATAGGCCAAGTGCGAGATACGCGGTCCCTCAATCGGAGTATGAAATAAGGATCTCCGATTTGTGTCTTGAAGAAGCTTGAGGTTCCGAGAAAGCACCTCCGCAGCAATAATGAAGAGAGCCGGGAAGAGAGGGTCCCCCTGACGGATCCCTCTAGACACCGGGAAAAAGTCAGTAGGAGCGCCATTGAGAAGAACCGCATATCGGGTGTCCGCCAGAAGACGACAAATAAGATCACAGAAAACCTCATTAAAGCCAAATCTCCGAAGAACACGCAGGAGAAAATGCCAATTGACTCTGTCATAGGCCTTCTGCATGTCAAGCTTTATTGCAACGTTACCACCATGATTGGATTATATATTTAATATATATATATATATATTTTAAAATATATATATATATATATATATATATATATATATATATAAATATATAAATATATATATATATATATATATATATATATATATATATATATATATATATATATGTATATGTGTGTGTGTGTGTGTGTGTGTGTGTGTGTGTGTGTACTTATCCTCACCAGTTAACCATGATCCCTCACTCTTGCAGTAAATCAAGTCCTATACCCTATCTCTCTGAAATGCCCTCATGCTCCCTCATTCTTGCATGAAACCAAGTCCTATACCATGTCTCCCTAAAATGCCCTTCTGTATATAGGGAATGATCACCCATCTAACCTACTGTCAAAGGGCACTCCTGTCTATAACCAAGTCCCTTGTCCCTCTTGCAAAGCACAGGCAGTGCACTGTAATGTCAAAGCAATGGAGGCCACCCCCTATCCAACTGATACCAGTTTGATATTTTTACAAATATTTAAGATACATAGGGACACACTCGATCACATGTTGTTCTCTCATGCAGTAGGAACCTCCTGTGCACTAATTATCATTAGGATTATTCTTAATGGCAAACCACTGTTGTGCTACACCTAAATGTTTTCCCTCTATCATCAAACTCATATTAATTAACTACCTGTCACACTATACATATACCTATCCCCACACATATATATAGGTATGTACACTTCTATGTATAACTTTCCACATGGACTATATTTGCACAACTACACACACACACACTAGTGACCGATACCTACACACTACTCATTCACCCAATCTGCCCTACAGGAAAAACCAATACACTGCCACCTGTTACACATATGCCTATATATATGCCTATATATATATATATATATATATATATATATATATATATATATATATATATATATATATATAGGTATGTACACTTCTATGTATAACTTTCCACATGGCCTATATTTGCAAAACTACACACACACACTAGTGACTGATACCTATACACTATTTATTCACCCAATCTGCCCTACAGGAAAAACCAATACACTGCCACCTGTCACACATATGCCTATATATATATATATATATATATATATATATATATATATATATATAATAGAGGTATGGGGAGGAAGAAGTGGGGACTCCGGTCTCATCCGGAGGGAGCTCCGCCGCTCGCCACCCCCCCTCTTGGTGGTCAGGTCGCTCGCCTGGCCGACGACCTCCTCGGTCCGACCGCGTCCCCAAGCCTTTTCTTTCCCCTTGGCGGCCTCCTCCCATCCCCCTCCCGCAGCTTCACCGGTTGGCCGGGTTCCGCTTGCCTCCCACCCCTCACCCCTGTGGGGGGTTTCCCCACGCTGGCCGTCCCCTCTGAGCCGCTCCGGCACCTTCCCTCCCCGGCCCCAGCCGGGGTTGAGCTTTGCTCCGCAAGGTGACCCCCCTGTCCCGGTGTCCCCTCCTTCCGTCGCTCCTCTCGCTACGCTGCCCTCTTCCTCGGATGCGTCCGCCTTCCTCTCGCTGAAGTGGCCCCCGGCTCCATCGGCAGCTTCCGTCCCGAGTCTCCCGGCCCCGGCCCCCGCCCTCTCCCCCGGCGACACTAGAGCGGCCCTTTTTTTTCTTTCCAGCCTCTGCTTTAGGTCCCCTGGGGGGCACCTCCCCCTCCTCCAGCTCCGACCCCCCCTGCGTCTGCCCTTGTCCATCCTCCGTCGTCGGTGGTCTTTCCCTCCATGCGTTGCGAGCCCCCCTTGTGGTCCCACGTGGCCGTGCTGCAGCCCTCGGGGCGCTCGTCCTTCCCCTCCCCGACGTCGCTCGGTGGACCGCCGTCTACGGTGACGTCGTCCCTGTCGTCACCTTCCCGAAGCGCTCCCCCCCAGCTCCGGCCTCCGACGCTCCCTCCGCCGTATGCTGAAGGGCCCTCCCCCTCGCCGGTGGTAGGATACTCTAGAGCCCGCCCGGAGGTCGAGCCCCCCGCTCCCTCCCCGCGGATCTAGCCCCCCTCCCCCCCCCCCCCCGCTCGTCACTTAGCCTAGCCCCCTCACTGCCGCCGGTGCTTCGTCTCCCCAAGCTTCCCCCTCTGACCGATTGGAACCCCCTTTCGGCCTCCGTCAGCGCCTTCCCCATCCGGGCTGGCCTCTCCGCTGGAGCCCCGCTGGGGGTGCCCGAGGCTCCCTCGATCCGTGCGCCCCCCACCCCTCGGGCAGAGAGCCCCCACCTCGGGCAGAGAGCCCCTCCGGCTGAGTGCCCCAACCCCCCACCTCGTGCAGTGCACCTGCTACCCCCCCGGCCTTTCAGCGGTCCACTGGGATTTGAAATTTCAATTTTCGAAATTTTGAAATTTTTTAAATTTCAACTTTTGATTTTGAAATAGTTTTAAAATTTTGTTGTTTTTCGAAATTTTGTGTTTCCGAAATTTCGAAACTTCGAATTTCAAACTTTTGAATTTCTTACCTTGCTTAACAGGGCCCTTTCGTGTCTTTTGGCTCTGTACCTGGTTGTAATGCTCTTCTTGAGCCCACTTTAGCTTTTCAATAAAATGCCTTTCTCCTAAAAAAATTAAATAATTAATATATATATATATATATATATATATATATATATATATATATATATATATATATATATATATATATATATATATATATATATATATATATATATATAAAAGTTTGCACCACTATCGACTAATGCAATTAGATTTTTAAAATGATACTCATTATTAATGAGTAAATCTATTTGTATATACCATTTTTTTGTAATATAGAGATGTATTCTCTCTAATCTTGATTGAGGTTCAGTGTCCTCTTCAGAACTGGAAGTAGAAGCATTACTTCTATTGGAGCTTTTTCCCTTTTCTGAATTATTGATCATATTTTTTGCTATTGTCTCCAAATTATACAATCTTATTTGAGTTGTCTCATCTTAAAATTTCAATTCTTTTATTTCCTTCTCCAATACTTTAATCTTATTCTGGATATCTTGTATTGTCACAGGCTTTACTTCCCTGCTCTTATACTTCGAAGAACCTCTTCCATTATATAAAATTCTTTATTTACTCCTTCCTCATTCAAGGAGGTTTTAGCTGATTTTTCTTCTATATTAAGGAAATCAATTAATTTTTCTCTTGAAGTTCTACTGATTTCAGTAGACATTAGAGATTTTATTCTCTATCTTTTGTCTTGAGTTGTCAATACATTAATTGACAGACCATTCATTTCCACTATTGATTTGTAATAATTCAAATCATGTTCATTGGAACATTCCTCACAACTGTATTCACTATCACATTGACACATATTAACTGAATCATTGTCACTTGATTCATCTGATGAACCTAATTCTTCATCAGAATTTACTAATATCTTGTATAGGGTTCGTTTTAGCCCTTCATCCTCTATTTCTTGGATTTTCTTCTTAGTATAGCATCTATTTGCATAGTAACCTAATTTGCCACATTTATAACACTTTATTTCTCTAGAAGATTTCTTCCGTTGAGAAGATTTCTTCTCTTTGCTTCTATTTTTACCTCTAAATTCTTGAGAATATTGTTTATATCTGATAAAATATCAGATAAGCATTCAGATGTTGGCACTTCTTCGAATAATGAAGAAAGTAGAATATTAAAGATTCAAATAAATGAATCAAATATAGTACATCCTATATATGGTCTACAAATAACTCATGTTCAAATTGAGCAGATGTTTAATTCTTTTAATACGGTTCAGAATGAGGTGAATCGTGAGAGAATTAATATAATCAAATTTGAAGATAAACCTAATTTGGTCAAATATTATTACAAAAGACCTTCACCGATGGATGTTCTCTATGAAGAGAATGATTCTAAAATTCAGAATCATTATTGTGCTGAAGAAATCTATGAATGGAATATTGGCGGTCTCTCTGATAAACAAATACATGATCAAATACATCGAATACTAATGTATTCTAATGTTGCTAAAGTTGCTGGTAATAACGATAAGCAAATTGCTTTATTCGTAGCCAGTAGATTTACAGGAATCCATTGAGGATGGTAAGATCATTGCTTAGCTAATGAGCAAAGAATAGAAATAATCAATGCCACCAAATCAGAAGATGGGCAGCAAAAATAGTCTGATGCTGTTTACACACTCATCTATAATATATTAGAGCATTTACTGGACATGTTTCTTCTGATGGGGGGAAATTAGAAATCAAAGGTACCAATTTGTTATATTTCTTTGGGTTGAACTTTTGGAATTGCCCATTTGTTCACTCTTCTAATTCTGTAGGGTATCATTACATTTACCCGAACAAAATCGAACCAGGACTTTTTTATTAGTCTCAGGATCACGTTGTTTCAAAATGCCTCCATATCCAATATTACTGGCATCTGTTTCAACTATTTTAAACCATTCAACATTGGCTAAATGTAAACACGAAAGATTTTTAGCCTTATGTTTTATTGTTCTTACTGCTTTGGTATGATCTTCTGACCAAGCAGGAGGATTCTTCTATAGCCTTTGATACAAACTTTTTGTATCATGTGCTATATTCTGATAAAATTTAGAGACATAATTCGATGTCCTAAGAAATCTTTGTAACTTCTTTTTGTCAGTTATTTCATCGAGAAATTTAGAACCAAATTCAATGCTTCTATCAATAGGAATTATTGTCCTATTGACTATATTATGTCCCAGAAATCTTATTTCTGTCTGAAATAATTTCATCTTTAGCGCTGATATTACCAGCCCATTTTTGATGATCAAATGCTTGAATATTTTCAAGTGCTTAAAATGCTCATCAATAGAATTAGAAAATATTAAAATATCATCAATATATGATAATATAAATTTAGAATATTTAATGAATATTTCGTTCATTATATTCTGGAATTCTTAAGGAGCATTCTTCAGTCCAAATGGTATAACGTTCCATTCATAATATCCAAATAGAACAGTAGAAGCAGTCTTATATCTATCCTGCTCAGCTATCTGGATTTGCCAGTAGCCTGATTTCGAATCAAATTTAGAAAATATTCTTGCTCTTACAATTCTGTTGAGTAAATCCCTCTTATTTGGAATTGGATATCATATCCATTTCAAAACCTTATTGAAAGGTTTATAATTTAATACCAATCTTGGTACACCTCTCTCCCTTTCAGCATTATTTATTACATAGAATGCTGTACAACTCCAAGGAGAGTAGAATTTTCTTATTAGCTTCTTGTCTATTAAATCCTATATTTCTTTTTTACATATTTCCAGATATTACTGATTCATCTGGCAAGGTCTAGCCTAGTAGGGATATCTTTCTCATTAAAGTTATCCTCATAGGGAAGTGAAACAATATGTTGTTTCCTATCCCAGAAGGCATTAGAAAGATTACTACAAGTCTGCAGTTTAAATTCTTCCTCTATTTTTTTTTACTTTATCTTGAATCTCTAGTTTTTTTAATTGATTAGAGATTTGTATTTGCCTTATCTCTTTCCGAAGAAAATTGATTTGATGTTCTTTTAAATCAATTTCCCTTATTTCATTCAATATTTTGATCATTGGATCACGAATAAATTCGAAGGCTATTTCTTTGCCTTTATTGTAATGCCTGTTGTTCGTGTTACGTATTTAAGAATACGTGTACGTATTTTATCTCGTATTGGCCATGGTTCATCTTGGTTTGGGTTGGCTTGGGTTGGTTCGGCTAGGCTTGATTAGCCTTGGTTCATCATGAACCAAGGGTGAACCCCTTACCTACCACAACCAACCCTATTTATTAACCTCTTCCCATTCTCTCTCCTCATTATTTCCTTTCTTCTTCATTACTCTCCACCACCAACCAAGAAAACCCTAGCCTAGGCAAGTGCAATCTTGCTTCATGAAGAAACCCACCATTTTTATTGTTCTAACCTCTTCTTTGCAACTTTCTAATCCACATTAGAACTTTTTATTTTCTATTTTGAAGCTTGGATTTTTGTAGATCTAGAATTTAGTCATTTTTGGATTTTCATGGTTTTGATCTATTAAATTCCCTTGTTTTCAAGTTTTGATGGTTCCATGTGGTAGAGAATTTCCTTCTACCCAATTTTGACCTTTTGAAAGTTGGATTTGGACTTGTTTTGACCAAGATATGGACTTTGGAAGCTTAGGGTTCAACCATGGAGTTCCTGCTGTTTGGAGAAGACAGTGAGCAGTGCGCGAGCTTTTTAGCTTGCGTCACTGAGCTGTGCGTGCTCTTTAGCGCAGCGCAGTAGACCCCATACGCTGCCTTTTGGAAGCGTATGACTCGCATACGCTCGCTTGCTTGACAAGGAGTCGTATGGAGTCCATACGCTGCCTTTTTGGAGCGTATGACTTGCATACGCTCACTTGGATAGCCATGAGTCGTATGGAGTCCATACGCTGCCTTTTGGAGGCGTATGACTCGCATATGCTCACTTGTGTAACAAGGAGTCGTATGAAGTTCATACGCTGCCTTTTTGGAGCGTATGTCTTGCATACGCTCACTTGTGTGACAAGGGGTCGTATGGACCTCATACGCTGCCCTTTGTGAGCGTAGGCTTACCTGAGCGTACGCTTACCTGAGCGTAGGCTTACCTGAGCGTAGGCTTACCTGAGCGTAGCTTGACTTGAGTGTAGCCTGACCTGAGCGTATGACTTTTGCACTGAGCGTATGGCCTTGGCTGACTTGGTCTTATGTCAGCATGTCACTTTGGTTTTATTTTCCTTAAGCTTGGCTCTTCTATAGCCCTGTATATTAATATTTTATTAGATATTTTACGCCCATTTTATATCCTTACGTCTTTTGTCATGAACTTGATAATCATGAATTTATTTAATAGGTTTGTTAATAATAATTGAACACGGCATGGCAGGACAAGCATACCTGACATGATTATCTCGAATTACTGTTGCGACGGCTAACGTGACATGACCTGACAAGAATGACTAACCTGGACACCGTGGATGATTGCGTTTGCACAATAAACCAGTATTGTCTTGCATCATGTCTAGGATGGGATCCCTGAGTACCACGGTCAGGGATACCTACTGTAATTAACTAAGAGTAATAAACTAGAATAATTCAGTAGACATGAAAAGATTCCCAGCTACATGCAATCCCGTTATCTGGGCGCATTAAGTGAACTTGTAGCCTACCGACGAGTAGTACACACTTCCAGCACACAGTCATGTGGTACATCCTTCATAAATAGACATTCGACCTGGATAACTTGGATGGTCTGCAGGGCTTGTGGCTGTTGAAATAATCTCATTGCATCTTGCTAGTAACTAGGCCTGTGATAACCCTAGCTAGTTAAAGTATCAAGCCGTACTTTTGATTGGCTGTGATTGATTGGATGAAGTTATTCCAGCTTAGTCTTATCCTGATCCTGTGCAAGATCATGACAAGACATGATTATTGATGCTTGCCTTAACAATAACGATCGGGGGACCAGTTCTGTTCAGGCGAAGGGTTACAACCCCGGTCCTTGTTTGGTTTAAGGGTTATAACCTGGCTCCCGGAGCAGTTCTGTGTCTTCCCTTCGGTTATTGTCTTATTTGTACCCCGTGCCATGCTTGTCATGTTCTATCTTACTTCAGCAACATGATTATCTATAATGGCCTTAACAATAAAGATCAGGAGTCCAGTTCTGTTCAGGCGAAGGATTACAACCCCGGTCCTTGTTTGGTTTAAGGGTTGTAACCTGGCTCCCGGAGCAGTTCTGTGTCTTCTCTTTGTTTATTGTCTTATTACCTTATCCATAGTATTTGAGACGGATTTCCATTCAGGTGAAGGATTGCAACCCCGGTCCTTGTTTGGTTTAAGGGTTGTAGTCTGGCTACTTGAATGGTTTCCTCGTACTCAATTATTGTTGTTATTTTTGATAATTTAACTTTAATATTCCTTACTATATGCTGGTTTTAGTTTCTAAGTGAAGCCTCCTTTGTGGCACTTGCTCTTTCTGGGGTCTGACCCAGCTGGTTTTGTATGGCCAGATATCGGAGCAGCTCCAGAGGATCCACCGATCTTCCAGCCAGATGGTGACCACTAGACGAAATCCTGGCAACGAGTGGATTTCTTTTTGTCCTCCCACTTATTTGTAAAAATTATTCTTTTGAGGCGTTTAGCCGGCGAGCACGTGTTAGCTCGATTGCATCTTTATTTACTGTCTGCCTACGGGCTGTAACATGATTGACAGATCCTAGGGTTGATCATGTATGACTGAACTCTTGCTAGTCCTGACATTTTGTACGACTAGCTTCGTGATCATCCAATATGTAATGTATGGGACGCCTTGCTATTATATATTTGGTGCTCTGACATCTTGTAATTACTATTGCTTGCTTGTGATTGAGACAATAGGCTTGTTCATGACCTTAGTAGACTGCTGGCTTGTAGTTAAACCCTCATGTATCTAGACAGCCGTGACCGTATAGTGAAATGGATTCCATTTCATATACGTAGCTGGCTATGTCTGCCCCCGCTCTCCAGTATTCTGGTTCTGGGGCGTGACATGGTTTAAGTGGTGGCCCATGCAGGTCTTGTAAATCAAGATATGTGAGGGTTTACCGAATAGATGTCTCAATAAGTATTCGTCCTTGATCTCTGCTCGTATCTTCTGAATCCCTGGATTCTTGTCCTGATCATATGCTTGTATCGTTGATCTGTCCTGGTCCTTCCTTATTGTTCCCTATGTCGTCTTCTTCAGCGACATTGTTCGTGGTCCTACTGACCAGCAAGGCGGAGCACCTCCCGCGGACCAGCAGCAACCTGGAGATCAAGTCCAGCATTCCGAAGTAGCCTCTAGAGTCGTGCCTTCTGGCGGAGAGCCACCAGTCCAGCCAGTTCAACCAGTAGAACATGATGACGGCACTTTAGTAGGACTCGTCAGGACCTTGATAGCTTCCCAAGACCGGCGTGGAGATGCCTTGCACCAGGCAGTGGCAGATGCTTTGACCCGGGGTGTTCATCAGGGTAACAGCGCGGCCAACAGCTTCAAGCGCCTGAACCCTCCATTCTTCGACGGCAGCGAAGATGCGATCGCCGCGGTTGCTTGGCTTCAGGATACCGAAGTGATTCTAGAAGCAGCCAGGACTCCAGAAAATGAGAAGGTGGTCGTAGTGCGCCTGCAGTTGTTAGATCTTGCCCGCAGTTGGTGGGCAGCGCAGGCCGAGGGATTAGTGGCACCCATTGCTTAGGTAGTGTTCAAAGAGAGATTTCAGACGAAGTATTTTGATGCTGTGGCTCGGTATGACTTGCAGACGAGGTTTACCAACCTGAAGCAAGGAGGCAGAACAGTCGATGGTTATGCATCTGAGTTTTCTAGACTCAGTAGGTTTGCCCCCACCTTGGTGGCAACCGAGTTTGATAGGGCCCAGCGGTTCCAGCAGGGGCTGCATTTGGAGATTTTACTAGCAGTTGAGCAGTTCGAACACCAGACGTTCGATGCAGTATTGAGGGCGGCTAGGAGGCATGAGTACACCTCCCAGCGGATCGTGGATAGGACCGGAGGTAGGAAGCGGTCCCACAGTCAGATGCACCAATCATCAGCTCCAGCCCTGGCAGCTAGAGGTTTAACTATTGGAACTCCGAGGCGGGCGGCCTCGGTGACGTCGGTTCAGTATTCTACCCCGACGCACCCTCAGCAACCGAAGCAGAAGCAGTCTTCGGCAGTGGGATGTTCACACTGCGGGAAGCCAGGGCATGTGGTGTCAGAGTGTCGCAGAGCACAGGGATTATGCTTGGTTTGTGGTGCCCCGGACCACAGGGTTGGGAACTGCCCGAACATGGGGAGTTCATCAGCTTTCTCTGGTCCTTCAGTTAGAGGACCAGCGCCAGTCCAGCAGCAACAGCCGTTGCAATACCCGCTCCCGAGGCCATTGCTGACGCAGGCCCAGGTATTCCAGCAGCAGAGACCGCAGCAGTATGCTCAGGCCCAAGCCCTGATCCAGAGCAGGCAAAGGAATTTTCAGCAGAGGGGACCTGCCCCTAGAGGACATGGTCAAGTGCTGGCCTTGACCATGGGAGAAGAAGGAGTAACACCAGGTGAGGTAGTGGCAGGTACTATTCTCATCAACACCTTTCCAGCTTCAGCTTTATTTGATTCTGGTGCATCGCATTCATTTATGTCTGCACGATTCGCGACACGGATAGGATTGGAGCCCGAGTCGTTATCAGTAAGGCTCAATATACTCACTGGTAACGGACTTGTGGGAGTCGATAGAGTATTTTCCTCGTGTCGAATCGTAGTTAGCAGTAGAGAGTTTCCTGCTAGATTGATAGAATTCCCGATGGCCGATTATGATGTAGTCTTAGGGATGGATTGGTTGAGGGACCAGTATGCTAGGATAGACTGCCATATTGGCAGGGTTGTTTTTAGCATTCCAGGAGTGCCGGAGTTTTCTTTCTCTCGAGGCAAGGTTGAGCCTTCTCCTCCAGTATTGCGGATGGCAGTAGCAGCAGTTCAATTGCCCAGGATAGTGGATGAGTTCCCAGATATTTTTCCAGAAGAGCTTCCAGGTATGCCGCCAGAGCGGGAGATTGAGTTCACCATAGACTTGATTCCTGGGACAGCCCCGGTGTCAGAGAGAGTCTACAGGATGGCGCCATCAGAGTTGGAGATCTTGTACAAGATGATTGAAGAGCTTAGAACCAAGGGATTCATTCGTGCTAGTGGATCGCCTTAGGGAGCCCCGATGCTTCTTGTGAAAAAGAAGGATGGTACGTCCAGATTATGTGTAGATTATCGTACCTTGAACTCAGTGACAATCAAGAACAGATACCCTCTTCCGAGGATAGATGACTTGTTTGATCAACTTAAAGGGGCAGCTGTATTCTCGAAGATTGACTTGCGCTCAGGATATCATCAGATCATAGTCAGAGAGCAGGACATCCCGAAGACAGCTTTCAGATCGAGATATGGGCATTGGGAGTTCCTTGTTATGCCATTTGGAGCAACCAATGCACCGACAGTATTCATGGACCTCATGAATCGCATTTTCATGCCTTACTTGGATCAGTTTGTGATCGTATTCCTAGACGACATTCTGGTCTACAGCAAGAATGAGGCGGAGCATGAGCAGCATCTCAGGGTTGTTCTTCAGATACTCAGGGAGCACCAGTTATATGCCAAGTTCAGTAAATACGAGTTCTGGCTCGATCGCATTTCGTACTTGGGTCATATCATCACCAGAGGAGGAGTAGAAGTGGATCCCCAGAAGATCGTGGCCATTGAGTCATGGCCGGTGCCCAGCACAGTTGCAGAGGTTCGTAATTTTCTTGGATTGGCCGGCTACTACCGGCAATTTGTTTCAGACTTCGCTCGAATCTCGACGCCGCTGACCCAGTTGACCCGCAAGGATGCACAGTTTGCTTGGACAGCAGAGTGCCTGGAATCTTTTGAGAAGTTGAAGCGAGGCTTAATGACGGCTCCTATTCTCACGCTTTCTGATGGAACCAGAGGATTTTCGGTATACTGTGACGCTTCAGACAGAGGTTTAGGATGTGTTCTGATGCAGCATGGGAAGGTAATAGCTTATGCATCACGGCAACTTCGTGATCATGAGAGGAATTACCCAACCCATGACTTGGAACTGGCAGCAGTGGTGTTTGCACTCAAGTTGTGGAGGCACTATTTGTATGGAGATAGGGTGGAGATCTTCACCGACCACAAGAGCCTGAAATATGTTTTCACCTAGAAAGATCTTAACATGCGTCAGAGGAGATGGCTGGAGCTACTTGTGGATTATGATGTCAACCTGCAGTATCATCCTGGAAAGGCCAATGTTGTTGCGGATGCATTGAGCAGGAGAGCGAGAGCTTATTTTCTAACAACACAACCAGAGCTGTTAGCAGATCTTCAGAAAATGGATATTGAAGTTGTTCTCCCTTCCAGTGTGACCTTGATGGCCAGTATGCAAGTTCAGTCCACTATAGTCGAGAGGATCCGGATGGCGCAGTCGGCAGATTCCAAGCTTCAGCGACTCAGAGCAGAGTGTGAGGCAGGACGAAGACCAGAGTTATGCGTTCATGAGGATGGTACACTTCGACATGGTAAGCGTCTTTGTGTACCCAGCGGAGATATCCGGCAGGAGGTCATGGCAGAAGCTCATAGTTTGCAGTATTCCATCCATCCGGGCAGTACGAAGATGTACCGTGATATCCGGCAGCATTTCTGGTGGAATGGTATGAAGCGGGAGATAGCTCGGTTTGTCTCTCGGTGTTTGGTTTGCCAACAAGTTAAAGCTGAACATCAGAGACCGGCAGGACTGCTTCAGCCCTTGCCGATTCCAGAGTGGAAGTGGGAGCATGTGACCATGGATTTCGTGACTGGATTACCTAGATCCCCAGCTGGTAGAGATGCTATTTGGGTTATAGTTGACCGGCTCACGAAAGTGGCTCACTTTCTTTCATTCAGAGTTGGTCAGTTGACGGCTCAGCTAGCGGCGATGTATCTTAGACAGATTGTCAGATTGCACGGTGTGCCAGTTAGCATCACCTCGGACCGAGATTCCAGATTTATATCGCACTTTTAGCGTAGCCTACAGGCGAATTTAGGGACTCATCTCCAGTTCAGTTCAGCATATCATCCGCAGACAGATGGTCAGTCAGAGCACACGATCCAGACTCTTGAAGACATGTTGCGGTCTTGCACACTTGACTTCGGTGGTTCATGGGAAGATCACTTGCACCTGGTGGAATTTTCATACAACAATAGTTTCCAGGCCAGTATCCAGATGGCCCCGTTCGAGGCGCTGTATGGCAGGACGTGCAGATCCCCGCTATCTTGGGATGATGTTGGAGAAAGACAGATGCTTGGTCCAGAATTGATTGCTCAGACCATTGAAGTGGTCAGAAGGGTCAGAGATCATCTTCGAGTTGCCCAAGATCGCCAGCGTCATTGGGCCGATTCTCATCGGCGCCCTCTCGAGTTTTCAGTCGACGATCATGTATTCCTGAGGATTTTGCCCAACCGTGGCGTCATTCGTTTCGGCGTACGGGGAAAGCTTAGTCCTAGGTATATAGGGCCGTTCGATATCCTAGAACGAGTAGAAGATGTATCCTATCGTCTCGCTCTTCTGCCGTCGCTAAGCGAGGTGCATGACGTGTTCCATGTATCCCAATTACGACGGTATATCCCGGACCCGAGCCACATCCTGGATCATTCGGAATTGGTTGTTGGTACCAACCTTTCGTATGAGGAGAGGCCCGTGTCTATATTGGACCGGAGAGAGAAGATCCTCAAGAACAAGACTATCAAGTTAGTCCGAGTTGCTTGGGGTCATCACTCTTTGGGGGAGTCAACGTGGGAGCGTGAGGAAGATATCCGATCGCGGTATCCCGACTTGTTTGACTCATGAGGTATAATGTCTTCCTTATGCCTCATGTCTTTGATTCCTTGCTTGAATGAGTGATTGCTTGCCTAGTTATAGTTTGCATGTAATTAGTATAGCTTGTTCTAGTCTCTCTAACATCTTAATTAAATTCCGAGAACGGAATTCTTTTAAGGTGGGTAGAGTTGTAATGCCTGTTGTTCGTATTACGTATTTAAGAATACGTGTACATATTTTATCTCGTATTGGCCATGGTTCATCTTGGTTTGGGTTGGCTTGGGTTGGTTCGGCTAGGCTTGATTAGCCTTGGTTCATCATGAACCAAGGGTGAACCCCCTACCTACCACAACCAACCCCATTTATTAACCTCTTCCCATTCTCTCTCCTTATTATTTCCTTTCTTCTTCATTACTCTCCACCACCAACCAAGAAAACCCTAGCCTAGGCAAGTGCAATCTTGCTTCATGAAGAAACCTACCATTTTTATTGTTCTAACCTCTTCTTTGCAACTTTCTAATACACATTAGAACTTGTCATTTTCTATTTTGAAGCTTGGATTTTCGTAGATCTAGAATTTAGTCATTTTCGGATTTTTATGGTTTTGATCTATTAAATTCCCTTGTTTTCAAGTTTTGATGGTTCCATGTGGTAGAGAATTTCCTTCTACCCAATTTTGACCTTTGGAAAGTTGGATTTGGACTTGTTTTGACCAAGTTATGGACTTTGGAAGCTTAGGATTCAACCATGGAGTTCCTGCTGTTTGGAGAAGACAGTGAGCAGTGCGCGAGCTTTTTAGCTTGCGTCACTGAGCTATGCGCGCTCTTTAGCGCAGCGCAGTAGACCCCATACGCTGCCTTTTGGAAGCGTATGACTCGTATACGCTCGCTTGCTTGACAAGGAGTCGTATGGAGTCCATACGCTGCCTTTTTGGAGCGTATGACTTGCATACGCTTACTTGGATAGCCATGAGTCGTATGGAGTCCATACGCTGCCTTTTGGAGGCGTAGACTCGCATACGCTCACTTGTGTAACAAGGAGTCGTATGAAGTTCATATGCTGCCTTTTTGGAGCGTATGTCTTGTATACGCTCACTTGTGTGACAAGGGGTCGTATGGACCTCATACGCTGCCCTTTGTGAGCGTAGGCTTACCTGAGCGTACGCTTACCTGAGCGTAGGCTTACCTGAGTGTAGGCTTACCTGAGCGTAGCTTGACTTGAGTGTAGCCTGACCTGAGCATATGACTTTTGCACTGAGCGTATGGCCTTGGCTGACTTGGTCTTGTGTCAGCATGTCACTTTGGTTTTATTTTCCTTAAGCTTGGCTCTTCTATAGCCCTGTATATTAATATTTTATTTTCCTTGAACTTGATAATCATGAATTTATTTAATAGGTTTGTTAATAATAATTGAACACGGCATGGCAGGACAAGCATACCTGACATGATTATCTCGAATTGCTGTTGCGACGGCTAACATGACATGACCTGACAAGAATGACTAACCTGGACACCGTGGATGATTGCGTTTACACAATAAACTAGTATTGTCTTGCATCATGTCTAGGATAGGATCCCTGAGTACCACGGTCAGGGATACCTATTGTAATTAACTAAGAGTAATAAACTAGAATAATTCAGTAGACATGAAGAGATTTCCAGCTATAGGTAATCCCGTTATCTGGGCACATTAAGTGGACTTGTAGCCTACCGACGAGTAGGGCACACTTCCAGCACACAGTCATGTGGTGCATCCTTCATAAATGGACATTCGACCTAGATAACTTGGATGGTCTGCATGGCTTGTGGCTGTTGAAATAATCTTATTGCATCTTGCTAGTAACTAGGCCTGTGATAACCCTAGCTAGTTAAAGTATCAAGCCGTACTTTTGATTGGCCGTGATTGATTGGATGAAGTTATTCCAGCTTAGTCTTATCCTGATCCTGTACAAGATCGTGACAAGACACGATTATTGATGCTTGCCTTAACAATAACGATCGGGGGACCAGTTCTGTTCAGGCGAAGGGTTACAACCCCGATCCTTGTTTGGTTTAAGGGTTGTAACCTGGCTCCCGGAGCAGTTCTGTGTCTTCCCTTCGGTTATTGTCTTATTTGTACCCCGTTCCATGCTTGTCATGTTCTATCTTACTTCAGCAACATGATTATCTATAATGGCCTTAACAATAAAGATCAGGAGTCCAGTTCTGTTCAGGCGAAGGGTTACAACCCCGGTCCTTGTTTGGTTTAAGGGTTGTAACCTGGCTCCCGGAGCAGTTCTGTGTCTTCTCTTAGTTTATTGTCTTATTACCTTATCCATAGTATTTGAGACGGATTTCCATTCAGGTGAAGGATTGCAACCCCGGTCCTTGTTTGGTTTAAGGGTTGTAGTCTGGCTACTTGAATGGTTTCCTCGTACTCAATTATTGTTGTTATTTCTGATAATTTAACTTTAATGTTCCTTACTATATGCTGGTTTTAGTTTCTAAGTGAAGCCTCCTTTGTGGCACTTGCTCTTTCTGGGGTCTGACCCAGCTGGTTTTGTGTGGCCAGATATCGGAGCAGCTCCAGAGGATCCACCGATCTTCCAGCCAGATGGTGACCACTAGACGGAACCCTGGCAACGAGTGGGTTTCTTTTTGTCCTCCCACTTATTTGTAAAAATTATTCTTTTGAGGCGTCTAGCCGGCGAGCACGTGTTAGCTCGATTGCATCTTTATTTACTGTCTGCCTACGGGCTGTAACATGATTGACATATCCTAGGGTTGATCATGTATGACTGAACTCTTGCTAGTCCTGACATTTTGTACGACTAGCTTCATGATCATCCAATATGTAATGTATGGGACGTCTTGCTATTATATATTTGGTGCTCTGACATCTTGTAATTACTATTGCTTGCTTGTGATTGAGACAATAGGCTTGTTCATGACCTTAGTAGACTGCTGGCTTGTAGTTAAACCCTCATGTATCTAGACAGCCGTGACCGTATAGTGAAATGGATTCCATTTCATATACGTAGCTGGCTATGTCTGCCCCCGCTCTCCAGTATTCTGGTTCTGGGGCGTGACATTTATAGACAGTAGAAATACCATGAGTATTAATATTTTTTATTGGCATCAGCTTTTCTAGGAAAGGTGTTCCCAGAATAATATGCTGAGTTATTTCTTTCACCACTACAAATTGTAGCGGTATTGCTATTGAATCTTTACAGACATTCACATCTGTAACCTTGTATGGTGCTGTCAATGCCTTATTATTTGCAGCACTTTGTTTGCAAAAACAAAAAAGTTGTTCTATTACAAACTTTTGAAAAAGAGTACAATAGTATAATTTAAATTCTGGGGAAGTACAACTGTAGGAATCTGATCAGAAGACGATCACTTTATCCTTTGGACTATGTGAACTTTGAAGACTAGAGCCTCTGAAGAATGCAACAACAATTTTGTAAGAGTTTTTGATCTCTATCTGTCTGTCCTCTATCAATAATTGGAAACTCTATTTATAGAGTTCTGGAAATAACTGTTTTGGCAGTTCTTCTGATGTGCGCGAGGCTGGGTTGCACGACATTGGGTTGCGCCAACCTCATGTTGTGCCAACTTTTATTCAGTTATCAGTCGTGTACTATCCTGTATTTAGACGTGTGGCATCATGTGATTGAGATGCACGTGGTCGTGTACAGGATAGTAGACACGTCTTGAGAGATTAGTGGCATGTGCGCCACGTCATCCTGCTTTGGAAATGAAAATTGTCTCAACTTTATCAGGTTGTGCGAGCTTCAGTCAACAAGTTAAATTGCGCCTGATTAGACTGCGCCTGGACAGGTGGTAGCTTTTGAGAAGAAGTCCTTCAGATTGCGCCTAGGCGCAACTAAGAAAATTGTTTAGATTGCGCCTAAGTGCAACTCATAGGATGTGCGGGATAGCTGTCAGTCCAATCTCTTCGAGCGACACAATTCGAGGGATTCGAAGAGATTTCCCTCGTTCATTGTGTTGTCAGTTGTCAGTGTTGTCAGGTAATGATGTCCATTAGATGTCAGATGCCACATAGACTTTGGCGCAACATAATTGGGCGCAGTCTGTTATTAGGCACAACCTGATCAGTGGCGCAGCTTGATCTCTAAGCTTTAAAACTGTGGCGCAGCTTGATTTTTAGGGCGCAACTTGATCACTGAGTAGTAGATACATGGCGCAACTTGATTTTTAGGCCCTACAAGACCCCCTTCAAAGTTTTCAAAACTTAAAAATATTTTAAAGTTTTGAAATACTTTAAATTTATAAAAGTTTTGACTGAGTCAAGTTGCGCCAGTCAATACTCAGTCATCTCAATTAAATCTCTTTCTCGAAAACACTCAATCTCCTCTTCGTCTTCCCGAGTTTCATTGATGATTTTCAGTTTCCCATGAGGAATATAAAGAGTCAATTTGGTGATATATATGTAGGTGTTGATCTTTTTACTTTATTCTTCACTTCTGTAATTTCGATGGCACTTAAGAAGAAAATGGAGACCAATGCTATCACCGAAATCGAGTCTCCTGAGGCGAAACCCGACGTCACGCCTTCGACTTATTTGTTGGAGGCTGACCCGAAACAGAGTGCGGTGAACTTTCTAGACTACTTCGGGTTAAACCCAATTGTCTTTAATCGCTCGAGTGGTGGGCCATCCTCTGAAGAGCGCAATGATTCGGAAGGATTCCTTAATCTGATGCGTCGCTCGGGAATTCACAACATGCAAGAATTAGATGCCGCCCTTCGTCAGACCGATGAAGACAAGAAAAAAGAATAATGTTTAAGCATGACAACTTTTTATTCTCTTTTCTTGTGTCTTTGTCTGTAGGGGTCCACCCATCTTTTGTGCAATGAAATCTAAAATTTTTGATATATTATGTGGCTGTGATTTCAAATAGCGCATGCAGATGCGTTCCTTTGGCTAATTCAATGCTTATTGTTTTATTGAGGGACACATGGCAGTCATCACATGGCTTCAACCGCTTATTATTTAGTCCTTTTCCAAAAATAGGCTCCTAGAATGACGCGCCTGTTTCATCTTTAACATTTTTAAAAGGACAACCAAAAACGAAAGAGTCATTCATACTTTCTCAAAACAAATGGCTTCTCAAAAGGTCTTACTATTCATAAGTTCACTTGCGCCACTTCGTCCCGATGCTATTCGTTTGCATGTTGTGCCTTCGAAAATTGGTAAGTCTCAATAAAGGATCAATAGTATGAGTATTTTTTTCTTTTGTGCCACTTTTGAAGATAGGTACTGATCTGCATGTTGTAGACACCGTTGATATGCGCTAACTTTTTTTGAGAATAGGCGTACACTGTGGTCTAGTATTTAGCTTCGATCATAGGTGCGCACTGCTGATATGCGCCTGTTGATCGACATACAGTGTTGATATGCGCATGTTTGATCAGCGCGCTATTTTGACATGCGCCTGTTTATCAGCGCACACTGTTGAGATGCGCCTATTGATCAGTACGCTGTTTTGATATGCGCCAGTTGATCAATGTTGAGATTCGCCTGTACTTTTGAGAATAGGTGCACATTTCTGATAGGCGCCTATCGATCAACGCACTGTCGATGTACGCGCAGTTTTAATTTTTACTAATTTTTTTTCTTTGTTCCTATTTGCAGAAGTTTGGTTGACAAGTTTTTTTCAAAACTGGCATTGGCGACCCGGATGCTATGAAGAGCATTCTTCTGACGCCCACATCAGACAG
The DNA here is from genome assembly GCA_029216955.1 of Iris pallida. Taxonomy (NCBI): domain Eukaryota; kingdom Viridiplantae; phylum Streptophyta; class Magnoliopsida; order Asparagales; family Iridaceae; genus Iris; species Iris pallida. Next base: position 8,679,628 of record JANAVB010022397.1, on the reverse strand, counting down.
CTCATGCAATTCTGACACTCAGATCACACAGCTCAAGACTCTCTGTATTCTAAAGGGGTCTTCCTCAGATGGTAGGAAGAGCCTTTATATATGAAAGTTGGATGGTGGAGAGACAAAAATTAGGAATCGTATCACAAAGGTGATCTCGTTCCTAGTTCCCCTGGTGGGCCATCTTCTCTCCACCAGTTGTATTGACAGCAGCTTATCTTTGAGCTGCTGTACTATGTGGTTCTCCTCTCGTCTTTCTGAGAGAGAAGACCAGAGTTGATTCCATAGTTTGGCTCGTTGATTCAGATCGAGACGACAAGGAACTGGCACCAACAAATAAGTAGATCCAAAGATGTAATATACCTTCATGTTATATTTAGAATGAAAATCCAAGATGTAATATATTTTCATTAAGATGTATCTATGTTTTTAAAGAAGGAAATAAAGAATGATTATCTCTACTTTATGATTTGATTTTTTTTTGATGTGGTGATAAGGAAAAATAGAATCAAGGAGAAATGGGGATGTGACAAATTGCTGGTGTAAATAAATAGAATTCAGAAGCATGGAGAATGTGAACTCTCATTATGAAATATGAACAGTCACTCCGATTTTCGAGAAAAAGGACACTGAAATGAATGAACAGCCACTTCAACTCTCGAGAAAGAGACACGAATGAACAATCGCATCATTTTTTGAAGAGAGGACAATGAATGAACAGTTATAAATGGATGAACAGTTATAAATGAACGAACAGTCATGCTTCTTTCCAAAAGTTACATCAGTTCTCGAAATTGGCTATCTGGTTGTTTTGTCTATAAATAGAACAAAACTTTCGTAGATATCTTCAATCTCTTTCCTTTCTGAACAAAATGTCTTTCAAAGATTTACTCACTCTGAAGATTGAAGGAGAGACCGAGATGCCCCCTACTGAGCCTCCAGTGCCTCCTCAGAAAGAAAGGGGTGAAGACTCAACTGCTCCAGTACCAAAACAGGACTTGATTGCTGAGCTAGTGGAGCCTGGGAAGACTGCCGAAAAAGAGGCATTTAGGATGGCTGGCTGCAAGTTTCTTGTGAGTTCAGAAAATGAGATGTTTGAACTGTTGGCAAACTATGATTTAATCGTGAAGGATCGGGGCCTCCTCCCCGTCCTTAATATTATGTAATTCTATTATGCTCTTGAAATAAAGTGAACTTTATTATATTATGTCTCTGAAAATAAAGTACATTTTGCTTTTATACATAATATTTCTTGAGAAATTTGCCATTGATAGGCATCATAGCAACTCTGCCATCCATATTCGTTAATTGATAGGCTCCATTTGAGAAAACCTTATTTACCACATACGGCCCTTCCCATTTCGCCTCGAACTTGCCTTTTCTCATATGAGTCATAATTATAGGACGTCTGACTGTAAGAACTAACTCGCCTTCCTGAGATGTTCGTACTCTGACTTTGCGATTGAAAGCTTTCGAGATCTGGGCTTGATAAAGTTCGATGTGTTGTTGAGCTAATAGCCTTTTCTCGTCGAGCGCCTCCAATTCTTGAAGCCGAAGACGATCATTATTTTTTGTGGTAAGCTCATTAGCAATGGCAATTCTCAATGATAGAATTTGAATTTCCAGAGGTAAGACAGCTTCACATCCATATACTAGAGAAAAAGGTGTGCAACCTATGGGGTTACGGACGGTATTGCGATATGCCCATAGACATTCTCTAAGTTTATCACTCCAATTACGTTTGTTAATAGAGACAAACTTCTTAAAGAGTTTGATAATGGTCTTATTGAATGCTTCAACCAACCCGTTAGCCGCAGGATTATAGGCCGTAGGGGCAACATTATTGATTCTGTTGTCATCATAGAATCTATTAAACTTTTGGCTGATAAAATGTGGCCCATTATCATGGATGATTCGACGAGGAACACCAAATCTGTATATTATATGATGTTTGATGAAGTTGATGACACTACTAGTTTTTGCTTCAGCCAAAGGTATAGCTTCTGCCCACTTGGAGAAATAATCGGTTATAGCCAAGATGAACCGATATCCTTTAGATAAAGGAGGATTGATAGGGCTAACTATATCCATGCCCCAAGCTTCAAAAGGCCATGAGGCAGCAGTCGGATGAAAAAATTCTGACGATTGGTGAATGAAATCTGCATGAATTTGACATGCACGGCATTTCCTTGCATAGTCAATAACATCTGATACCATAGAGGGCCAGTAGTAGCCCATACGTCGAATACGATCCTAAAGTTTAGGACCAGGCTGATGTGCTCCACAAACACCATCTTGAGCATCGCGTAATATATGCTTTGCTTCATCACCAGCGAGACATCTCAAAAGTAACCCATCAAAAGTTCTTCGATAGAGGGTTTTAGTAGTATGATTATAGTAGAATCGAAGCGATCGGTGATGAATACTTGTAGCTTCCTTAGGGTCTTCTAGCAATATGTCATGTGCTGTAAAATCAATGAAAGGTATTCTCCAGTCTTCGCTAATGACATTGACTTCAATTAGATTGCTGATTTCAATGTTATGGTTGTTTTCAACACAAAATAGTTCTCTATTAGAGATAACAACCATTTATTGTCTTTTGACTGGAATTGCCAATACCGCAGCTAGGTTAGCTAAGGCATCAGCTTCTGTATTGCATACGCGACGTACATGTTCGATGAAGAACCCTTTGAACGAAGAAGCTATCATGGTTGCTGCTTCATGGTATGGTACCAAATCTTGATGTCGGACTTCATATATGCCTCTAACCTGATTAACAATCAGCTTAGAATCGCCATATACTTCAAGATATTCAATATCCAGTTGTTTGGCCAATTGGAGTCCAATGAGCAAGGCATTGTATTCTGCCACATTGTTAGAGCATGACTCGTCTAAAGAATAAGCCCTTTGAATAGCTAATCTATCGGGTGAAACGAGAACAATTCCCACTCCAGTAACAAGAGTACCTCCAGGTCCAATTCTAGAAGCTCCATCAAAGAACAACCTCCAGGTAGGAAATTCTTCTGAGATCATATTTGATTCCAATGTTTCGTCTGAAATCTCGTCATAGAGTTTAGATGTTTCAGGGACAGGATGAGCTGCTAAGAAGTCAGCAAGTGCCTGACCTTTCACAGACTTTTGAGGAACATAAACCATATCATATTGTGCTAATAATATGGCCCATGTGGCTAGTCTGGAATTGAGTGTACTTGGCTTTTTCTTTAAGACCCGAAGAGGATTGACTCGAGATATGACATGAATAGTTTGGCCTATGATGTAATGTCTTGTCTTCTAAATGGCAAACATTAAAGCTAAACATTATTTCTCTACTGGACTATAACGATATTCAGCTCCAATCATCGTTCGACTAAGGTAGTAGATGGCTTGTTCATGACCTTCCTTGTTCTTCTGAGCTAGCAAAGCTTCCAATGAATGGTCCATTGCCCGGACATACATTAAAAAAGGTATTCCTGAGATCGGCGGTACAAGAACCGGCGGACTCATTAAATACTGCTTTATGTCATCAAATGCTCGTTAACATTCTTTCATCCAAACGATAGATACACCTTTCTTCATTAACCGAGTAAATGGTCTGCAACGTCCAGATAAATTCAAAATGAACCGCCTAATGTACGCAAGTCGACCTTGGAATCCTCGTACCTCTTTTAGGTTGCGTGGAGGACGCATCTCTTAAATGGCTTTGATCTTCTCGGGATCAACATGTATACCTTTAGAGATAATAACTAAGCTGAAAAATTTGCCACTGGAGACACCCAAGAAAGACTTGGTGGGGTTCATTTTGAGTTGATGCTGGCACATTAGATTGAAGATAGTTCTTAAATCTTGAATATGATCTTCTTTGAGACGACTTTTGACAGCAATATCGTCAACATAGCATTTGACAGTCTTTCACAGATGATCTCAAAAGATAGTACTCATAGCCCGCTGGTAAGTTGCACCTGCATTCTTAAGACCAAATAGCATGACTGTATAACAGTACACTCTACGGGGAGTACAAAATGAAGTAAGTTTTTTATCTTCAGGAATCATCCGGATTTGATTATATCCAGAAAACCCATCAATGAAAGAAATTCGTTCGAATCCACATGTATTGTCGATCATGACATCAGTAATTAGGAGAGGGAATTCGTCTTTAAGGCAAGCATCACTGAGATCCCGAAAGTCTATGCAAACTCGAACCTTTACGGTCTTCTTCAGAACTGGTACAACGTTGGCTACCCAGTCAGGATATTATTCTTCTCTGATAAAACTGCAAGCTATAAGCTTTTTAACTTAATCGTCAATTGCATCCATCATTTCAGGCTCGAATCGCCATTGTTGTTGTTTGACCGGCTTGGCATTCGACAAAATATTAAGCTTGTGAGTTACAATTTGAGGATCTAATCCTGGCATATCTTCATAACTCCAAGTGAAGACATCAATATATTCACGAATAAGATGAATTAATTCTTGTTTATCATCCTCTGAGAAATTTTTGCTAATAAAGATTTGTCGTGATACATCCTTCTCTCCATTATCGATTTGGACTAGTTGATCCTCAATAGGTGGCTCTCGTTGTTCAAAACGAAGTTCCCACTGATTGTCCATTCTTTGTGCCTAAGGGTCTACTTCAGGATCTTATTCAATGTCATCTTCGTCATCTTCCAAAAATTCGGCAGACACCATGTTAGAAGATACTATCACCCTATGAACATGACCAATGCTGGTATCAGAATCCCATGAGATAGAATCAGAAGAGTTAGATCGTTCTTCTTCATCAGATTCAGAAGGTTCTGGAGTTGGAAGTGGTGAAGCATAACCTAGTCCCCGCTACGTTTTACCGTGGTATTGTTGTGATTTTCCTTTTGGAACAACAATACAAAGAGGAGTTCGTCTCCCTTTACCGTTGTTGAGGCCTGTTCTGAAAACATAGCCCATTTTGCGGATGATTGCTTTGGATTGGAGACTATAGCGGCATAATTGTAGCCTTTATGTATCATCTCTATTATCATTATAGAGCATGATTTTTGGTTCTTCTCTTTTATTGAAGAAAATAGGCCTTTTATCTTTCTTTCGAGACGGTACTAAGAAGTACGACTCTTGTATTGAATCCAGTGATACCACATTTCGCAGCTATTGTAAGTAGTTTAAAGCTATCCAGCATATCCAAATAATATTGAGTATAATGAGAGACATCAGTATACTACAAAGGAGTTGCTTTATTGATTTTTACACCATCATTTACAACATGAACTTTACCTTTAGCAGGCTTAGTCAGATTGATGACAAGAGGGGGAGAAGAAGAACGAGAAGGGGGGAGCTTCTTATGACGAAGATCGATTACAAGTGGCTCAGAAGAGGTGAGCTCCCTTTGTTCCTGACTATCACCCTTAAACTGCTTCTCATGTGAAGGAAGATAGATAGTCAGTAGTTTGGAAGACTGAGGACAGGAGGTACGTCCTTTGACCGGGATCACCAGAGTATTATTTGGCACACTTTTCTGTTCCTCATCTGTGTTCATTGCCAGTACCACCTTCATAAATTCTTCCTTGTACATGCGAGAATCGTCACAGTATGCTTTAACTCCTTTGAAAGGATTCAAATCTACAACCTCTTTTTGGACTTCACTATTATCATCCATATATTTGAAACATTGGTGGAGAGTAGAAGGTACAATATTGTGCTCATGGAGGAATGGCCTTCCTAACAAAGCATTGTATGAGCCATGATTGTCAATATCATAAAAAGTCACCTTTGTACGAAGATTGCCAATTTACAGTTTTAGGCGTATCTTCCCCAAAGGTTCACTTCTTCCTTGATTGAACCCCAGGATAGTAGTGATAGTTGTAGAAAGGTTATGCACTGGGATCTTCAAAGCATCTAGCAGTGACTTCGGCATGATGCTAAGTGCGGACCCTGGGTCAATCAGAATGCGATCGACTTTCATGGTGTCCACATATCCCGTGAAATAAAGAGGACGATCATGACGATTGTCTTCTAATAACATGTCATCTTGTGTAAAAGTAATATTGGGCATTAATTCAAATACACTATGATAATGTGCACAGCTGACTGGCTCCTTTTCAGGCTTCTTGAGAAGAGTAAGACAAGCATTAGCCTGCATCAAAGCTTCACTTAACGTTTCTCGAGTTTCTTTTGACAGACGTAAGAGTTCAAAGATTGACAATCTCGCTGGAGTATTAGCCAATTGGGCCAATATATCAAAGTTATATTGCTTTTCGAGTCCAAGAGACGAGGACTTTTTCAATGCTTTGTCAAAACGAACAGGTTATTTTCCCTTGCCTGCTGATGTGGGTTTAAAAGGAGATGGTTCAGCTACCGGAGGGGATGTAGATGGTATATTTTCTGCAAGAGATGATGATGTAGGAGGAACATCAGGAGATGGAGCAGGATTTTCTTGATTTTCGGGATATTCTCGAAGATAGGGTTTTCCAGATCTAGTGTCTATTAAAATTTCTTCTTCTGTTACTGGTTCAAAGGATACCATGTTTCAGCTTTTAGATTTAGCTTTGGAGTGCTTCTTTTGCTTAGAAGAGGAAGGCATTTTAAAATCTGCAACCAGATCTAGGTGAATCCACATAATCTCTCCTCTGTCAGTCGATAGTAGAACAAGACCTTCATTTTGGGAAGGTGGGAGATTTACGATCTCAAGAGTAGTCCTTGGAATGGGGACAACACCATCTTGTACAAATTTTGGTAGAAAATCACCAAATTGTAGAGAAACCATATTAGCAGTCACCGTCTTCTCGTCCTGCTGCAGAGTAATTGCTCCAGAGTTGACCAACTATTGAATTTTGCTTTTGAGCACATAACATGCTCTGGTTGGATGCCCTATAAATCTGTGATAAACATAGTATTTAAGGTGATCGGTTTTACCCACCTCTTCCGGCCGTTTTGTCTCTGGCAGTTGAAGCTTATTGCTTTTGATCAAGCAATCGAAGATGCTCAAAGTATCATCTTCATCGAAAGAATACTCTTCTTTTGGATGAGTTGTTTTCGGCGGTAATGCTGATAGAGTGGATGTTGTCTGAGTAACATTGAAAGCCAAAGACTCTTTGCCTTTGAGATTGTTGGCCAGTGTTTCTTTACCCTTACGATTATTCTGGCAATTATTACTGCCGGGTGTAGAATGTTCGTCTTGGTTTGGATGAGTCATCTGAACTCCTAACTGTTTGAACTTTTCGGCACTGACTTCAGCTGCCTTGGCATTCACAATAAAAGAAGGCCAATCCTAGAATTGTGTAGATCACATCCACATACTGATAATAGGCAATAAGTTTGATTTGCAAGTGTCTATTTTTATAGCAGATGGAGTTCCTAAAAGCATTTTGAGTGCCTCTCGGCAGAATCTTTCGATGAAACTCTCCGTAGATTCATTGTGCCTTTATTTAATCTTAATGAGGGAAGACATTGTCATGTCGTTGACTCTCTCATAAAACTGTTCCAAGAATATTTGCTTAAAACCAACAAAAGAAGTTATGCAGCCATCAGGCAAGCTACGATACCAGTCGTATGCTGCGCCGGCTAAACAATCGACAAATACTCTGGTAAGGAGAGCATTATTTGGCTGTAATTGGTCAGTCATCATCTCAAACTGATTAATATACTGACTTGGAGAAGTGCTACCATCAAACAGCATAATAGTCGAAAGCTTGTATTTAAGAGGGAATGGAACCTCCTTCCACTCTGTAGGATATGGTTGCTTTATGCCCAATCTTTGTAGACCATCTTTCTGCTTGAAGGCTTCAAACTAAGTTCATAAGAGTTTCACAGCCTCATTAGCATCCCCTGATGTTTGAGAATTGGTAGGCTGGTTAGAAGTGTTAGGAGGAGGAACTGTATGATAATTACCACCCCAGTACCAGACTGACTGGGATCAGCTTGAATTAGCACAGAAGCAACCTGAGGAGGTGGTACCCCCAGACTAACAGGTACAGAAGATGCTATAAGCTCTGGATTTTAGCAGGATTTATAACCGGTGGCACTGTATGTTGAGCCACGATTATTTTATGCATACTTGCAACCATTTCTGCCATGGTCTTCAATTTATCTTCAAGTGCAACAATTCGTTGCTCTTGACTGATTAAAGTAGAGGCATCTTGATCTTCCGTTATGGTATATGCCGTTACTTCTCTTGTTGCTATTGATGAGATAGTTTGTTCAAAACTTTCACTATCTGCATCAAACTCTGAAAAAGATTTCTCTTCTATATGAGCAATAGGGAGATCTTCTTGATTAAAGACACCTTGGTTCAAATTTTGATTTCTTGATCTGGTGTATTGAAATACCTCTTCACTGGATGCATGAATTCGATCCAAGTATTGTTGACTGGGATTATGGAATGCATTACGTCTTGGACGTTTCCCACCCCCAGTGCCTTGAGAAGTCATGTTAACATAAGCATATAATAGCTCGTCTTCGTCTCCTATTATAGGTTCAGGAGTTGAAGTATAGTTCAGAAGATCGAAGACAGATCGTCGAGCTGATTGGCAGCAACAGTTGATGACGACTTCATGAAGGCAGTGGCGATCTAAAGAGTGATTTAGATGTGAGAAAGATATCCCTGTGATTTCCCGTCTTTGTGTAAGACATTCCCGAAGATCAGTTACCACTACAGGATGAGAAAAAGTTGGAGGAACATATTCCTTAATGATGTTTGGAACATGTCTCCTATTCTTCAGATGTTTAGTTCCCTGAGTGTATAAAGATGTACTCAACTCATTAGCATAAGTGGTTGGGTCTTTCTTTTCAAACTTTGGCTTCTGATACAGATTGGCCTTTGGCATAGGGTTCTTACGTTTTACCAAAGTTGATAGTGGTTGACGCCTATTGAGATAAGCACGTAAATCAAAAAATTCTGCTCCAGGTGTCTCTGTTTGTGATACCCTCAATTTTCCTTGCTTAGATCTTGAAATTTGCAAGGTGGGAAGATCTTGACCAAACCACATAGGGGTACGCAAGATGCCTCTTTGATCAGTATTCTTTCCGATATCAGAGATCCGAAGACCTCTGTTTAAAGGAATAGAATCTGATATATCTTCCTCTGAGTTATAGACCAGAAAAGTTTTAGAAAAGACCAAGGGGTGCTTTTCTTTATTTAGTAGAGGGTTAGCTAAGAAGCATTTTCCTCTATTTTGCTATTGAACCATCTTAGGCACAGCTTGCACGAGTTGAAGAAGTGTCAGAGGACCCTTTCCTTTGTTCTGTCTAGTGTTAGTACTAGAGCATTATTTCTCCAAGTTCATAACTAGAGAAGAAGAGGGAATAATAAAAAGACTAGTTCCCTTGGGTTGCGCTGAAGCAGCAGACTGCGCCTGAGTCACTGATTGCTTGGGTTGCGCCATAGCACTATGGGCTACTGGTTGCACCCTAGTAATATAGGCTACTGATGGCGCCTTGGCAGCAACATGGGTAGACTGTGCCTTAACAACGGCCTGAACAGACTGCACCTTGGCAGTAAAGAGAGTAGTGGATAGCGCGCGAGCAGTAGGAAGAGTGGATTGCACCCTGGAAATATAAGCAGGATGTGCCTGAGCCACTCAGGAGGATTGTGCCTTGGTCACTGAGCACTCAAGTTGCACCTGGTAACAGCAACTGCAGGAGACTTAGGAGTCCACACAGTCCTGTTCTTGGCGATAGCCACAGTACGCTTGTAGCTCTTGGTGTTAATCATGTCATCGTAGGCTGTCTGGTTGACTTGAACAACCAGAGTCTTCTGCGTCTTGCCGATCGACACCGTATCACATTGAGTTGTCACCTTTTCATCAGAGTAGAAAGTCGTCCCCAGCAGAGTCACTATTTTGTTTGCAAAAACAAAAAAAGTTGTTCTATTACAAACTTTAAAAAAAGAGTACAAGAGTATAATTTAAATTCTGGGAAGTACAACTTAGGAATCTGATCAGAAGACGATCACTTTATCCCTTGGACTATGTGAACTTTGAAGACTAGAGCCTCTGAAGAATACAGCAGTAATTTTGTAAGAGTTCTTGATCTCTATCTGTCTGTCCTCTATTAATGATTGGAAACTCTATTTATAGAGTTCTGGAAATAACTGTTTTAGCAGTTATTCTGATGTGCACGAGGCTGGGTTGTGCCACATTGGGTTGCGCCAACCTCATGTTGTGCCAACTTTCATTCAGTTATCAGTCGTGAACTATCATGTATTTAGACGAGTGGCATCATGTGATTGAGATGTGTGTGGTCGTGTACAGGATAATAGACACGTCTTGAGAGATTAGTGGCATGTGCGCCACGTTATCCTGCTTTGGAAATGAAAATTGTCTCAACTTTATCAGGTTGCACAAGCTTCAGTCAACAAGTTAAACTGTGCCTGATTAGACTGTGCCTGGACTGGTGACAGCTTTTGAGAAGAAGTCATTCAGATTGTGCCAAGGCACAATTAAGAAAATTATTTAGATTGCGCCTAAGCGCAACTCATAAGATGTGCAGGATAGCTGTCAATCCAATCTCCTCGAGCGGCACAATTCGAGGGATTCAAAGAGATTTCCCCCGTTCACTGTGTTGTTAGTTGTCAGCGTTGTCAGGTAATGATGGCCATTAGATGTCAGACGCCACAAAGACTTTGGCGCAACATAACTAGGCACAGTCTGATATCAGGCGCAACCTGATCAGTAACGCAGCTTGATCTCTAAGCTTCAAAACAGTGGCACAGCTTGATTTTTAGGGCACAACTTGATCACTGAGTAGTAGATACATGGCGCAACTTGATTTTTTAGGCCCTACACACTTAAGGTTTGAGTAGTGTGTTCACAGTATTTTATTTGAATCACACCTTCTCTAACAAAATTTAAGTCTGCACCACTATTGACTAATACAATTAGATTTTTAATATGATACTCATTATTAATGAGTATATCTATTGTATATACCATTTTTGGGTAATATAGAGATCTATTTTATCTAATCTTGATTGAGGTTCAGTGTCCGCTTCAGAACTGAAAGTAGAAGCATTACTTTTATTGGAACTTTCTCCCTTTTCTGAATTATTGATCAAAATTTTGGCTATTGTCTCCAATTATTCAATCTTATTTGAGTAATCTCATCTTGAGATTTCAATTGTTTTATTTCCTTCTTCAATACTTTAATCTCATTCTGGAGATCTTGTATTGTCACAGGCTTTACTTTCCTGCTCTTATATCTTCGAAGAACATCTTACATTGTATAAAATTCTTTATTTACTCTTTCCTCATTCAAGGAGGTTTTACCTGATTTTTTTTCTATATTAAGGAAATTAATTAATTTTTCTCTTGCAGTTCTACTGATTTCAGTAGACATTAGAGATTCTATTATCTCGCTTTTGTCTTGAGTTGTCAATACATTAATTGACAGACCATTCATTTCCACTATTGATTTGTAATAATTCAAATCATGTTCATTGGAACATTCCTCACAACTGTATTCACTATCACATTCACACATATTAACTGAATCATTGTCACTTGATTCATCTGATAAACCTAATTCTTCATCAAAATTTATTAATATTTTGTACAGGGTTCTTTTAAGCCCTTCATCCTCTTTCTTGGATGTTCTTCTTAGTATAGCATCTATTTGCATAGTGACCTAATTTGCCACATTTATAACACTTTATTTCTCTGGAAGATTTCTTTCGTTGAGAAGATTTCTTCTCTTTGCTTCTATTTTTACCTCTAAATTCTTGAGAATATCTTCTCCTTCTTTTCTTCTTGTAATAGGGCATATTTCCCTTTTTTGTATATTCTTTTTTAGCCTTTCCTTTTTTATTATAAGGCTTATATTCATCTACAGCAAATTGGCTGCAAAATTTGCCTAATTGTTTTCTCTCTGAAATTTTTGTGATTTTAACTAATTTTTTAGTTTCAAATCATTACAGGGAGCAAGGCCTTCTTGAACACAAGCATTTATTAATGCTCCTTATGTATAATTTTGATATGGGATTTCTCTATTATTTCTCTCTCATCTTTTGCCTTGTTCTTTCAGCAAAAAGATTTGGTAATCCATCAATAAATTTGGATTTCCAATGAGACGAATTAGCATCATCTAATTCCATAACTCTACTCAAGAAACTATTTTATACCATCTAAAGTGAGTTAAGGTAGGACATCTCAGATTCTGTAATAGGGCTCTAATTTTCCCCCCATCAGAAGAAACATGTCTAGTAAAATGCTCTAATATATTATAGATGAGTGTGTAGACAGCATCAGACTATTTTTGCTACCCAACTTTTGGTTTGGTGGTATTGATTATTTCCATTCTTTGCTCATTATTTAAGCAATTATCCTACCATCCTCGTAGGATTCCTGTAAATCCAATGGCTACGAATAAAGTAATTTGCTTATCGTTATTACCAGTAGCTTTAGCAACATTAGAATACATTAGTATTCGATGTATTTGATCATGTATTTGTTTATCATAGAGACCGTCAATATTCCATTCATAGATTTCTCCGGCACAATTATGATTCTGAATTATAGAATCATTCTCTTCATAAAGAACATCCATCGGAGAAGGTCTTTTGTAATAATATTTGACCAAATTAGGTTTATCTACAAATTTGAATGTATTAATTCTCTCACGATTCACCTCATTCTGAACCGCATTGAAAGAATTAAACATCTGCTCAATTTGAACAAGAGTTATTTGTTCTTCATTCACAGAACAAGATTCTTTCGAGTCTGATTTTGACTCTTGTCAACATTGTACCGATGATTCACCCTCTAACATATTCAATTTAGGTAAATTCGCCTTGGGATTATAATTCAGGAATTTTTCTTTAAGGCTTTCATATTCATTCCTTTCGTACTCATTTTGGAGTACGTTGACACACTGATTTCTGAATTTTTTGACTAATTCCTTTAGATCTTCCTTCATAAATTCTGTTCGAGATCTAAGTTTATAGTCGATTACCTCCATTGAAGGTCTAATTGGAATCCTATTTGTTTCCAATTTTGGTTTAACAATAGGACTCTCATGGAGTTCTACTCCTTTTATTGTATTGAATTTTTTAATCAATTTTTGAATATTATCTTCTATTCGAGTCAAATGTTTACCCGTGATTTGGATATAAGTATTTGTAGAATTATTTTACGAAATTATCTTTTGTATTTCTTTTATTGAAGCTTTTTCATGCTCTATTTGTTTATAGAATGAATTAGCTTCAATATTGGTATGAAATGGGGCTGAAATTTTCAGAGACTCATTAGGAGGATACAAGGCTCTTATTTTCTGTCCTCTTTAGTTGTCCATACCTTATATTGTTCTTCTAAGACATTTATTTGCCTTAGACCTCCACTTAAATACTTCTAAGAACCATTCTCAGAACCATTGGACCTTTGGGGTATTGTGAAGGTGCTTATTATAAGCCTTCATATATTCTTTACGCTGATTAGCGTTAAATTTTTCTCTAAACCATTGTCGAAACTCCTTATTCTCTTCACTATAGTACTCCTTATTGTAGAAGTCTATCATGACAGGTGAGAGTCTATAATCCATTAATTATCAAAAGTCATTTTCGACATTGTCGGTTCATCATTTAATTTAGATGATTGAGAAGGACCATATATAGGATGTACTATATTTGATTCATTTATTTGAATCTTTGATATTTTGCTTTCTTCATTATTAGAAGAAGAGCCAGCATTTGAATGCTTATTTGATATTTTGTCAGATATAAACCTCTTTGAGCTAGAGGTAGATATTCTAGCTTTGATCTGTGGAGTAAATCTTGCTTCCACATCTCCATCTGGAGTCTGAATAATTTGATCAATCTCCGTATCTATTATGGGCTTCGGACGTTTTTCCATATTCAAAGTCCATTCAGTAGGAAAGTTTATTTCTTTCCATTTTATTATTCTATTTGTAGCTACTTTAGTAGTTAAGAGATTTGCCCCCACTAAAGTAGTATGTCCTGGTTTTGTAAGCTGTTTAGCCTTTAGGGCTCATGTATTCAACACCTTAAAATGTACTATATAGATTATTGCTATAGTTTCAGATCCAGGAAGAAAATTATAACCAAACGTCTTTAAATTCAAAGACACAGCTTCTAACAGATTTGCATCTGTTAATGATAAGCTCAAACTAGGGTAAACATTGAAATAGACTGGGCCATGACATAGACTTGTCTGCATGACTCCCGTTAGAGATTGTGCCCAATCTAAACATCATCCATCTCTTAGACATGTCAATATTAATGCATTTAACCCTTGAAGAGTCAAAGGTTTTAATGCTATTTGTATTAATCCAATATGGGTAAAATTATATTTATCCCTAAAATTAGAGACATCGTCTTCAGATAATAGCTTAATTATTTGCTCATTATCTGAGACTTGTACTATTCTTTCCATTTTTTGATTGCAATGGAAGATCTGAAATCAAAGGTACCGATTTGGTATATTTCTTTGGGTTGAACTTTTGGAATTGTCCATTTGTTCAACTCTTCTAATTTTGTAGGGAATTCGTACAGATTAGTATTCTTCACTGATTTATCCTTATTGACGGTTTTTTATATGGCCTATTGGATGAGCCAGTTGGTCACTCATAAATTGAGAATCTATCTTGCCACCTTCTTTATGTCAACTATTAACCTACAGTCTACTGTTAGTATCAATACTACTATCACTAGTTTCTAAATAGCTTAGGTTTAATTCTTCTGGTAGTAGAAAGGTTGCACGGCTGTCAAAGATTTAAGGCAAACAAGACCCTCTCGGTCATCAAACGCCTACGCGACTTTAATGTTGTCCCACAACTCATAGACACACCATACAAACTATTCCTAAGCATTCAGAACTTGCAATAAGTAGTAAAAAAAAACAGTAAATTATATTTTAATAGTTACATAAAGAATTTAGCAAGACAGAATGCACCTATTCACGAATCATTTTTATGGCTCTGATACCAATTGTAAGCAGGATCGAAAATCAGTAGAAGAGAGGATGGAATTTGAAGACTTCAAACTTTTATTGATAATAGAAAAGTAGTAGTACAAAGCACACTCTTACAAACACTCTTAAGGAAAGATAGTAGTATGGAAGATTCAGATGATCCACACCGAGGCCTGGAGCCTCTATTTATAATACAAACAGACTCGAGACTGACTGGCATCTTTCGATTATTAGCATCCATCTGTCATGCAGCACCGCCTCGGTCTCCATCATTAAAGAACACGTAGCATATTATCGTACATACGTGTCTCTGGCTTTATGTCACGTCATTACTTCTTTATATAAAGAAGATTCCTTCTTATCAGAAGTTAGGCCAAATGAATTACTGTAGGCCCCACCACTATGACTTTTATTAGTGGTTGTCTCTATCAATTCCTTCTTTAGGATGGAAATTGAAGACTTCAAACTTTTATTGATAATGGAAAAGTAGTAGTACAAAGCACACTCTTACAAACACTCTTAAAGAAAGATAGTAGTAGAGAAGATTCAGATGATCCACACTGAGGCTAGGAGCCTCTATTTATAATACAAACAGACTCGAGACTGACTGGCAGCTTCCGGTCATTAGCGTCCTTCTGTCATGCCGCACCGCCTCGGTCTCCATCATTAAAGAACACGTAGCATATTATTGTACATACGTGTCTCTGGCTTTATGTCACGCCATTACTTCTTTATATAAAGAAGATTCCTTCTTATCAGAAGTTAGGCCAAATGAATTTTTGTAGGCCCCACCACTATGACCTTTATTAGTGGCTATCTCTATCAATTCCTTCTTTATACCTCCACCGCACGGCTGTCTACTTGTCATCTTCGCTGTCACGGGTGTCCTTCGGAGATGGCTGGTGGACGATTGCACCTCTATTCTTTCTTCATCATCTGAAGAAAATTTGTCTTCATCTTTAGAGGCTTCTGATGATTTCATAGATTCATCATCCTTGATATCAAATAATAACTTATTATCCTTATCTTCAAGTAAGGCCTTCATTTGAGATTACATATATTTCTGGCAATGAATTTTTAATTCTTGCTGGGATATTTTTTGATTCTTTCTGATTAAAGAATCTCTATATTTCTTTAAAGAATTATCATCTATATCCATGTTATTTTGTTCTTCCTGCAGTCTCTGAGCATTCTTAGCTTCGGCTGCAAGTGCTGATTTTATTTCTGCTATTTTCTCTTTCTCATCAACGCGGTTCCACCATTTGACGAGAAAGTTTCTCTTCAACATTAGTATTCCCAATTCTCCCCAGATTCCAATTAGACCTCCAATGGAGGTAACCGACTATAAACTTAGATCTCGAATAGAATTTATGAAAGAAGATCTAAAGGAATTAGTCTGTGAGGAGGGAGAATCAATTGTAAGCAGGATCAAAAATCAGAAGAAGAGAGTATGGAAATTGAAGACTTCAAACTATTATTGATAATCTAAAAGTAGTAGTACAAAGCACACTCTTATAAACACTCTTAAAGAAAGATGTGGAAAATTAGGTTTATTTGCAAATTTGACTGTATTAATTCTCTCACGATTCACCTCATTATGAACCGTATTGAAAGAATTAAACACCTGCTCAATTTGAACATGAGTTATTTGTTCTTCATTCACAGAACAAGATTCTTTCGAGTCTGATTTTGACCATTGGCAAAATTGTACCGATGATTCACCCTCTAACATATTCAATTTAGGTAAATTCGCCCTGGGATTATAATTTAGGAATTTTTCTTTAAGGCTTTCATATTCATTCCTTTCGTACCCATTTTGGAGTACATTGACACTCTGATTTCTGAATTGCTCGACTAATTCCTTTAGATCTTCCTTTTTGTTCTTCCTGCAGTAGTACAAAGCACACTCTTACAAACACTCTTAAAGAAAGATCGTAGTACAGAAGATTCAGATGATCCATACCGAGGCCAGGAACCTCTATTTATAATACAAACAGACTCGAGACTGACTGGCAGCTTCCGGTTATTAGCGTCCATCTGTCATGCCGCACCGCCTCGGTCTCCTTCATTAAAGAACACGTAGCATATTATCGTACATACGTGTCTCTGGCTTTATGTCACGTCATTACTTCTTTATATAAAGAAGATTCCTTCTGATCAGAAGTTAGGCCAAAGGAATTATTGTAGACCCCACCTCTATGACTTTTATTAGTGGATGTCTCTATCAATTCCTTCTTTATTCCTCCACCGCACAGCTGTCTACTTGTCATCTTTGCTGTCACGTGGTCTCCTTCAGAGATGGCTGGTGGACGATTTTACCTCTATTCTTTCTTCATCATCTAAAGAAAATTTGTCTCCATCTTCATTGGCAGCTAAAGAGGCTTCTGATGACTTCATAGATTCATCATCCTTTATATCAAATAATAACTTATTATCCTTGTCTTCAAATAAAGCCTTCATTTGAGAATACATATATTTCTGGCAACAAACTTTTAATTATTTCTGGGATATTTTTGGATTCTTTTTTATTAAAGAATCTCTTTATTTCTTTAAAGAATTATCATCTATATCCATGTTATTTTGTTCTTCCTGCAGTCTCTAAGCGTTCTTGGCTTCGGCTGCAAGTGCTGATTTTATTTCTGCTATTTCTCTGTCTCATCAATGCGGTTCCACCTTTTGACGAAAAAGATTCTCTTCAACATTAGTATTCCCAATTCTTCCTCCTCACATTTGAGAGACCATTTCATAATATGAGGGATATTATTGGCTACAAAGAAGTACATAACAGTTTCTTCTTCGTAGTAAGTCTGATTTCTTTGGCAAATTTTTGACTTTTCTACCCATTCTTTAAATGCCTTAAGCGTGGGCATTGAAAGTATTTTAAGGCTGGCTCCAAAGTGTGACCACCATTTGTGGAACCAGGATGGAATTTCTTCATCCAATATTTTTGGACATATTTTTACGAACCAGGAATGCTTTCTACTATCATTTTCATAGTAGAACACATTAGAGAAAGCATCAATATAATCCCAGTAAATAAATTTAACTGAAGTTGTTTTATCCCTGGAGAGCATTGACGTCTCAAAATTGGGATAGAAAAATCTTGTTCTGTGAATGAAGAACAAATAACTCATGTTCAAATTGAGCAGATGTTTAATTCTTTCAATACGGTTCAGAATGAGATGAATCGTGAGAGAATTAATACAGTCAAATTTGTAGATAAACCTAATTTGGTCAAATATTATTACAAAAGATCTTTTCTGATGGATGTTCTCTATGAAAAAAATGATTCTATAATTCAGAATCATTATTGTGCCAGAGAAATCTATGAATGGAATACTGACGGTCTCTCTGATAAACAAATACATGATCAAATACATCGAATACTAATGTATTCTAATGTTGCTAAAGCTGCTGGTAATAACGATAAGTAAATTGCTTTATTCGTTGCTAGTGGATTTACAGGAATCCTACGAGGATGGTGGAATCATTGCTTAACTAATGAGCAAAGAATAGAAATAATCAATACCACCAAATCAGAAGATGGACATCAAAAATAGTCTGATGCTGTTTAAACACTCATCTACAATATATTAGAACATTTTACTGGACATGTTTCTTCTGATGGAGGAAATTATAACCTTATTACGAAATCTGTCAATTAATATATTGACAACTCAAAACAAAAGAGAGATAATAGAATCTCTAATGTTTACTGAAATTAATAGAACTTCAAGAGAAAAATTAATTAATTTTCTTAATATAGAAGAAGCGGTTGACGACAGCTCAAATTCTGACATTGCCATTAGGATCAGGCAGGTTCACTATCTACAATGATGCCTCAGGGAAGGGTTTGGGTTGTATCTTGCAGCAACATGGGAAGGTAATTGCCTATGTTTCCAGGCAGTTACGTCCGCATGAGAAGAACTACCCTACCCATGACTTGGAGTTAGCGGCAGTTATCTTTGCTCTGATTTTGTGGAAACAATATTTATACGGAGAGCTAGTAGAGATCGTTACAGACCACAAGAGCTTAAAGTATGTGTTTATCCAGAAAGAGCTCAACATGAGGCAGCGAAGATAGTTGGAGTTGATGAAGGACTTCGACATTATATTGCAGTATCATCCAGGGAAGGCCAACATGGTTGCCGACGCTTTGAGCAGATATCCGGTAGCCATGTGTTTGACGGCAGATCGTCACTTGTTAGCAGATCTGGAGAGCCTGGAGATTGAAGTGATAGTATCGGAAGTTGAGATGTAGATGTGGGGATTGAATATTCAGTCAGACTTGATTGAGAGGATCAAGTCGACTCAGTTCGATGATGTTGCTCTGCGGTGTATCTAAGAGCAGGTTCAAGTAGGACTTGTTAAAAAGTTCGTCATTACAGAGGATGGCGCATTGAGGTACTGTTCTAGACTGTGTATGCCCAGTGGAGACCTTCGAGAGCAGGTTATATAGGAGGCCCACCGTTCTCAGTACTCTATGCATCTAGGTGCTAACAAGATGTATAGAGAGCTGAAGGAGCATGTATGGTGGTATGGGATGAAGCAGGAGGTAGCACACTTCGTAGCCAGATGTTTCATCTGCCAGCAGGTAAAGACAGAGAGGCAGAGGCCAGGAGGACTGTTACAACCATTGCCCATTCCGGAGTGGAAGTTGGAGCACATCACGATGGACTTCATTTCAGGATTACCGCGTACACCAAGAGGAAAAGACGTGATTTGGGTCATCGTAGAGAAGTTGACCAAATCAGCCCACTTCTTGCCATTCAAAGTGAGTTTGTCTACGGAGAAGTTAGGAGAGATATATGTGCGTCAGATTGTCAGACTTTATAGAGTTTCGGTGAGCATTACCTCGGATCGAGATAGTCATTTTACTTCCTATTTTTAGCGGAGTCTGCATACTAGTTTGGGCACTCAGCTTAAGTTTAGTACTGCATACCACCCTCAGACGGACGGACAGTCAGAGAGGACTATTTAGACTCTCGAAGACATGCAACGGACTTGTGTCATGGACTTTGGAGGTTCTTGGGAGGATCATTTGCACTTGGTGGAGTTTGCGTACGACAACAGTTTCCAGGCCAGTATTGAGATGTCACCATTCGAGGCGTTGTACGGGCATAGATATCGTACTCTCTTATCTTGGGATGACGTTGGAGAGAGAGCTTTATTGGGACCTGAGATGGTTGTGGACGCAGCCGAAAAGGTGAAGCTCATCAGGGATTGACTTTGTATGGCACAGGACAGACATCGGCATTGGGCCGATAGCCACCGCAGACCTTTAGAGTTTGAGGTACAGCTTAGAGATAGGATTAGGATTATAATTGATTTGATTTTGTGATTTTGATTTATCATATTTGATTATTATAGTAATTTGAGACCTTGTTTGTTATAGGTTGGAGATCTGGTATTCTTGAGGATATCTCTGACATGTGGTACTATACGCTTTGGCAGAGGTGGAAAGCTTAGTTCGTGTTTTATCGGACCTTTCGTTATCAGCAGAAGAGTCGGTGACGTGGCATACATGCTAGACTTACCACCTGTATTAGAGGGGGTCCACAACGTATTTCACGTGTCGTAGTTGAGACGGTATCATTTCGAGATCGAGGTGGACCCTACTCTTAGTTATCCAGAACAGCCTGTGGAGATTCTGGATCGACGGAAGAAGGTGTTGAGGAACCAGACTATACCCTTGGTTTGCGTCGCGTGAAGGCATCACTCTCCGGGAGAGTCTACCTGGGAGAGGGAGGATGAGAAGCGCGAGCGATACCCTTATCTTTTTGGACCTTGAGCTATAATTCTCTATCCTTCTCATCAGCTTAGTTTTGCCTTAATTTCGAGGACGAAATTATTTTAAGGAGAGTAGATTTGTCACTACTTTCTAAAATAAGGATATTTTGGTAATTGTGAAATTTTATTATTTTTATATCATTAATTTGATAATTATGATTTTTAGAATATTTTAGTACTATTTTAATTGATTGATTGTGTTGTGCTTTTAGCAAGTGAAACCCTAGAACTAATTTGACTAGAGACTAACCATGAATCCTTGAGACTTAGTTAGTGGACTTAGATTAGTTAGTTGGGCTCTAATTAGTCTAGAATGGCTAGAAAAGATTAGAGTTTTAATTATTTAATAAGCCACATTGGGCCTTTAGTTAAAGGGCTTGTTTTTACAACCTAGAAAGAGGTTTTGGAACTCGTAACCAACCAAACCCTAGCCCATGGCAAGCATGGCCGGCTACAGCAGCCCCCACCGCCATATGTAGCATCCATATTAAACCCTAGTCTCCTTTCTATTGCAAAACCCTAACCCTAATTGTGTTCTTCCTTAAAAGTTGCCTCCTTCCTTCAAAACAACTACAAATCCAACCAAACGAATTACAAACTACTCCCCTTGAGTAGAGGAGGTTCCATTGGCTTGCTAGCGAGGATTTGGGGCGTTTCAACCATTGGATTTGGTGGAGTTACCTTGCAAGAGACTTTTTTATTGAGAATCCAACTCTCAATAGTTAATGGCTCTAAACTCATTTTTTTCTTCTGATTTCTCTTCATAGATGCAAGCATCAAGGCACCATAGACCTGTAGACCAAGTTTGGTAGCTTTTCGTGTCCATTTGATATACGTATCGGAGGCGTATCAGAGTATTGTAGGAAGTGTTTGATGAAATGCCTCATTGGAATGTTTATTCATATTTTTCTAAACTAATTACATGAATAGGTAGGTAATTATGTGTATATTGTAGATCTAATCGACTGAGTCAATTTTAGAGTGATTTGGACACTGTTATAGGACATGGGGACACGTCCATGAGACCTCGTGCACTGTCCTGCTACCCGACCCCTAGAACTCCTAGTACACGACACGATGTGACACAAGATTTGGTAGACACGTAGGGGCTGTGACTGACATCACACCTATAAAATTTGAGAAGATTTGGTTGAGTATTCACGGAGATCTCCTCCCCGCAGTGGTCACACACACGCGCACACGCGCGGAAGAAACCCCACTGATACGGGTTTGTATCTTCGACACGACATGACTTGGACACCTTTCAGGGACACTAATACGAACCCCTAGACCTACCCTACCCTACCCCTGATAAAACCACAAGACACGTGTTTGGACACTCTGTGTCCTAGAGTGCTCGACACCTCTGTACGACACAGACACACCCCTGTGCACTGGTTCAGACACTTGGGTTTGGACACGACCTGAGGACACTGTTTGGACACGAGTGACATCCTCTTACTGACACCGTGTGTAGTCACTCACCCTCTTCCCTTTTCTAGTATACATTATGTAGTTATGTGGATTTGGGTTTTCGAATTCAGGTTGGTGTTGGGTTCGATTTGAATGTCTGATACCTAGGTTAATGTAATTGAGTTTGAATTGATAGGTTGTTAGGTTCTCATCTGAGTTTGGGTTTAGGTTCTGGGGAGTGAGAATCTCAGTTTCTGATGGATTTGGTTTAGTTCAGTTCCTAATATCAGAGTTTAGGTATATGTATGTACCTTTAATATATTATACTCGATACTATGTATAGGCTATGAGGGTTCAGTTTTGTTATGTATAGGTTATGTTATATAAGCGATTGGGTTACTTGAGATCTGAATGTATATAGGTTATATATGTATATGGGTTTAGGTATATGAGATATATATATATATATGTGAGGGTTACCTTCATATGTTATATGTAATGTGATACCAAGTATATATATTGTAGGTTACATATAGGTACGTATGCAGGTTAGTTGAATTGAGTGTATTGCAAGATATTAGTTTTAGGTTTTGGTATGTATATATATATAGTGTTATATAAAAAATATATATATATATATATATATATATATATATATATATATATATATAGTGTTATATATATGCACCAGTTGTGAGATTTCGGTTGTGAGGTTTGTTGGCCAATTGGTCATGGTCAAACCTGATTTTAATAATTGATCGAACTCTGTCTCGATATCAATGCAAGTCAATTCAGATGTTTACCTACGATGTTTTGGACACTGCTCAACGATAGATATCTACTATGTTCAAGACCGAAGCTGTTTGCCATTCAGAATATATTTTCTTCAAAGCAATGTAATTTTTCATTTTATTGAGTCTAGGAATACATTGTACACCAAGTCGTACTAGCAAATAGGCTGTCCGGAATTATTTTTCAAAATCACCTTATCCTTTTAAAAATGATGTATGTTTTTGAAAAAACATCCTTTTTACAAAAAGCTTCTGAAGGACTTTTTAAAAAGCAAAAATGATTTTTCTCAAAATCAACTGGCAGAACTCGGCCAGAGTTCGGCCAAGTTGAACGTTATGTGAACATTTGATTTTAAACTTGGTCTCCCTTCAGTTGCGGTTTGTTACAAAGAGTTCTGTCCGAGTTCTGCCCGAATTCTGTCAGAGTTGTCTTTGGAAAAACTATAAATAGAGAAAGATTTCGGTCATTTCAAAAACACCAATTCACGTCAATCTCTTCTCTTCTAAAGCTTACATTTCTTCCAAAGAGTTCTAAAAAGCTTCCATTTTCAAATTCCAAGCCAGTTACAATCCTCTAGTCGATTTGACAGTACGGTGTAGTCTAGAAGTTTCAAGAGCGATTGTAATTGTCACGACCCGCACCCTAGATTAAGGGCACGAGAAGTGGGTACGTCCAACCTACGCCGCAGTGTCGGCGGTAGAACATTGTCCTAGGTCAAATATCTAACAATATAAAGGTACCTGTACAGTATATACACTCCGAATGGAGGTAACATAGCAAATACAGTCTCAATCACATCTAAGGTAGAGCATGATAAGAGATAGATAAAATGTGAAATCCACAAAGAGATACCGTAGATAGAAGTCTAAGTGTCTAAAATACACAAACCAAGAAAATATCTCAAAATTCAAATACAGTAATCCATAAAGTAAATACAACTCAAGACAACTAAAATAACTATCTATACAACCTCTACTGTGTCTCCTCTAGGCTAGCAGGCAACCTCCAAGCTATCTGTAAAATTTATCAACAGGTCCAGTCAGGACAGGAACGAGTACAACTCATCAAGAAAACCCAAGTAATGACAGAGAACTATAAAGCAGTTATAAACAGTTTTATTGATGAATATGGCAGTTTATATTTTGGTGATAGTATAGAGAAGCAGTAAGATACAAGGAAAGTAAAGTAACTAAAACAAGAGAAGAATGATGGCAATGAAGACTGTAAAATAAATCTAGCTGAACTGAAGTAACATAATAAGTCCAGACAGTAAATGCAAAACAAGTATAGAACTACTATAAGTCCAGTACGAGATGAATCTAATACAAGATGAATCCAGTACAAGATGATTCTTGGTAGTGAACAAGAATCTAGGTGAGCCCGGCTATTCTAACAGTGTGTTTTAAAATACCGAGATCGATATGTAAACGGCTGTAGGTAATCAGGCACATCTCTCACTGATCAGGCGAGAGATGGCTATGCTTCCAGTAGATTCCAGTTGGGAGATTCTAGATTTTGGGTATGTCTACATGTCTTACCTAATATTTTCCCGCCCCGCAATACAAATGAATCCAGAATTCGATACGAGAATCGAGATAAGTCCAGCCAAAATATGATGATTCCAGAATGATTCCAGTGATTCCAGTAATAGAGGCCAGATAAGTTTGGTATGTGTGTCGTATACATGAATCCAGAAATATCCATACGTGTTGTAACAGAGAATCATATAAAACTAACTATAACTGAAGTACAGTAATTGATAATTAAATGAGAGAAGTATCAGAGAATGTACTCGCCTGATAACCTGAACAGTTGATAGGTATAGAGGTCCAAACTGAAGCCACAGAGTCCTATTTAGAGCAACACAGGTCAATATGTATACGAGATATGATAAATGAAATATACAATGCATCTGCATGCTGTCTAGGTCAAACTAGACTAAAGTCAACACTTGGTCAACTCTAGTCAACCACACTAGTCAAATTAGGTCAACTAGGTTAAGTCCTAGCCCAACAAGTCTAACAAGTCTCACTAGGCCTAACCAAGCCTAGGCTAGCACTCACACAATCACAAGACAATATGAACTATAACAATGCATAATATATAATAGATAATATATATATAAATATATACCTTCATACATACATGCATATCCACATTACATACATATTTATTTATATAGGCATATGCTACATCATGCATATTTACATAGTTACATAGATATATACATTCATGCACATTTACATACATACTTTTATACATTATATATGTTAACATTCATTACAATGTATTATATTTTACTTATACCTTTGATTGATTGATTCATTCATATATGACATTCATTCATGCATATTACATACTTACATGCATCTATACATTATATACATTGTATATAACATGTAAAAATAGAAGAGAAAAAAAAGGGAAAAAAACTGAAATGGAAAGGGAAGGGAAAGAAAATGTAAGAAAAAGAGAAAACAGTGGACATATACATGCTTGCATCATATATTCTACATTACCATACATGCAATCATTATATATTCAATTACAATATTTATACATTATGCATCTATCATTATATATATACCTTGCATTCATATCTAGCATTCATTATATACTTTCATGCATACATTGTATATCATTCTTTCATTCATGCATTTATGCATTGCTTACATACATTATATTAATTGTATTCCTACATGCTTGCATTCAACCATATATATACATTAATGTAAAGAGAATATATATCATATATATATCATTTTATTCATCTAACATATCATGCATTACATACTCTATATTCATTTAATACCCATACTACATAGGCTCATAGGTTACACAAAATGCATATATCGTATAGTCACTCTTCTACTTAAAACCAATACTGTACCAATTGGGCCTCTACTAAACTCTAGGATTAAATTATGTTGTAGCCCTTCGTGTTAGATTTCCGAAACTTCAAATGGATCGCATTTTTGTGTCTGGAAGCTCCCGAAATCGCGAAAATACCGAAACACATTCATCTTTCGTACAGCTGACACTCAAATAATTCTACAGAAAGTTACAGAAAGAATTTGGCTTATTAAAATATATATTTGGAAAGCTAACTTCGATACGGTTCTTTTAAAAAAACGGGAGATAAATCAGAGTTCTAAGCTAAAAGTTATGACATTTCTAAGTTGCTTTGGTTAATAAAAATGTGGATAAAAATTATGACGAATTTGACAAAAGAACACATATAGGCCAAGATACTTGGATACAAACATAGGTATCCAAATGAAACTCATTCTAACCATCCTAACTAAGATCAATCCACTCTCTAACCATTCTAAAACTGAATTTAAATATCTATTTAAACTATTATCATACATACATACACATGGGGTGTCCTAATTTGGGATCTATCAAGTAGGACACAAGACACATATCTAAAATCCTCAAGAGAGCTCCAAATGGCCTCAAATTTGAATCTAAATGGGACACATGCATGAGGATGGATCCTACGGATTCAAAACTAATTTATATGCAAAGGAAATCGATTTAGAGGATGGGTTTTACCTATTGGGAGTGGAATCCCAATAAAATCCTTTAGGACACGGTTCTGATACGAAGATCCCTCAAAGTGGACACTCCTCCTTGCACTCCTCTTCCAATCCTTGGTAGCACCTTTCCCTTGGAGAATGGGAATGATTGAGGGAAGGTTTGGTGAAGGAATGATTTGATTTGGAGATCAAATCAATGGGAAGGCTCTCTAAAATTGGAAAAGAACAAAAGGAAAATAAAAGAGGCAAGATTGTAATGAATGAAATGAATCAATCTCTCCTAAAGGTGGCTGCCATAAAGAGTCCATTAGGGCTAATGGAAAATGTCCTAATTGCCCCTCTCTAGTCTCATATGGTTAAGTCTAGACTAGGTTCAAGTTTGGGGTCAAAATGATCTAGTTTTGAGTCTCTAACTTAACCATTCTAACATGATAAAAATTAGTTTAATTAACTAACTTAATGTTGGGTCTTGTGAGCCATGCTTAACTTAATATTGGGTCCCATCTAGAGTTCAAGCTACCCGGGTCACAATACAAGTCGAAACGAGACGAAACTCAAACCCGACTAAACAAATCCAATAAAAACAATATTAAAAATATAAAATTTTCCCAAAATATTAAAATATAAAAAATGACCAAAATCATAATACATCAATTTAATTATTATTAAAATAATCTAAAATTCACCAATTAATCAAAATCCTAAATAATTCAAAAGTCACAAAATGACCAAAATACCCTTAGCCTAAAAAGTTGTAAATAGTCATTCTAATCACATGGTTAGGTCCCCATGGTTAGTCTCTAAGCTTAGCAAAACTAGGGATTAACTAGTTAACCATCAAAATCATAATTCAACATTTTAAATAGTTTTAAATTAATTAAAAAAATTACCAAAAATCACAACATGAGTTAAATTTTATTATCGATTAATCAAAATTATAAAAGTTCAAAATTACCCTCATTTTAGAAAAGTGGGTGTTACAGTAATCAGAGGCTTGATTGAAGATACAACTCTTCACAATTGAAGTTGGTCGAGTTCTTCGTATCAAAGCTCGCGTCTGTAAAAGTTGCAAGGACTTCGTATGAAAACTTACAGGATTTTCCAATAGTGGTTTCAACTGGAAGCTAGAGTTCTTCCGACTGGACTAGTCCTTACAAGAGGAAAACCAGTATAAATCTCGGTGTTTACGTTTCCCTTCTGATCACTCTTTTATTTATGTCATTTACTTTGTGATTATTATTATATCTGTGATCTAACTGCTAACGAGATTTTTAATTAGCAATATTCTGTTGCCTACTCTATTCACCCCTCCTAGAGTATTCTGCTTTATGATTTCGTTCCTACAATTGGTATCAGATCAGGTTCTCCATCTTGAGGCATTATATTCTGATCCAATTGTTCCTACAATTGGTATCAGCACGGATTATATAGGTAAAGCAAGGTAAAATTGCAGTTATATTCAATTGTTATATAGATCACAGCATTACACATGAAAACTGTAAAATTCACAAGTTAAGGCCAAGCCACAAACAGACCTCCACTATTTGACGGCACAAACTACACTTATTGGAAAACACGTATGAGTTTCTTTCTGAAATCTCTTGATTTTGACTTATGGTCTGTAGTTATTGATGGATATAGAAAGCCTCATCTATTAATGTTGATGGTGTTTTAGTTGAAAAATCCCATGACAAATATACAGAGGATAAAAAGAAAAAGGCCAGTCTTGACGCACGTGCTATTAACGCTCTATTTTGTGCTTTAGACAGAACTGAATTCAATAGGATGTCTACTTGCGCAACATCAAACGAGGTATGGAAACTTCTCGAAGTAACCCACGAAGGAACAACATAAGTCAAGGAGTCAAAGATCAGCAGACTTACTCAGGAGTACGAGGCGTTCAAAATAAAGCCAAGTGAATCAGTCACTCAGATGTTTACAAGATTCTTGGATATTATAAATCCTCTGTCTTTACTAGACAAGGATTACAGTAACCATGAGAAGATTCGCAAACTTCTACGAGCCCTTACAAAGAACTGGATTCCAAAAGCTACAATAATTATTGAAGGGAACGACCTCTCAACAATGTCTCTGAAAACACTCATGGGTAAGCTACTCACTCACAAGTTAGAACTTCAAGACTTTGAAGATGCTACACCAAAGGAGAAGTCGATCGCTCTCAAGGCTCAACATAAAAGAACCAACGAAGATGATTCTGACGACAGTGACTCCGACTCTGAAGATCAAGCTCTTCTGGTAAGAAGATTCAAGAAGTTCATGAGATTTAACAGGAGAACAAAAGACAACAAAGACAACAACAACAACAAGGAAGATCATATTTGCTACTGATGCAAGAAGAAAGGACACATAAAAAAAGATTGTCCCACAGCATCATCATCAAAGAAAGGCAGCAAATATGACAAAGGCTATCTGAAGAAATCTACATTAAGAAAGTACGCCAACACAGGCATATGGCATAAAAGTGAAGCCAGCGAATCAGAAGACGAACAATCAGATGACGCTGCAAATGTATGCTTGATGGCTTGCGATCAGGTAATCAATAATCCTCTATTTGATCCTTATGATGATTTTACCATTGAGCAACTAGGAGAGGCTTTCAGTGACCTGCTAAATGATTACAGAAAACTACATAGTAAATATGAAACCTCTAAGAAGGTACTCAAAGATTACAAAGATGAAATAGGAAGACTTACCGACCAACTAGATCATGTTAGAAATAATGACCCTTTAAATGGGTCTGGTGAGCTTTCTTCTATTAAGTTGTTGTTACACGAGACTGTTAAGCTATCCGAAGAAAAAGACCAAACTATTATCCAGTTAAAGGAAGACCTATCTAAGGAGAGAAAGAGTCTCTAGTGTGCACATGTCAGATTAGAATCACTCACATCTGACTATACTAGATTATATGACACTTCCAAAAAGTTAAAAATTAGTCTAGAAAAATGGCCTGAAGTTGCTGCTTCCTATTCTAACACGTGTCAATTACCGAATCATCGGAACACGCCCAACACTGTCAGACCAAACCATACCAAAACTATGCCCAAGAAGACAAATAGGCATGCATTCTTCTATACTAGAAAACCAAAACCTACCAATCGTGCACCTCACACTACTTTCAACACTCAACATGCTAAATGTCATTATTGTGGCCTTATTGGTCATATATCTTCTGCATGTAGAATCAGAAAGTCAGTAGATTTAAATGTTTATGCATGGATACCAAAAAACGAACCAGTCAGGACCCTACAAGAAATGGGTACCAAGAGTTTCATCTGTAAATTGTTTTGTAGGTAGGACCCCCTTCACATGCTAGGAGCAAATGGATCCTCGACAGCGGTTGCTCACGGCACATGACCGGTGACTCTTCATTATTTACAACACTGTCGAAGAGGAATAAAGAAGGATACGTTTCCTTCGGTAATAATTTAAGAGGGTACATAATCGGTATCGATGACATTGGTAAGGCTTCCTATCCAGTGATTAAAGATGCTTGTCTAGTTACAGAGTTAAAACATAATCTGCTCAGCATAAGCCATTTAGCTGATCACGGTTATGGTATTAACCTTCTCAAAGATAAATGCACTATAGTTGATAGTTCAACTGGTAGTACTATATTTGAAGGTATTAGGGAAGACAACATATATGTTTTCTATTTGTTGGAAGATGCTAACAAAGCAGGTAGATATTTGATGGCCAAAAGCATTGAGAGTCAACTATGGCATATGAGACTCGGTCATGCAAACATTGATACAATTTCAAGACTATCTACAAAGAAGTTGGTAGGCGGCTTATCGGACATTTCTTTCAAGAAGGATACGGTATGTAGTGAATGTTAAAGAACAAATCTACCAAATCCGCATTCAAATCCAAGAATGCTGTAAGTAGACCTTTACAACTGTTGCATATGGACTTATTTAGACCCAATAGAATTGCTAGTCTAGGTGGTAAGTTATATGAATTTGTCATTGTAGATGATTTTTCTAGATATACATAGGTTTATTTTCTTGCACGTAAGAGCGATGCATTATCATAATTCGTCACCTTTTGCAAGAAAGTACAGAATGAAAAAGGATTCTGATTACTCGCATTCGTAGTAATCATGGCGGCGAATTTGAGAATATAGAATTCAAGCAATTTTGTGACACACACGATTATTTGCATGAATTCTCTTGCCCTAGGACTCCACAACAAAATAGAGTTGTGGAACGTAAGAACTGAACTCTATCTGAAATGGCTAGAGTAATGTTAAACAAGTTTAGTCTACCTAGATACTTATGGGCTGAAGCTGTAAATACAACATGCTATATTCTCAATAGGGTTCTAATTCGACCTATATCGAAGAAGACTCCCTATGAACTATGGTATGATAGAACACCAAATATTTTATATTTTAAGATTTTTGGTTGTAAATATTTTATTCTTAATAGTAAAGACAATTTGAGTAAATTTGATAAAAAGGCCGATGAAGGTATATTTTTAGGTTATGCAGCAAAGAGCAAAGGATACAGAGTCTACAACAAAAAAAAACCATGATCATCGAAGAATCAATCAATGTCAAGTTTGATGAGCTAAATCAACACTTAGATGATGATAACAATGAAGACATAATCACACCAAGTACAGCTACTGCAAAACCTTCACACAAAGATGCAGAACCATCACATCAAGCATCAGATGAACCTCCAAGCAAAGAAGCCGGAACTAGCAATCCTGAGACTACACCAAAAGTGATGAGATTCTTGGCTAATCATCCAAAGGACTTGGTAATTGGTGAGATTACCAAGGGTATAAGTACTCGTTCCTCTAATAAGGATATAGCTTCTTGTGTTGCTTTTGTTTCGCAGTTTGAACCCAAAAATATTGAAGAAGCATGTAGTGATAATTTTTGGTTAGATGCTATGCAAGAGGAATTAAACCAATTCGAACGGAATCAAGTTTGGGAACTTTCCCAAGCCCATTGATCATCCGGTCATTGGCACCCGATGGGTATTCCGAAATAAACTGAATGAGAATGGTTTAGTGACTCGTAATAAGGCTCGACTCGTAGCTCAAAGATACAATCAAGAAGAAGGTATCGACTACGATGAGACTTATGCCCCAATTACGAGATTAGAATCAATTCGCATGTTATGTGCATTTATATGTTTTCATAATTTTAAATTATTTCAAATCGATATCAAAAGCGCATTTTTAAATGGTTTTATAAAAGAAGAAGTTTATGTAGCTCAACCTCCTGGTTTTACTGATTTCAAATTTCCTGAATATGTTTTCAAGTTGAAGAAAGCCTTATACGATTTGAAATAAGCCCCTCGTGTCACGACCCGCACCCGCTTTTTCGGATACGAGACGTGTCCAAGCCAGCCTACGCCGCAGAGTCGGCGGTAGAACGCTGTCAAGCCCGCAAGAAATAAATGCTCAAAAATACAACATTTACTGCTCATTCACATTTCTAAATTTATTACAATATTGACATCATTTAAAATTAAAGAAAATACAAGATTTTATAATTAGTGAAATTGTTACAACTGCTATCTATTTCTAGGTCGGCCTCAGCATACCCATGTCTTCCCTGTGCTAAGAGTGATCGCGGCTAAACCTGAAAAATGTTAGTTTCCAGTCAGGAATGGAACAAGTACACAAACCGACGGCAGTGTGAAAACATAATAGAATTAACAAGACATGAAAATAACATAAGAGATATAAAAACTGGAAGATAACTGATGACATGGCACGATAGAGAAGTAAAGGAAAAATAAAAGACATCTACCTAGGTGGTGTGAAATATCTGTTTCGACATGTGAACGGCTAGGGGTAAATCCGGCTCACTGCACATGTCGTGTGCAGCAGCTATCATGCAAGAATAGACATTTTGGGGATAGTTCTGGGTAGTCCACATGTTTACTAAGATATTTCCCCTTTCGACTACTCCGTGTGATGAGCATGTCAACAAGAAGCAAGATATGTGTATAGACATGAAATGAAAAGACTACTATGAATCAGAAAGCAATCAGAAAGTGCACTTGCCTGAGGTCCTTAGCTGGTGAAACCAATAATAATATATCACTCAATGAGCCATAATCAGTCAACACATGCAGAAGTCTCTAGATGCTGAAATAAACAGTACCAACATTCTTAGAATAGTCAAATTATCTAGGATTGCCTGTCCTTAAGTCCAATTCAGGACAAAGGGGCAAAACGGTAATTTTGGACAAAAACGATGTCCACCGTTGGACCCGCTTTGCACCGAAATGTGTGCCAGAGTCAACGATCTCTAAAGTCGTCAAACTACATATCAACAGGTTCGGTTTTTTGATACGAACCCAACCGTATGTCCAGAGTTAGATTCCGGCAGGTCGTGCAAAAAATTGCCCGATGAGTGGAACCGTGGGGCCCGCAAAACGACGTACGATTCAATTGTCTCAGAATTGGTCTAAACTTGGCATACATGACTAGAAAAATGATACGGTCCTGTTGGCGTAAGTTTTGTCTCGATTTGACGAACGTGTACAAAGTAATTGGGAAATTTGCACAGAGGCCGTTATGGTGAATTTCGACGGATACGCATCAAATTCGTCGCGCACACGCGACCAATTTAAATTCCGTCAAAGCCCACCCAACCACGAAGCTGTTACGCACCTTTCGATGCTTTCGGTTCGTGACCACGTCGCCCGGAATGGCGGGACGCACGTGGTATCGGAGGTTTTTTTCTAAATTTCTATAGTTTTTAAAAACAGGTTTTTCCTAATTTTCAACAGTGAATAACTACGCGTATTCTTTATGAAATCCTGCCCTATAAATTTGGTTTTACTCTCATATATGTTGACTAAAACTGTTTCAAATTCGTTTTTGAAAAACTCTAATATATGGTTCAGAATTTCTCTTCTAAAACGGGGTATCGGGTTGTTCATAAGTTCTGTTTTTGAACAGATTTATGTTCGTCTTTGAGTCGAATTCCTCGGCAATCTAGTTCAGTTAAATTAAAACTAGATAAAGTAAATCGAAGGCGTATAGATGGTCTTTGTATCTGAGAAGACGGGACGCGAAATGGTGGAGCGTGCAACGCGGGAGTCGAACGCGAAGTCGGGGTCGTGCAGCATACCTGCTCTGTCGTTCCGCTGCATCCGCGCGCTCCCGGTGTGTCCGGCCGGCCAGTGGCCGCGCGCGACGGCGCACGACGACGGCACGCAGGGAGGGGGCGCGCGCGGCCTGGGCGTTGGTTCGACTTAGGGTTTCATTCTTTACACTACACCAAAATGGACATTTAGGAACACTAGGTTTTTCTCAATTTGGAACGCTTATTTTTGGTTCCTAGCTTCTGGAACATATTAAATATGTTCTGAATCCAAGAAATGTTCCTAATCAATTTTATTTTATTTTTTAGAAAAAATATTTATTAAAATACAGTTATTTAGTGTTCCAAATATGTTCCAAATTGAAATTGTATCCATGTGCATATACATACTTGCTAAATATAGCTTCCTAGCAAAATATAAGAATTCACCCAACCTAAACCTAAACGTTCCAAACTTTTATTTTTCCCTCTTCTCATATTTCACAGTTTTTGTCTCCCTCCAAATCAATTTTGTCTCTCGCCGTTACCCGCATACTCTCCCTCTATCTTCTTCTCTCCACCAAGCTCGCACACGCTCGCCATCCAATGAGGTTTGTAGGTCGCCATTCGTGTACGACAGCCATCACGGAAGTATTTACCACGACACCAGGAGAAAAGGGTTTGAAGGCAACATCCACCGAATAAGATTTCGCGTACGATCGCCATCATCCCTGGGGAAGATTTTCATAGGTGAGTCTTCCGTATACGATCGCCCAAATTTTTTTCCAGGGTTTGTTCTTTATATTTTCTCTGTTCTCTGGAATTTTCATAGCTTATAGGCAGGGGCGTAGGCATATGGTGTCGAGGGGGAGAGGTTGCGCCCCCTGGAATTCATTTTTTTAAGTATAGCTGTACGAGCAAGACTTTTATTGTCGATGAATACAATGCCTGTAGTATTTTCTATGGTGGATGGTGAAGAAGAAGTATAGAGGTTGGAAATTAATGAATTTTTTCCTTCTTATTATATATTTATCCATACAGTACCATTTTACTATTCATGTTGACTTTTATTACTATCTTAGAAACATACATTTAACTTTTATAAATTTTAGTATTACTTTATTTTAGGACTTCTTTTTGTGAGAATTATACTCATAATACTTATCTGGTAGTAAGTACAAGTGATGCAAGTTTATAGTTATATTTCTATACTGACCCTCAAAGAAAAATTGAGCATAGCCTCTATGATCGGTTTCCATAACCTTCACTAAACATGATACAGATTAGGCGACGTTGCTCACATGCTGAATACCCCGTCGTTGACATGGAAGCCCGCTCACATGCTGAACACCCATCCAGTGCAAAGTTCTGTAACAATGCAAACGGTCCGCCAAACATAATTTAGAGATAAAAGAACAAAACTTGTGAGTGAAGTACTAGAAATGAATTTTGAGTGGTCAATACTCGACGGAGTACAAAATGTAACCATCTGAGATTATCTGGGCATAGCTTGATGATTGAGGGGGTATATCAAATGCATGAGATAGTCTTGACATGCATATCTTGATGATTTAGGGAGTCTACATATAGGTACAAGGGTCTGAAACAAGGTGTCGATGACCATAAAAGGCGTTCTGAAGCAAATGGTATAAACAATTTCTAATTTCATATTATTTGGCCTTTAATACGAAGACTTATGTTGATATGGGGTTGGCATGGTGTTCCTAATGTGATGTTATAAATGTTATAAATGCCCATTTTGGTGTAGTGTTATTTCTATTGATCTCTCTCTACTCTCGGCTCTCTCTATATATATATTGAACGGGAGGGGTTATGCATCCCGGTTCTGGAACAGTAGGGGCGCGCGTGGGTTGGGCTCGGCTGGGCCGAGCCTGGCTTTAGGTTTGCTCGGTTTTGGCTGGGGGATTGGCCGAGTATTGCTGCTGCTTTAGTGAAAGGGTATGGGGAATTAGCTGGGGATAGTTGGGCTTTTGTTATAAGTCTTTACTTCCATCTTAAAGTTTAATTTAGGTTGAGTTGGGAAAAGGGTTTAGGGTCGGGTATGGGGCCTGGGTTGTTCCTATTCCATTTATTTTTCT